>CM065589.1:1307394-1815094 GCA_033119425.1 Bufotes viridis | reverse complement strand
CTAGGCTATTTATAGGCACCTGTGGGCCCAGGCTGGCTGATTACTAGGCTATTTATAGGCACCTGTGGGCCCAGGCTGGCTGATTACTAGGCTATTTATAGGCACCTGTGGGCCCAGGCTGGCTGATTACTAGGCTATTTATAGGCACCTGTGGGCCCAGGCTGGCTGATCACTAGGCTATTTATAGGCACCTGTGGCCCCAGGCTGGCTGATTACTAGGCTATTTATAGGCACCTGTGGGCCCAGGCTGGCTGATTACTAGGCTATTTATAGGCACCTGTGGGCCCAGGCTGGCTGATTACTAGGCTATTTATAGGCACCTGTGGGCCCAGGCTGGCTGGTTACTAGGCTATTTATAGGCACCTGTGGGCCCAGGCTGGCTGATTACTAGGCTATTTATAGGCACCTGTGGGCCCAGGCTGGCTGATTACTAGGCTATTTATAGGCACCTGTGGGCCCAGGCTGGCTGATTACTAGGCTATTTATAGGCACCTGTGGGCCCAGGCTGGCTGATTACTAGGCTATTTATAGGCACCTGTGGGCCCAGGCTGGCTGATTACTAGGCTATTTATAGGCACCTGTGGGCCTAGGCTGGCTGATTACTAGGCTATTTATAGGCACCTGTGGGTCCAGGCTGGCTGATTACTAGGCTATTTATAGGCACCTGTGGGCCCAGGCTGGCTGATTACTAGGCTATTTATAGGCACCTGTGGGCCCAGGCTGGCTGATTACTAGGCTATTTATAGGCACCTGTGGGCCCAGGCTGGCTGATTACTAGGCTATTTATAGGCTCCTGTGGGCCCAGGCTGGCTGATTACTAGGCTATTTATAGGCACCTGTGGGCCCAGGCTGGCTGATTACTAGGCTATTTATAGGCACCTGTGGGCCCAGGCTGACGCCGATTCAGCTGATTTCACTACCTCTGGGTCAGCTCTAGGATACAGCAGCATGGTGTGGAGGCTCCTTACAGCTGGGTGACGGCAGAATGTCTCAGGAGGGCGCTGGTATTCATGGTAGGATCGGAGTGGTTTGCACGGGACCCACGCTGCGGTCCACGACATGTAGCGCTCTGGGATGAAGCAGAGTTTGGGCGCTAATGGTCGAGCGATGGTTGTTAGTATTGTTTGGCTATTCAGAGGCCTGTGGGGGGCATTGTATACAGTTATCGGGGTAGCATGCGCTTAGAGTAGGTATGGTTGTATGTCTCTGATACCTGGTTTAGATTTGGGGTGCGTATCTGCAGTTGGCTCAAGCTATGCACGCTGTGTTTGTGTTGTGTATCAATGGTTGATAAAAAAAAAAAAATGCAGCAGCATCATGTGGAGGCTCATTCACGCCTGGGCATCGGCAAAAAAGGCCAGGCGAATGCTGGCATTCACTGTAGAATCGCATTTGTTGGCACGGGACCCACAGTGCGGTATGCGATTCGCAATACTCTGGGACGAAGCAGAGTTGGGCGCTAATGGTCAAGTGACTGTTGTTAGTATTTTTGTCCGGCTGTTTAGGGGCTTGTTGGGGGCTATTGCATATAGTTATTGGTGTTGCATGCGCCTAGAGTAGGTATGGTCGCATGTTTTCTGATATCTGTTTGATACGGGACGCGTGTCTCCAAGCTACGCACGCTGCGTTTAAGTGATGGTATTATTTAGTTAACTCTCTGGAAGGGTCATGTATCAATGGTCATTAAAGGGGTTCTTTACTTTGTTACAACGAATAATCTAGCCTTTGGATAGATCATCAGCATCTGATCGTGGGGTCTGACACCCGGGACCCCGCCGATCAGCTGTTGGAGAAGGCAGCGGCGCTGAGTGACCA
Organism: Bufotes viridis; assembly: GCA_033119425.1. NCBI lineage: Eukaryota > Metazoa > Chordata > Amphibia > Anura > Bufonidae > Bufotes > Bufotes viridis. The sequence continues at coordinate 1,813,279 of CM065589.1, read as the reverse complement.
GAGCTTAGCCTCGCCCACGCCACTTGATACAAGTCATGACGTTACTGGGCGGGGCGCTAGCAGCAGTAAACAGTGAGAAGGCCGCGGCACTTTAGCAGCGCCGCTGCCTTCTCAAACAGCTGATCGGCGGGGGTCCCGGGTGTCAGACCCCGGCCGATCAGATGCTGATGATCTATCCTGAGGATAGATTATCAGTTGTAGCAAAGTGAAGAACCTCTTTAATAAAAAAAAAAAAAAAAGTGCATGTTTTTCTGTCACCTGTTTTACATGTGGGCGCACGTCCGCAGTTAGCGCCAGACATGCAAGGTGTTGGTGAATGTGTATCAGTGGTCTGTATATGGGGACACAAGCAGATCGGTCAAGGCGACTGTATTTGAGTTCTGATGCTCTGGTAAGTGTGTTTAATCTATAAATTGTATATTTTGGGCACGCATGTGTCAGCGGGTCTGTGCTACGTTTATAGGTGCACTATTATGTTGATTAATTGGCGTTGCATCAGGGTTTATGTCCAACCACGTTTATGTTTTCTTAGGGAACACAAGGTGGTGTTGTGGTGACCATCATTAAAAAAACAAAAAAACTGCAGCATTATGTGGAGGTTCGCTCGTGCCTGGGTGATGGCAGAAGGTGCCAGGCGAGTGCTGGCATTCACGGTAGGATCGGACTTGGTTACACGGTCCGTGACTTGTAGCGCTCTGGGGCGAAGGAGGTTGGGCGCTAATGGTGGAATGATCATGGTTAGGTTTGTTACCTTTAAAAGCTACGTCCATGTGTCTGAATTCACATTTTGTCCTATACTCCATTAGTCTCTCTCACGCTTGGCTCCGCAATTAGTCTCTCTCACGCTTGGCTCCGCCATTAGTCTCTCTCACGCTTGGCTCCGCCATTGGTAGGTTCCATGTCTTTTTCTGCCTTCAGGCCCGCTCGCATGGCTCGGTCAGCTGTGGCTCGCAATACAATTTTTCTTGTGGAGGCTCGCATGCGTGGCTTTTGCCATTAGAGCCTCACTCACATTATTGTTCTAGGTCGTTGGGTCTTCATTGTTTTCTTTTCAAGCAGTCATCTCAAGCCTTCCTTTTCAGACATCACCTTATCCCAGGTTCGCATTTTCTCTCACTTACCCTCTCTAGGTTCTTGCTTCCCTCGCTCCCGCTGTTACTTTTCTCTTGCCCATCCTTGCATTATAGAACCATTCTCCCAGGAAGCTGACCCTGTGGTCTCATTTTTCATGTTTCTCAAATTCTGCCTCTCCAGGGGTTGTTCAGAGAAAAAGAAAAACCACTATACTATGGCGTCAGTTTCGTCCACAGGGAGTCCTGTCACGACTACAGGCGCAATTTACGAAGTCTGTCACATCAACAGACTAATATGTCCTGTCTCACCACTACAGGCAATTTACGAAGTCTGTCATGTCTCCAGACTAATATGTCCTGTCTCACCACTACAGGCAATTTACAAAGTCTGTCACGTCTACAGACTAATAAGTCCTGTCACGACTACAGGCGATTTACACGTTTACTGACACAATGAGTCCTAGCACGACTACAGGCGCAGCATAGTGGCAGGCATTGTTTGTACATTATGTCTTCATTACAGGTATGCTTACTTCATCTACAAACTCGGGCTGAGGGTGTTGGTGTCGTGCCTAGTTCCTGGGTACTGGTTCATCTTCCAGTAGGAGGTACAATAATAGGGCATAATATACGTATTCTATCAGGTCTACGGACACGACAAGTCCTATCACTACTACAGGCGCAGCATACATAGTTTATTACAACTTTAAGCTTATTTCCTGTCACAACTGCAGGTATGGTGGGTATGTTTTTGTCCTCATTACAGGCAACATTAGCTCGCTAATTGGAACAGCCATGTATTCGTGTTTATGGTTCCCCAGGCCTGGTGAGTTTATACATTTCACTTAATCTACTACTAGAGTTAGACGGCATACACCATCTTCTAACTTTTTGGGTCCTTTATAAAGAAAAATATAATAAAAGCTGTGGCCTGGGGAATAAGTATAGGTGAAGTATTTTGCTACCAATAACAGTTGGTGTCCTAGCACGGCCCTTGGCGAATGGTTGGAGTTCATTTATGCCCTTCCATCAGATTCACCATAGTTGTTTCAGTCTGCAACTCTCAGGATTAAGACCTTCTCGTAATATGTTTATATGTTGGTCAACATAGGAGTAAATCGTTTCTGATTACCGACCAATCTTTCAAATGCATCAACATTAGCTACCTCCAAGAACGACGTGTCGGCACATGTGACAAAGAGGTAAGGTACATAGAAGTCTCTGTGATATGTACGGTATATTCCGCACCTTCATCGTGAAGTGTCTTTTGCGTCCAAAGTGGGTGTCGTAATGGCATGTATATATTTTGCTCTAACCTAAGGTCTGCCCTTTTTGGCCCCTTTAGGCTGCCCTACCGCAGCAGTTATGGCATAATTCTACTACTTGTTGTAGATAGGGTTAGATAGGTTAGGTACACCTTTCTGATAGCCGATCCGACCACAAGTATTAAGCAAATATATTGCTGTATTTGTGGGAGGGGAGGCTGATTACAAGGCTATTTATAGGCACCTGTGGGCCCAGGCTGACGCCGATTCAGCTGATTTCACCCACCCACCCACACCATCTTACAGTCACTTCATATTTGGGTGGCCCCCTTTAGGCTGCCCTACCGCAGCAGTTATGGCATAATTCTACTGCTTGTTGTAGATAGGGTTAGATAGGTTAGGTACACCTTTCTGATATCCGATCCGACCACAAGAGATATTTATTTTTAGTTTGCCTTCCTACTTGCTTAATATCATAATTCCAAGTATTGTTTTTCTGTGACTTTTTTAGATCAAAAGATACCCATGTCTGTAATGCTGTTTACATGTGAGTGTATAAACTGTGTGTATGTGTGTCTATGTCTTTATGTGAGTCAGTGTCTACATGTGTAATGATTAGTGATGAGCGAACCTGGACATTATAGTATCCAGGTACCAAACCCGAACATGGACTTTTTCGTCAAAGTCCATGTCCATTATTCACAAGCGTTTAAGCTGTGGCCACTTGGAAGCCATCATAGTCATGCCATGGCTGTGATTGGCCTGTGAACCATGTGACCCTGCATGTATCAATGCCGAATCACATGGTGCGCCGCCATTCTTCTCTAGCTAGTGTATGAACAGGATGCTGCTGCATGGAGGAAGAGTGTTAGGCTTTTAATTTTTTTAAACTGTTCTGGTGACCTGTAGGTGCAATACAAGACCTTTGCACCAGTGACACAGAAATACAATACTTAATTGTGCGTTTCAGTCTGTGGGTGACCTCTAGTCATTTTTGTAGAAATCAAAATAGCGGTGGCAGCATCTCCCATAACTTCATCTTTATTGAGGACTTTACAGCATACCGAAATTAGCAACGTTTCGGCTGTGCAACAGCCTTTGTCAAGCATAAAACAATATAACATCTGTGCATATAAATACTAAAACCCGGTGTTACGGTTACTCCCAGGCTAGCTGGAAGCTGGACCGCTTGGATAGTCTGGATCTCTGTTTAGGGAGAGAGAGAGGAGCCGCTTCGTCTCGATATCCAGAAGGATCCTGTAAATGTAGAACAATCCCACTAGCTATTTTACAGCTAGGATAATCTTCCGCCCACAACAAAACGAGTCGACGCTGCGATTTGAAGGTCAAGCTAGGACTGCTGTCCTGAGGCATACAGCCTCTTTTATTTACAATCCACAAACATAGTACGGCCCACAGGGGTTTGAAATACAACCAATCAATCCATTACAATACACACCGACACTCCCACACAAAATCCTCCTCTCTGCCTGTGATCTGATTACTGAACACAATGGCTAATATAATTATCACAGGGAGAGAAATACAGTTTTATAAAACATATCACAGGAACCCCAAAACATGCAATAACCCCATAACAAGTATATCCTCGGAACCGGGGATCTGGGTGAGCCACATATCCAAAATTCACCCAGATCCGTTCAGTAGTTTAGACGATACAGGTTAATGCAGATTCCACAGAACATATACAGGTTATATAAAAAATAATGACTGTATCATGTGTCCCCTGCTGTATAGTTTAAAACTACTGCCCGATGTCTTTGTGCACCAAATACCGGCGAGATGGCACCGTGTAGAAAAAGTCCAAACAGTGTCTGTGAGTTAAAATGGCCGCCATCCATTGTTCTCACCATGTGCTTCATCCATGAAATGGTGGCCATCCAGTAACTCCACAGTATGTCCCCAGATGGTTCTTAAAGGGCCGTAATCCAGAGGCAGGAGGCGGGCGAGCAGTCCTCTACAGGCACAAGTGGCGGAGCTGGTTCCGCCACATTTCTCCTCTTTACCAATCAGACTAACAGGGTAAATAACAGTTTTGTAACACCCGGTCCACCCACAATTGTCAATGCCAATCAGGATTCACCCTAAACACGCCCATATCTCTCACTACCTATCCTTATATCAATCTCCACATTGTTTAGCCATCACCTGTGTATATCCTTCACCTTGTCTGTAGCATGTTTCTCATTGTGGTCCGCGTCCTCCATTCCATACTGCGCATGTCTCCGCATCGACGGCTCTGCTCAAAGTCCCGCGAGTTCACCAGGAGCGAGATCCCACGATAGCCGACGTCAGCAGCAGCTGAACGCAGCGTCACGGAGACTACGCCCCGTCCGTTCGTGCAGTTCCAGAGCTAAGCATCGCGTTGCCTGGGAGATCCTACAGCGCCAGTACATCGGAGCAGCGAATGGATCAAAATAATTCCAGGCCACTACAAAAATACATTGTTGTTATATAGGTGATTTATATCTAAACCAAAACTTGGCGAATATTATCCAGATATAGTATACAGCGTGATTCAGGCAGTCGTTCTATCATTACAAAGATTACATACAGCGCAGGACATACTATAATATATCCTGCAATTATGTAGACAGATATAGCATAAATATGCATGGAGATATCTCTCGAAGATGTGGGACGTATCCCAGACTGGTAATTTTAATTCTTTGCTCCTAAGTAGTTTATTTTTATCACCACCCCTCCTTAAAGGCCCTACAGAGTCTATAGCACAAAAACGGAGCTGATTAATGGAGTGTCCGCAGTCAATGACGTGTTTCGCTACCGGTTTATCTCATGGCCTTCCTGATTGTACCCTTGTGTTTGTTAATGCGCTCCCTGAGCTCCATGGTGGTTTCACCCACATAAATGTAGCTACAGGGGCACTGAATCATATAGATTACATCCCTGGATCTACAGGTATAGTATTCCTTGATCTTAAAGGTTTTTCCACTGTATGGATGGGTGAAGAAATCCCCCTTCATAATCCCACTGCAATTGCAGCATGCTAGACATGGAAAATGACCTGTTTTTCTCGGGGCCAATAAGATCTGTTTATCTGTTCTGGCTCCACCCACATCAGATTTGACCAATTTGTCACGTAAACAGACACTCCGTCTGTATGCCATCATCGGTGGTGATGCAAACTCATCTAGGTTAGGTATTCCTCGATGGAGGATGTGCCAACAATTGGCTCCATGGTAGAGACTCTACCATGCGTCGGGGGTGATTACTGTCATATACCAATAAAGAGTTTTTGTCAGTCACTTTTTAAAAGAGATCAGTCCTGATCTCACCACTTTCAATATACACTCATATATCTAGGATTTGTAACTCTTCCATAGATGCGGTCAATGTGAATTGTAGACACTATCGGTCGGCCAGGGGGATAGACCAAGCTCTTGTGGTTTTTAGGAGTATGTATATCACTAGGGTGACCGGTTGGCTAATTCTAAGGTACTCATTAAGGTCATCATCGATGATTCCTGTATCCCTACCCTTATCCAGAATCACCCCAATGATACGCATAATGTCCCATTTGGGATCACTGCCCAAAACCTCATAGACATCCACATCACATAACTGTCTCATGATTTCATCAATGTACTTGCACATGTCCATGACGATGGCGGCTCCCCCTTGTCTGCTGGCTTAATTGTAAGTTGTTTGTTACACTCCAGCTCCTTAATGGCCTGTCTCTCTGCAACAGATACATTAGACCTCTGATATGTCAGCTTGGTACCCTGTAGTTCAGAAATGTTCCTTTTAACAATGGTTATTATGGGGGGGAGAAATTACTCTTATTCCTTAATCCACATAATTTACATGACAGTTCACCATTTTCAACATTCTTTTTAACCCAACATTTGCGGTATGTCTCTGTACATGTTGCGTCACTTTCTCTTTTGACTAGTAAAGTCCTCAGTCCTCAGAAGATTTCTCTAACGCACTTAGGGATATTTTTATAGTGTCCACCTCTTTTTGTAGGTAATTAATGTTCAGTAGCATGAGCTCAAACGAATACTTGTTATTCACTACTTCAAATGCTTTACCAAACTCAGCGTTGTTGGGGAACAGGTTAGGGCGCAGATGAGATCTTAATCCCCTAGGGATCCGTTGACTTTTAAAATATTCCCATAAAGTAATGAGGTGTAACTCCATAGTGCTAAGTCTCTTAGCCTCCTGTTCATATTTACGCTTGAGCATATCAATATATGGTGCACTTAAAAAGGAGCATTAATAAGGCGGTGTATGTCCTCATCAGTGTACAGTTAGGTATGTTTGATTGAAGTCTCATGGTTCTTACCCGGACCTGTGGGGGTCTCCATCCTGTGTATTCAGACGTGTGTTTCCACCACGGTGCACGCTCCCAGGATCAAATAGTAAAACAAGTAGTGCAGGAACAGCACACACCGTAGTCCTCTAGGAAAGATGCAACAGCCCCGCACCAGCCGTGGATTTGTTAAATTGTTCAAAAAAATACCTTTGTTCCTTCCCCACTGGTGTGGTGCTGGGACTCCTTTTTTTGTCCCTTCTGGCACTGATTAGTTTTATTATCATTAAATTATCCGGGGAAGAAACTGGTTGTAAAAAAAGGTGCAATTTGCAAGAAAACACTACCTTCAAAATCCAAAAAGCCTCTATGTCCTAGATGCACAGAAAAAGTAGTGACTGAGGAGTCTCCTTCGTTCCTAGAATCCATTAAAACTCTCATTACAGAAGACGAGGTAAAGGCCATAGTGGATTTGAGTTTACCGCCATCCTCTCCTCAGCCGTCTACCTCCCACAAATCACAAGCCTCAGACTACTTGAGTGAACCAGACCCAGATGAAGAGGGAAAATGTTTTCAGATATTAATTCTGAATCCTCAGAAGATGGTTCTGGGAAACCTCTGTCTTACAGAAGATACAGAAAGATTGTTAAAAACCATTAGAACAACCATGAAAATTGTGGACGTTAAAGAGTCTCAATCTATTCAGGATCAAATGTTCCAAGTACTTGAGGAAAAGAAGAAAAGGGTTTCCCAGTCCATAATAACATTAAAATGTTAATTGCCAAGGAATGGAAGGTTCCAGAAAAAGAAACCCGATTCCAAATGTGTTTAAAAGGAAATGTCTATTTTCAGACTCAGATTCTGCTTTATGGGACAAAACTCCAAGGAGAGATGCCTCTGTTGCTCGCATATCCAAAAACCTTACTGCTATTTGAGGATATGGGTCTGTTAAAAGACCCAATGAATAAAAAATGTGAGGGTCATCTTAAGCGATCCTGGAAGACAAACACGGCAATGTTAAGAGATAGTATAGCGGCCACCTACACTTCAGTTTGGCTATCCCAGTTGGAGGAACATCAGGCACCAGGGACTCCCAGAGAAGACATTCTTGCTTCTTTACCCATATTAAAGCAGGCTTCCAACTTTCAGACACCTCAGCAGATTAAGTAAAGCTTTCTGCTAGAGCCTCTGCGCTTTCTAATGCCACTCGGAGAGTAATATGGCTTAGATCGCGGTCTGGAGATGCTAGTTAAAAAAGGATTATGTTCCATCCCTTGTGATGGAGATAGATTGTTTGGCCCTGTACTAGATGATATTCTAGACAAAGCATCATATAAGAAAAATTGTTTTCCCTTAGATTACAGGTTTTATCAGCAGAGATGTTCCTTTCGGAATCCAAGAAAATCCAGACCAGAATTGGAAAGAAGGTACTACATGATGGCAGTCTACTAGGGAAAGGAAGAGGTTTCCTTCTCAATTCAGAAAGATCCTCAAAGCCCTCACAATGATGCAAGAGCTCAGGTAGGAGGCAACCAAAAATGTTCGCCTCGGCCTGGGAAAATATCTCTACTTCCCGTTGGATTCGAAGCATGATAAAAGAAGGCTACAAACTACAGTTCACTTCAGTACCGGCATAACACTTTATGTGCAACAAATCACTCCCCAAAAATAAAAGCAACTAACCTTAGATCTGAAATGCTTACTCTTACTAGTCTTACAGATAAATAATAAATCTAAAACTCTTAAACAAATTCATAAGCTACAAAAATTCTAAATGGAGACCGTTAAGTCTGCTGTAAATCTCCTGACCCACGACTGCTATATAGTAACTGTGGATCTCTCTGATGCATATTACCATGTTCCCATCGACAGAGACCTTCAGAAATTTCTCAGAATTGCAAATTATCTGAGAGGCCAGACACGTCACTTCCAGTTTCAAGCCCTCCCGTTCAGGTTATCCTCAGCCCCAAGGATATTCTTAAAGATTATGGCAGAGGTAACAAGCTATCTACACTTGCAGGGTATTCTTATATTCCCTACCTAGACGACTTTCTAGTAGCAGCCTCGTCTCTCTATACTCTCTGTTTCCATCTGGAGATTGTACAAAAACCTTTTAGGTTGGCTGATAAAAGAAAAATCGTACCTCATCTGCAGCCAAAAAAGATTTTTGAGGGAGTTCCAATAAGCACATGGTCTTCCTCCCTCAGGAAAAACAAGTGGCCCTGGCCCAAAAAGTCTCACTGTTTTGCAGATCCAGGATGACATCCAACAGGAACATAATGACTATGCTGAGTCATCTAACATCCTCTTTGCCGGGCGGTCAGGCGGGCATAAAGCCACACAAGAACGCTCCAGTCTTTCCTCTTGGCATCTTGGGACAGAAAACAGACCTCTCTGGACAAAAGGTAAAAATCCCAGTGAGAGTGAAACAGTCTCTATATTGGTGGAAAATAAGAAAAAATCTTTAGAAGGGAGTCTTTTGGTGTTAAGCCAATCAAGCTTTAATTACCACCGGCGCCGGCAGTCGAGAATGGAGGGGGATACGAAAGATCAGCTGCTACAAGGAATCTGGAATCAAGGAGTTGATGGCAGTTCTCTGCCTCCAGACCAGCACAGCGTCCCAGCGTGTAGAAAATTTTGTCCGACAATTCTAACACAGTTGCCATTTAAACCGGTAAGGAGAAACAAAGCTCTAGGAAAATTATCATGCAAAATGTTTCACTGGGTAGAAAGAAACTTGGCCTCCTTAACCGCTGATGATCTAAAAGTCAGCAGAAACATGGTTGCAGATTTTCTTAGCAGAGAAACCATGAAAGAGGGGAATGGTCTCTAGATCCCAACATATTCAAAGAGATAACAAGAAAATGGAGTTCCCCAAATAGTGGATCTCTTCACAACTCGGAAAAGATCCGGGTTACCTCTACTGTTCGACCTCGAGGCCGGGAAATTCTGGCTTCTCCCCTCATATCTGGGTCTGCTACATCACGGCCCAGTGACTCATCCAAGAGTCTCCCAACTACACCTAACAGCATGGAGACTGAACTCAGAAAAAGGCCTGTCTGAGTCTGTGATCTCCACTCTACTCTTGAAGAAAAAGACACTACCTCCAGAATCTATCTGAGGACATGGAAGGCCTTTTTATCTTTGCAGGTAATAAGTGGTATCAGAAATCTGAATTCCTTTAATCAGGGCTTGATAAAAGGCTCAGACCAGGTACCCTTTAAGGTTCAAGTATCAGGCTTAAAGGGTATGTCCCACCAAAAATACTCTACACTTTCCAAACCACCACCTGGATCTGAATACTTTTGCAAGTGCATGTAATAAAAGATTAAGCATAGCCACTGAGTTATTCAATAAAATGTATCTGTATAGCGCTGCCTGCAGTTAGTTTTTCTTATTTCTTTGTCCTGCTCACTGAGAAGGCCGCACATGCTCAGTTTCATCCTTCAACTGCCTCCTGAGCTGTGATAGGGGAGCATAGACACGCCTCCTGAGCTGTGATAGGGAGATCATGGACACGGCTCCTGAGTTGTGATAGGGGGAGCATGGACATGGCTCCTGAGCTGTGATAGGGAGATCATGGACACGGCTCCTGAGTTGTGATAGGGGAGCATGGACATGGCTCCTGAGCTGTGATAGGGAGATCATAGACACGGCTCCTGAGTTGTGATAGGGAGATCATAGACACGGCTCCTGAGTTGTGATAGGGAGATCATGGACACGGTTCCTGAGTTGTGATAGGGAGAGCATGGACATGGCTCCTAAGCTGTGATAGGGAGATCATGGACACGGTTCCTGAGTTGTGATAGGGAGAGCATGGACACGCCCCCTTAGCTTCAGCAGAGAAGACACTCCCCTTGACTGTCAGCTTGATATAAATCTAGCAGAGCAATGAATGGGGAGATCTCTGGATCCATGTGAGGTACGGGGCTGGTTCTAGCTTTGTTAGAAAAGAGATTGTCATGTACTATATCATGTCTGATTTTCATTTTTACATTAGTCATGGGATAACATTTTTAAAAGGTGCTATAAAGCGTTTTCCCTTCTTTCGTTCTACTGTTCCTCCTTGGGACTTAAATTTGGAACTTGAGGTCCTCACGGATTCCCCATTTCAACCCTTAGAGGATATTTCACTGAAACTCCTAACTTTCAAGACCACCTTCCTTTTGGCTATCACATCAGCTAGGAGAGTGGGAGAAAACCAGGCATTTTCTTGTAAACCTCCTTATCTCAGGATCCTGGGTGAATTATTCTACGACTCACTCCCTTGTTTCTTCCAAAAGTCGTTTCTAGTTCAGCAGAAGGTATCTTTACCATCTATTTGTTCTAATCCTTCCTCAGAAACTGATAAAAAGTTCTACAATCTGAACGTGAGATAATGCATTTTTGACTGAGTCTACTTTCACTCACGTTTTGTCTTTCCGTTTGGGAGATCCGTTCAGGGCTCTCACATGCACGGAACAGTTTGCATTCAAATGCATTCTGAATGGAAAAGGATCCGCTCAAAATGCATTAGTTTGCATCAGTTCTGTCACCATTCCACTTTGGAGATGGACACCAAAACGCTGCTTGCGTCTGATGAAACAGAGCCAAACAGATCCGTCCTGACACACAATGTAAATCAATGGGGATGGATCCATTTTCACTGACACAATCTGGCGCAATAGAAAATTAATCCGTCATCCATTGACTTTCAATGGTGTTCAAGACGGATCCGTCTTGGCTATGTTAAAGATAACACAAACGTATCTATTCTATACCGATGCAGACGGTTGTATTATCTGAACGGATCCGCCCAAAACGTGAGTGTGAAAGTAGCCGCCTTACCTCTGAGAAATTCAGGAAGTCTGATCACCTTCTTCTACAATACCAAGGTCATCATAAAGGGTCAGCAGCATGTAAAAGTACTATTACAAGATGGATAAAAAGGTACCACTGAATTCTGCTATTCTCAGAAGAACTTAATCCTCCCTGCAGGTCTAAAAGCTCACTCTACTCGAGTTGTATCAGCTTCATGGGTGGAAAACAACTCCGCGTCAGTGGAAAAGATCTGAAGAGCAGCTACGTGGGCAAATCGGGCGTGTTCAGGGTGGTGTGGCCGTAGGCAGAAACGAGCCTCGCACTTGCTGCTCTTCTGCTTTGCAGTCTGGCTGGCGTTTCCAGGACTTAACACTAGGCCTTTTGCTTCTTTCCTTTCTTTTCCTTTTTTTTCCCTCCCTAAAGCCTTCCTGCCTGCCTGCCTGCAGCGCACAGAGCGCCTAGGAAGCGCCCCAGCCCAGCTAGCCACCTCTAGTCCCACGCCAGCCACCTCACCCGTCGCAGTCTCCCGTCTGCCTGCCTCTTTACAAGGCCTTAGCCGGAACTCCCCCCACCCTGTCCACCTCCTGGCCTGCATGTGCTTACCTACATAATGGCTCTCTTACACACAGTTCCCCTTAGCAGAGGGGGTGGGCATTGCTTCTGCTGGCCGGCCTTAAACCGGCACCCACCCCAAAGCCTAGCCCAGCTGCCTTTAACTCTTTAGTTTCCAAATGCCAGTCTAACGGGGGTTATGATGAGGCCTTCCAGCCTGGACCCAGAGCTAGATGGGAGGCCCGCATGGGAGGCTCGTGGAGAAGCCATTAGCAGCCAAACCAGTCCACAGGCCTCTTACGCTTTTCTCCTCTGGGAAGCGTCAAGTCGCTGTCCGTAGCAGGGTCGATCCATGCTGGCCGATCTGAGCGGGAGATTACAAAAACATAAACGAGGAAGCGCAGACGGTCTACAGCACCCGCTCTTCCCTGGAGGTCTCCCATCCAAGTACTGGCCGAGTCCAACCCCGCTTAGCTTCTGAGATCGGACGAGATCAGGCGTACCCAGGGTGGCGTGGCCAGTAGATGACGACGCCTGCCCCATCGCCCAAGCAGCCTTCCTCGGGCTTGCACGGGGACGAAGCGGCGTGCACGCTTGGTGAGCAGAGGACTTTGCCAGGACAGGAGGTAGTGCGGGCCCGGCGCTGTAAGGAGCCAGTGCCCTCGGGGCTTCAGCGACGGACCTCCTTCCCCTCTGGCCAGCGTTGAGGGACATCCGGTTGGGGGCATGGCAAAAACGCCTAACACAGTCAAGAGCTTTCGAGCCGTGGATCCCGGCACAGCGACACTCTGGCGCATTAAGGGAAGGAGACTGAACGGCCAATGGGTTTCTTCATAACCATGATTTATCCTTTGGTCGTAAAAAGAAGTTTCCCAACCCCTTTATGTTCCATGACCATTGTCATAATGGATATAATTTGTCTTTTTCAATATACTTACTTTGCATTACGAACGAGTCCTAGGTCATTATCTGAAGCAGGTAAAAGGAGGGGACCTTTTAAGCTTGAGCTTCTACATTGTTTCCTGTCCTGGGGAGGCGGGGACACCGTCCTTCTGTGAGTGCCGCTGTGGAGGCTATTGGAAATTCCAAAACCGGGATGAGTAATTAACCCTTTCTGACAGCCATAACTTTTTTCCATCTTGGTTTACAGAGCTGTATGAAGGCTTATTTTTTTGCATAATGAATTGTAGTTTCTATTGTTACCATTTTTGTGGTACATAATGACTCTTGGATCGCTCTTATTCAATTTTTGTAGAGAAAGCTGACTAAAAATGACTACGTTTTCCATTTTTTTCATTACGGCATTCACAGGACAGGAGTCTTTTAAAAATATTTTAATAGTTCAGACTTTTTTTGACACGGCGATACCTAGTATGTTTATTTTTTATTGTTAATATATTTTTATATGTAAAATTAGGAAAGGGGTGATTTAAACTTTAAATATTTACATTTGTTTCACTTTTTAAATAACTATTAAACCGTTTAGGGGGCTAGTACATGGGATATTTTGATCTCCTCTTCTACTCACCCTAAGGCCTCATGCACACGACCGTATGTGTTTTGCAGTTCCGCAAACCGTGGATCCGCAAAAACACGGAAGCTGCTCTGCGTTCCGTAATTTGCCGAACGGAACGCGACCCATTGTAGAAATGCCTATTGTCCACAAAACGGACAAGAATAGGACATGCTCTATTTTTTTTGCGGGGCCACGCAGCGGAGCAACGGATGCGGACAGCACACGGAGTGCTGTCCGCATCTTTTGCGGCTCCATTGAAATGAATGGCCTTGATTGGTTGGATCTGAGTCTGAGGCATTGTATGTTGAGTTTAGTTTCAACTTACGACGGGCAGAAAAGACCACTGTATGTTGTTAATATTGTATCCTGAGGCTATTGTATCTTGAGGGGTCACTGTATGGGTAAAGCACAAAAGGAACTGATCAACACGTAATCAGTATTCTTAGGTATAAATATTTCATTAACCCAATATCAGGGAAGCTCATATAAGATTATTTTAGCAAACAAATGGATAAATGGCTAATGATCCTAAACACTCCTCAGAATGCACAATAGATTACCCCAAAAGGTGCAGGGTGAAGGTTTTACCATGGCCTTCACAGTTCCTTCATCTGAACATCATTGAAAATCTGTGGATAAACCTCCAAAGAACAGTGCATGCAAGAAGCATGCAAGGAAGAATGAATGAAACTCCCTCAAACAAGAATTGAATAACTCTTTGCTGGCTGCAATAATCATTTACAAGCTGATACTTGTCAAAAGGGCTGCTACTAGGTACTAACCATGCAGGGTGCCCAAAGTTTTGTTTCAGGTCCTTTTCCTTTTTGTTATTTTGAAAATATAAAAGGTGAAAATAATATTTTTATCTTCAACATCCTTAACTGTTCATAGTAACAGTAATGTTGAGCAGGGTTGCATAAACTTTTGCATGCCACGGTATATAATTTCGGTTACACAGAAAATAGATATGGCTAGCGCCAAGATATCCCACCACGTAGCTGTTCCTGCCGAGGATGGGTCTAATCTTCTCCTATTGATAGGCATACAAACACCTCTCTTGCCGGTCACTCGCACCTCCTGTGTGTACTAATTAGCCTGACAAAGGGCATTCTGTTTGCCCGAAACATTGCTTCATGTACCACCATGTCTGGTTAAACAAATAAAAATCCATTAAGCAAAAACATTTTTGGAGTGCCGTCTGAATTGCCTGATATACTTATCATAGTTCCAAGAGGTGGAGCTAGGAACACACCTGACGTGCACCCATCACCAGTCAGTAATAGATTGAGTGCTGTGATCATCTCCAGTTTTGTATATACCATATTACCATCAGCCTGTCTCAAAACTGTTGGCGATCCTGAGACATTGGAGTCGCATAGCTAACGCGCTCAGACGGTATAGGATTTATTACCCCAGGCGTAGAAGCATTGCCGTGAGTATAATAGTAGTTTTTCTGTATTCGCAAAAGGCAATTCACGCAGTCTACAGTAGGTCACAAAATGACGTAATAAATTACGTGAGCGGCACGTCTTCAACTGTAGTTCTAAATCTTTCAACTGAGCAGCAATGGTAGCATATTGCAAGTTACAGTCTTTTTCAATCTGGACCCCAAAGCAATACAGTTATCTCTAAAAACAGCTTTATGCGCCTCCCACAGTGTATAAATAGATTAGACAGAAGAGTGGATGAGAGAAATGTATTCGGAGAGAGTGTCTTGAGGTTCTTGTCTAAGTAGAGGTCTGGCCAGGAAAGTGTTGTTTAATCTCCAATGGCATACCTTAGTGTAGTTTCTAGATGCTTTAATGGAAATGGAGATCGGCGCATGGTCTGACCACATGATACTTCCCACCTCTGCCTCGCTGAGCATTCAGAGAGTAGGAATGTTACCAAAGAAGTAATCAACACGTGTATGTGTACTGTGTGGGTGAGAATAAAAAGTCTAAGATTTAGATGTAGGGTAGTTTATCCGCCACAGGTCATATAGTGCAAACTTCCGGACCAGACACCTAAAAAGGCGTGAGAGTCTAGTGGCGTAGCTAAGGGCTCATGAGCCGTGCCCGGTAGTGACTGCTACCTCTGCACTCCTTATAGCTACGCCCATGGTCTACGCTGTGAATGTGAAGGTGTATCCCCAGAAAGGGCATTCTATCCAAGTGTTCAGAGAAAGAAACATTAAAATCTCCTCCTATGATTACTGCTGCTGGGGGTAACAGGAGAATTTCAAGAATACCTTATTCAGGAAGGAAATTTAGGCAGAATTCGAAGCATAAATGTTACAGAGTATAAGTGGGCTGCCCTGGAAAGATCTACGAGACCTCGAGAGTCAATTTTCTTGGCGATCTGAAATTCCAAACTACCATCCACCATGACAGGAGCGGGTGGCAAGGAAGACGGCTCCAAAGATTCAACATATCTCTTCAACAAAGATTTATGAAACACATTATGAATTTTCAGGGCCTGAGGAAGCTACAGGATTAATAATGGCAGTGATGTTATATGGACCTAACTTCCAAGAAGGTACCTTCAACTTAATGTTTCTTGTGGACAGCCACACAGAATCACCGACTCTTAGGTCCGGACTATTCATACGTTTCCTGTCAGCCACATGTTTATACTTGTTGCCCATATTCCTCAAGTTATTTTGAATTTTCCACCACATAGATGACAAAAATGTTCTTCCTCAGGGATACCAGAAGTATCAGAACCAGAAAATGTGCCAAACTTCGGGTAAAACCCATATGCCCCAAAAAATGGCGACTCACCAGTGGACTCTACGATTGTTTATGGCAATTTCTGCCAAAGACAAAAATGAAGACAACTCCTCCTGGTTCTCAAAGACAAAACATCTCAAGTAAGTCTCCAGACACTGATTAGTGCGCTCCATCTGTCCGTTCGACTGAGGATGAAAAGCCGAAAAAAGGACAGTTGTACCCCAGCCGAGTACAGAACGACTTCCAGAATTGGGAAACAAACTGAGTCCCCGATCCGAGACCACGTCAGAGAGAATGTCACAAAGTTTCACAATGTTGTCAACAAACGCTTGTGGAAGTGTTTTATCATTAGGTAGGCCTGGCAACGCTATAAAGTGCACCATTTTACTAAGGCGATCAACTACCACCAGAATAACTGTCTTTCCTGAAGAATTAGGTAGATCCGTGATAAAATCCATGGATAAATGAGTCTGGACAGGATAGGCAACGGAGTAGAGATCCGGAAGGCCGAGAATGTGTCACCTTAGTGCGTGCACAGGTATTACAGGCTGACACACAGTTACACAACCCCAGCCACCAGAATCTAAGAGGGATGAGATCGGCAGTGGATCTACTTCCAGGGTGTCCCGTAAGAACCGTACAGTGATGTTCCTCAAACTCCTTGTGACGCAATTCTGGTGGCACAAATAGTTTCCTAGAGGGACAAGAATCTGGTGCGTCTCCTGGGCCTCCAACACCTTCACCTCTAGGTCAGGGTAAGAGCGGATATCACCACCCCTTCAGACAGTATGGGACTCAGATTTTTAAAATCACCACCTCCAGGAAAACTACGTGACAAGGCATCTGCTTTGACGTTCTCAACCCCAGAACGATAGATGACAGTGAAATTAAATCTGGTGAAAAACAAGGACCATCTGGCCTGTGTCGGGTTCAGTTGTTTAGCCGACTCCAGGTAGGCCAGGTTTTTATGATCAGTGAACACCGTGATGGGATGAATCACACCTTCCAACCAATGACGCCATTCCTCAAAAGCCAACTTAATAGCCAGCAACTCTTTTACCTACATCATAATTTTTCTCTGCGGGTGAGTTTTTTTTTTTTTTTAGCGAAAAACAGACATGGACGCCATTTACTATGTTGGACACCCCAGGTTTTCACTATTAATTTGAATGTTTGTGTCGTTAGACTCCATTCATTCAGAAAATCATACGTTCGCCTGACCTCTGAGGAACACTACTGTCAGAGACAATAGATTTTCCTCTGCCCACTGAAAGATCTTGTTTGTAAAAATTTTTAGAAGACGACCCCTCTTTCCTCCTTGATCTCTGAGAAAAACCACCGTAGTCGTGTTGTCCGAGTAGATTACTAAATGAGCCCCCAACCTTTGCAGCTTGCATCTGTCATAATTAGACAAGAAGGTTCTAGGATCCACTGTATACCTGCTGAAAGATGACTCCTGATTTGCCACCAACCTAGGGATCTCTTTACCATCAAGGAGAAAGTGAAAATGTGGTCTAAGTGTAGTGGATTCCTGTTCTATACTTTCAGGGTGAGATCCTGAAGCGTTCTGGAGTGGTGTTGGGCCCATGGAACAGCCGGGATGCAGAATGTCATATGCCCTAGTATCCTTTATAGCTTGTTGTATAGAAACTCTCATCTGTACCAGGTTCTCCATTTTGTCCTAAATGAGAAATGTTTTTGTTCCTCTGAATCTAATATCATTCTCAAGAACATTATCCTTTGGGAAATTGACAGGTCTGATTTCTTCCAATTCATGAACCATCCCAAGTGGAGTTGAGCGTACTTCTGTTTTAAGTTCGTTTTCCAAAGTTCGGGTTCGGGTTATCGTAGCATCCCGTTATAGATTCCGCTACCACGGACCATAACGGCATTTGGAATCCATAAGGGGATTCTTCAATGAACCCGAACCTTGGACAACACGAAGGACCTGGGGTGACGTCACCGTCATGTGATCAGTGCAGGGGGCATGGCTCAGTACTGGATTAGATAAGAGGTGGTAGCCTACGACACATCCTCATTACTATGCTTTTGATATAACGACTGTCCTTCAGCATAATTACATGGCATCTCAGCCCAATTTGTAATACATTCTATGCTGTGCATAAGAGGCATTAGTATACAGTTTGATCAAAGAGCATAGGCCCACTTACCATGACAAGGAAGCCTCTACAAGTGGGGACCTACTCTAATTCTATGGCGCAGCAGTGCGTGGCGACCACCGGCGCCCCAGCAACGCATCGGCAGCAGACAGCGGGACCCAGAAGCCACACAGCAACCCCACTGTGCAGCAAAGCCTCCTTAGCTCTGGGCCCCACCACCCCACCAGCACAGCACTGAGACGGCAATGGCAGACACGCAGAACTGCACCATAAGTGGGCCTATGCTCTTTGATCAAACTGTATACTAATGCCTCTCATGCACAGCATAGAATGTATTACAAATTGGGCGGATATGCCACGTAATTATGCTGAAGGACAGTCGTTATATCAAAAGCATAGTGCTGAGGATGAGCGATCCAGATTCACTCTTATATGCCAGACATAGAGGAGCCATCTCCCAGGTTTTTAATCAAACCTTGCGCTTTTTATCCATGGGGTCCTTCAGTTGTTCTTCGTCCTCAAAGGGAATTGAGGTGTTCTTAATTAATTTAGCAACTGAGGCATCTATCATAGGTGCTGAGTCCCATTTATCCACTTCAGATTTATTAAACGGGTATCTATACGTTTAAGGCCTCTAGGAAATATAGACCTCTTTTCAGGTGTATTCCATTCCGTAGTTATAAGGTTATGAATATTCTCATGGATCGGAAAAACTCTTTTATGCCCTTCACCAAGACCGCCAGGCATAGTATCCTGAATAGATTTAGCTTTTTTCACCTGCTCAAGCTCCATGGTATTGCATATTTCTCTTCATTGTTAGAAGCGAAGTCTAATTGCTCTCCCTCCTCTCTAGCTGAAAAACCTGCCTCTGACGAATCAGAAGACGGAGGTTCCCTAATCCTCTTCTTAGGCCTCTTTCACACAGGCGTCATGTTTGACGCCCGGATAAGCGGGTGCGTGCTTGAGGAATATGTGCGTTTTCCCGAGCGGGTGCAAATGTTTGTAATGCGTTTTGCAGCGTGTGAGAAAAATCGCAATGTTTTATTACCCAACCCGAAGCCGGACTTCATCACTGAAGTCCGGTTTGAGTCTTCTGGAGAATTAATTATTTTCCCTTATAACATGGTTATAAGGGAAATAATAGCATTCTTAATAAAGAATGCATAGTAAAATGAAGTGGAAGGGTTAAAAATAATAAAAATTAACTTACCTTAGCCACTTGATCGCGTAGTCGCGATCTGTCCTCTCTTCCCAGCATCAGCTAAGATCTAAAGGACCTGTGATGACGTCACATCACCATGGTAAGATGGACCATGTGATTGGACCATGTGATGTGACGTCATCACAGGTCCTTTAGCTGTTAGCGGATGCTGGGAAAGAGAGGACAGATCGCAAGTACGCAATCAAGTGGCTAAGGTAAGTTAGCTTTATTATTTTTAACCCTTCCACTTCATTTTACTATGCATTCTTCATTAAGAATGCTATTATTTCCTGTTATAAGGGAAAATAATACAGATCGGGTCCCATTGCTAAGCAACCATGCGGGAAAATCGCAACGCATCCGCACCTGCTTGCGGATGCTTGCGATTTTCCGCAGCCCCATTCACTTCTATGGGGCCTGCGTTGCGTGAAAACGCACAATATAGAACATGCTACGATTTTCACGCAGCGCAGAAGTGATGCTTGAAAAAGGAAGGATTTAAATAGAGTGCCAAGTCCCTGGACCAGAACCTGATTGGTCCGGTGGCCTGGCATCTAATAGGTCAGATACAAAACGAAACAGTTAACTGGGCAGATGGACTTCCATTCAGTCCACTGCCCGTCTCCCTCACCACACTCACATTGTGGGAAAAAGCAGAGAATTACACTGGTTGCTAAGGACACAGATGTGTCATTGGGGGAGCAGCTTGGCACTGCATCTCTCCTAGCGTGGCCAGGCTGAAGCTAAGAATCATGCTGCTGGAGCCTGGGCGTGCTTACCTAGATGAGGTGTCACTGAGAGGCACCTAGAGTCATCAGGATCAGAAATTACCCTCAAACTTAAAGGAGTTGTCCGGGTTCATACCCAGAAGTTCACCCGGGCAGTCCCCTGACAAGAGCATCGGAGTAGTTCATGCTCCGATGCTCTCCCTGCCCTGCGCTGGATTTATTTACCATAACACACTGCCGGGCGGAGGCTTCTGCCCAGCAGTGTGTTCGGTGACGTCACCGGCTCTGATGGGCGGGCTTTAGTGCTGCTCTAGCCATTTTACAGGCTAGGGCAGCACTAACGCCCGCCCATCATGTCAGTGATGTCACCGGACCTCCTGAAAATGCATTTGCCCTGCGCAATTTAGCGCAGGGCAAAGGAGAGCATCGTAGCATGAAATTCTCCAATGCTCTTGTCATGGGGGCTGCCTGGGTGAAATTCTGGGTATGAACCCTAACAACCCATTTAAGATATTTTAGGGCAATTTGTCTGTCTCTGCAGCATTTTACTCCTCTGTGTACGCTCCATCAACAAGCAGGAAGGCACCATATCTATACTCCTTTTAGAGGAAGTGGGGTTAATTCTCAAGTGGCAGAGGGACCTGACCTATCTGTCTGCAGTTCAAATTCATCTCTCAATATGGTGGCAGACCATTTGAGTCGGGTTACTCAGTTCACAGGAGTGGTCTTTCAATCCAGATATCTTTCATCAGATCACTCAAGATATGGGGTATGTCAGAAGTAGAGCTGATGGCTATGAGACTTACTCTATCAGGAAGACAATCCCTTGGTGGTGGACATTCTGTCCATACCATGACGGTTCAGGCTGGCCTACATCTTCCCTCCAGTTTCCATGATACCGATAATATAGATGAAAATGAAGAAGGGTCAGACCACTGTATTAGGCATCGTGTTAAGGCTGATTTATTGGCCTGGATTTGTGGGAGAAGCTCTTTCCCCTCACCTGTGTACGTTAGCTTCAGTGTAACAACAGGGGATGGCCTCCTTCAGTCATCCCTTCAGGTACTTAGTTAGTTAGGATTATGGTTTTAATTGTAGCTAGAGATGTCCCGAACTATTCGCCTGGCGAACAGTTCCAGCGAACATCGCATGTTCGCGTTCGCCAGAGCGGACGAACATATGCGATGTTCGATTCGCCCCTATACTTTATCACTGAGCAAACTTTAACCCTGTACCTCACAGTCAGCAGACACATTCCAGCCAATCAGCAGCATACCCTCCCTCCCAGACCCTCCCACCTCCTATCAAAAAGCAATGACAGCATCCATCTCAGAATTATTCTGAAGCTGCAGTGTTAGTTAGAGCAGGGAGAGTGCTGCTGCTGAATTAATAAGGAAAGCGTTAGCTAGGCCAGTGTTCTGTGTCCACTCCAGTCCTTAAAGACTCATCAGCCTCTTTCACACGAGCGTGTCCGGATTAGGCCCCATTCACACGTCCGTAGTGTGTTGCGAATCCGCAACACACCATGCCGGCACTCCCCATAGAGATGCCTATTCATGTCCGCAGGCTCCGGACAAGAATAGGACATGCTCTATCTTTTGCGGAGCCGCGGCCGGATGTTTCGGGGACGAAACCCGGAAGTTCGGGGCTGCGGCTCCGCAAATGCGGAAGCGGAGAGCACATAGTGTGCTCTCCACATTACGTCCGGCCCCATTCACAATGAATGGATACGGACAAAAATTGCGGATGTGTGAATGGGGCCTTAGGTCCGGATGCGTTGAAAAACTGTGATATTTCACAGGCAAAGCCATTCAGTTTTGCCTGCGTTTGCGTTCAGTTGTTTAGTCTTTTCCGCGCGGGTGCAATGCGTTTTGATGTGTTTTTCACGCGCGTGATAAAAAACTAAAAGGTTTTACAAACAACATCTCCTAGCAACCATCAGTGAAAAACTCAACGCACTCGTACTTGCTTGCGGATAGAACATGCTGCGATTTTCACGCAACGCATAAGTGATGCGTAAAAAAAAACCTTCATGAATGGGTCAGGATTCTGTGTGGATGCTATGCGTTCACGTCACGCATTGCACCCGCGCAGAAAACTCGCTTGTGTGAAAGGGACCATCTGCTGTAAGGACAGCGTCCTGACAGCACCCCAAAAAGCCCTTTTTATGGCTGGTACATCAGTCTGCCTTTATTTATTTTTCTATATATATATTGCAGTTGCCTGCCCGTGTGTGAGAGGCCGCAGGCCCACAGACTGTACTGTGTGCCCACCACTCATATAGGGTGGCACAGTACCTTGCAGATAAAAAAAAGTCATTTCATTTTTACCCTTTAATATAATTGCAGTTGCCTGCCAGTAAGTTTCCGGCCCACAGACTGTACTGTGCCCACTGCCCATCACTCATATAGGGTGGCACAGTACATTGCACGGCGCACGCGCAGTGACCTAAAATTCCAACGAAGCGGACTGAGCATGGGTCTTTTTCCATCTCCCGGTTCCAAAAATCTATTCACTACACCGGCATGGCCCTGATAAGGGACAAAACAGAGATTAAACTTATAGCAATAGGACTTAGTTAACACTAGTTGCATTGGTGGCAAATTCCATTGCAAGTGCCCAAAATTAGAAGGAAGCGGACAGAGCAAGCTTTATTCTCTATCTCCCCATGCAAGGATTCAATTCAATACACGTCCCTGATAGGGGACTTAACAAAGATTAAAATGGTAAGAATAGTAGTTCACACTATTTGTATTGGTGGCACAGTATATTACGCGGCGCACGCGCAGTGCCCCAAATTGGAAGTAAGAGGACCGACCAATCATCTTTTTCCATCTCCAGGTTCCTAAAATCTATTCGATACACGTCCCCTGATAGGGGACGTAACAGAGATTAAACTGATAGGAATAGTACTACTTAACACACCGCTCATATAGGGTGGCACAGTACAGTGCAGGGTGCACGCGCAGTGCCCCAAATTGGAAGGAAGAGGACCGACCAACAATCTTTTTCCAGCTCACGGTTCCTAAAATCTATTCCATACACCGGCCCCTGATAGGGGACAAAACAGAGATTAAACTGGTAAGAACAGAGGACCGCCTCTGCGGAGCTGGGTATTTTTGGCCGCGTTACTTCACGCTCATGCACAATGGCTGTAGGCTCATCTGTCCTTTTGCAGAGGTGACAAACCTGGTCAGTCAAACCCAAGGCAACATCATCGACCTCATCCCATATGCGTTTTTCTGGAGCGTGCCCTGCGAAGAGTGCTGGATCAGGCCGTAGATGAGCATGAAGAGGAAAAGTTGTGCCCCTGGACTTTTTATTGTTGTTTCAGAGTAAGCCATGTGAGTTGCTGCTCAGCTGTGTTCTGTGGTGATACCATAAAGTCCTCTGGATCCGTGTCCCATTCTCCGTTCCTGTGTGCTCTGTAATACCAACGACGTGACAGGGAAGAATAGAGGTTTTAAAGTCTCTAAATCAGTTATGGATATATGGATGAAAGAAGCTATTAGGTTAGCTTATTCCTCTTACAATATGGAGCCTCTTTATTTTGTTCGTGCACATTCCACCCTGGAAATTTTTACATTTTGGGATGACAGAAGCTAGCTTCCCCAAGATCAGATTTGTAGAGCTGCATCCTGGAGCACTTTTTCTTTCTTAATTAACCATTATAGGTTGGGATAGAGGTTTTTGGAAAAGATTGCCTTTAGGTGGGGTATTCTAAATTTAATTTGTCAAGAGGGCCCTCCCTATGAGGGTTCTGCTTGCAAATTCAACAGATTGTGCTGCTGGTTAGGACACCAGGGAAGCGGTGATTTCTAATGTTAATCTGTTTTCCCTTAATCCTAACAACAGCACAAGTTCCTGCCAAATCTTTTTCTTTTCACGTCATAACATTTACAGGTAAGAAGGAGCTAGTTGTTATAGGTGGCGTTAACTAGTTGTTTAACATGACTCAATATACGTTCTATATGTACAGTTCACAAGGGCAGAAATAGGAAATTAATGTTAGAAATCAATGCTTCTCTCCTGAGTGTATTCTGTGAAATGTAAATTACAGATTTAAAACATTTTGCACATTCCGAACATTAATACGGCTTCTCTCATGTGTAGGGCTGCACTGGGTATCAATAATATAAAAGCCATAAAGTAAGCTGTACATACATAAATGTAAATTTGTTTCTGAATTAGTAATGTGTATTCAAATGTACCCAAAAAAACATAAGTAACAGGTAAATTATCTCCAAAAAAATACACAAAACCTACACATAATAGATATACCATATAAAATAAATAGTAAAGAAAGAGTAAGGCAGCTCTCACCAGCATAGAACACCCTCTGTGCACGGATGCCGCACCTGGATGCGGGAGCATACAATCAAGCAAAAAGAAAAATCCAGCTCAGCTCGGGTGAATCTTTTTCTGTGACTTTATTCCAGCGGTAAAACTTCATACAAGATGTGAAAGACAGTTACGCGTTTCAGACCTCTCTAATATCTGGGTCCTTCTTCATGACAAACAATAAATGTTCAATTCCATTTTTATAAAATAAATGTTCAATTCCATATTCTACATCATTAAAACCATCACAAATGGTTAAAAACATGATGAGTAGCAGAAGAAAAAAAAAAAAAAACATCACTGGGTAGCATATGCTCACAAAACTAATAAATACTAGGTATTAACAGGTGACAGTAATATCAGCACATAGAAAAATATGGCAAAGAAGACATGAATACATCAATAAACATATTGGGGGTCTTTTTATTAAGACTGGCGTTTTAGATGCCGGTCTTAATAACCCTATATCTGGCGGTGGATCTGCCGAAGATATACTATTTATGATATAGTCTCTACATCTGGCACATCCAGATATAGTCACATATAGTCTCTACATCTGGCGCATCCAGAGCCAGAGTAAATGTAAGCCAGCTTACATTTAGACCATATTGTACTCACAGTTGCACCGCAATCTGTACCTGAAATACGCCTAATACAGGTGTATTTCAGGTTACTAAATGTCCCTCATTGTTTTAATGTGAGTTCGATGATTTGAGAATAAATAGGCTTAACAGGCTAAGTGATAAAAATATTTACTAAGTGTGAATAAATATAAGGTGAAACAGACAAATCACATACAGAAGGAATAATAATTACATGGCCTTCACAATACAATATGGGGGGACTCCTGCCGCCATGTTGTCGCACATGGCTGACACCCCATGGTAATACAAAAAAGAGATAGACCTTACAACACCCTACCTGGATGCTGTTCTCAATGGAGTTTTAATTACTTTTGTTCACAAGGTTTTCACCTTGCAGCCCTCCTCCAGTGTGCAGCATGCATGTCTCACTTAGATAATCACTTAGGAATGTGGCCTTCTCAGCACAATGGGGGTTGTGTGTGTGTCTAACTATCCGTAACTCACTACATTACAAACAGGAATGAGAGGTAAATTACCCATGGCGAATGCTTGAACAGGATGGCATACCTTCATCTGGTGTTTTTAACTTCACATCATGTTTTAAACATTTGTGATATTTTTAACTATTTATGATATAGATAAGAAAAAGTTATTTTGTCTGGTATGTTGTGGCTCTATTATTTGTAGGTTTATTGCACTGGGTATCAAAGTATTGATCGTTTGCTTTGATACTGATAATGTCAGTTTTTTCATACTGAGCTGCATCGCTTAGTAAAGGTTCCGATTAGGCACATGCACAACATGTTCGTTATGTTCTCACCGGCGGCTGCACATAGAGAAGGAGGGAGAGTGTCAGGAAGGGTGGACAAAGGCTGACAAATGCGAGAGGAGGGTTCCCTTTGCTATTGATGATGTACACTGCAGCCAGCCAGCAGCACAGAGGAATACGGGGGGGGTTAATGTGACTCATCAACCCCAATATTGCCATTATGTGAGAGTATGGGATAACTTATTAAAGTGAGGCACGTGGTGTTTTAACTTTAGTACCTCCTATCCCTCCATAGTAAGTAACTGTCTCAGGTAATGGAGATATCAAAAGATAACACACGAAAAGAATAGACCGGTGTGACGCTTTGCGATCCACAGCGATACTAGGAAATCGCAAATGCGCCATATTTCACAATCACAGAGACACCAGAGCCTTCACTAAAAATCTCCTCTTTTCACTAAAGGAGTAATTCACAGAGCAGAGGTGCCATTATCACCTCCTTGTGACAAACCTTTCCTGCCCCATGCCAAGTTGAGTGGCCATCAATCTAGTTCTTTGATGACAGACCCTCATAAACCTGGTCTTTCTGCAGCCATAGTGTCTCCCATACCAGCAGGTTTCTCACACCTTCAGTCCTGCCGGTGCGCTTCAGAGAGAGCAGGACAGATCCTTATCAGACAGCTGGTTGAGACACAAGAAGAGGTCCCGGGGCAGCCTCCTCTAATACATAGCTTTCATATCTGCATCCATATTTCCTCATATTTCCTGGGTTCGGACCCAATGCACTAAACCATCTCTTGAGGGATTATTCCGGCCCCAATAATACACCTTTCAGGGAATCGGCCAGTCAATCAGAGATTCTCTCTCTCAGGGAATCCAAATGGTAATTCTATCCTGTTTGGTATCAGAGGATCTGTAAAATTGTGCTGATCATCAATATGGCCTCTATGTCCTAATTTGACCCACGGGTACGGAGAAACTGGCACGGCAAAGATTCAGCCAGATTTTCTCTGTCCGGGGCAGGAACTGCCCCTCTTCCAATTACCCAAGGCCGGACTTGTGCGGGTCACAAACCCTCCCCACTACAGAGTGGGTAAAACCCTGCGACACATTCAGCCCGGAGTCCTTCTTCTTCTTCTGACATCGAACAACATCCCGACTGCCCGCTGGACACGGGCACACCGCCATATTGGATTATACCTTACAAAGACTTTGCCTTTTACTGGACTTTACTGCGGTAATTCAAAACTTACAGACATTTTATTCCCTTCCAGCTCTTCTATTTCTATCCAAACCAATCTGTTCACTGGCCGGTATATTTATCTGTCGGTTTTAATGTATATATTTTTGTGTATAGTTTAGAATAAAAACTAACGATTTCATCGTTCCAGTTTTGCCCTTGTTACTCGATCATCTGATCTATGCTAAGAGCTCTGTCCTCCGGAGACGTACTACCAAATTGTTTCATTTTTATAAATTGTTAATTTACTAGCTAGGTTACAAATAACCGTTCTTCCATTTAGGAATAGCTAGGCGGGGTCTCTTCAGCTCCGATGCAATACGAAGAGTGGCGGCAGCAAATTAAATCGATTTCGGTGTAAAATTGATAATTTCATTTTTCCCATTGTATATGCAATCGCGATTGTATCATTTCTGGGCCCACCAACCAATCTTAAACGTCTACTGTGCTCACACAACTGTGGCCTAGTACGACGGGATTGGCGGGTGGTTGTCATAACCGGAGTCTAGGCTTCAAAGCTAAAGGAGAGAGATGGTGACCTCCTAGGAATCCCTAGACCTCTCCCTGACACCTGCCAGTATGAATAGACCCTGAAGGTGGAAATACTCATACACCAGAACCTTAGCCCTGGAGACCCTGGAAGGCCCTAGGAGTGGTGGCAGGGAATTAGACTACTGGTTCCTCTCCAGATGAAGGAACCAGCGTCTCCCTGAGGCCTAGATAACGACACACAAGCAAACAACAAAATGCACAACAAAATGCACTTAGCTTAAAGAAGAATGGAAGAGCAGGAGATCCAAAAGTATAACACACCAGCTCAACCAACTCCAGCAGGAAGTATCAACCGCATGGTAAGCAGTGTGAGTCAGAACTAAATAGAGCCTCAGTAATGACCACAAGCTGCACCTGACAAGAGGTGTGGTCATTACTAAACAACAACACTGCAAGATAAAAACAGAGAGACTGTCAGATATCCTCACGTGCCGCCAGTCTCTCAGATTTTCTCACCTCTGTCATGGGAGGGACTGTGACAGTAAGCCATCATAAACGTCCACACATAATAAGCAACATGGGGTTATGGTCTGTGAGGTACCTGATGAGGTTATTTACTTTTAATATGAGGCACATGGAGTCAAATTAATAAAACCATGTGCCTCACATTAATAGTAAGTAAATCCATCATGCACCTCCAAACATTAAGCCTTTGTTGCCCATTATTTCAGGAGGTACTTGTTGGTTTTACTATTAATGTGAGGCACATGGTTTTATCAATTTGGGCTTCCATGTGCCTCACATTTACCGTAAGTGACCCCATTAAGTACCTCCTCACTTAACAGGCAATATAGGGTTACTATGTGGGTATTTCTTTGAGTTATTATCTTTCATATCGAGTGACATCAGTCTTTAATTTGAATCGAAATCGAAGTTTAAATTCTGGAATT
This sequence comes from Bufotes viridis, assembly GCA_033119425.1. Classification (NCBI taxonomy): domain Eukaryota; kingdom Metazoa; phylum Chordata; class Amphibia; order Anura; family Bufonidae; genus Bufotes; species Bufotes viridis. Next base: position 1,784,643 of record CM065589.1, on the reverse strand, counting down.
GTGCTCGTATCCTTACTCTTCTGTGATTTCTCTCATGACTAACAAGATCTGATTTTTGCATAAAGCGTTGATTACATTCTGAACATGAATACGGCTTCTCTACTCTCGTCTTCTCTGATGTGCAACAAGACTTTGTTTCTGTGTAAAACATTTCCCACATTCTGAACATGAATACGGCTTCTCTCCTGTGTGGATTCTCTCGTGTATAATAAGATGTGATTTATATGTAAAATATTTCCCACATTTTGGACATGAAAGCGGCTTCTGCCGTGTGTGATTTTTTCTGTCTGTAGAAAGATTTGATCTTTTTGTGATCTCTTGAAACCTTTCACCCCCTTTCTGACCTGCACTTGTGGTAGCAATCTGTGGTTGGTCAGATGAAGATTCCTCATGAACAGGAGGATTATATGATAGATCTGTACTGTGAAGTCCTGGATGTACATTAAGGTTTTCTCCTGAAGGGAACTGCATGATGTCTTCATCTTCTGCTTTATAATTCAGTGATAACTTGAAGTTTCCTTCAGAATTCTTGTGGGAATTTTCTGCTAAAGATATAAAATGAAATTTATTTATTTTTAATCTAAAATTACATACTTATTACATTCCTATTAAAGGGGTTGTCTCATCTAGCCATTACAAAGGCGAGTTGAGACTTGGGGGTACTATCTCTCCTTGGGGAGAGGGCACCTTAATTGTCATGAGGAGACTTACAACAATACATGCTTCTTCTGGGAAGAAAGTGATGCAAATGAGCTCTTACTAGGGCTGAAACGATTACTCAATTGAATCGAGTAAGGGTCCATTCACACGTCCGTTGTGTATTGCGGATCCGCAATACACCGGGCCAGCGCCCCTTTAGAAATGCCTATTTTTGTCGGCTATTGCGGACAAGAATAGGACATGTTCTAAATTTTTCGGGAGCCGTGGACTGAAAGTACAGAACCGCGGACGGAAAATGCGGATGCGGACAACCCAATGTGTGCTGTCCGCATCCTTTCCGTCCCCATCGAGAATGAATGCGTCCGCACCCGTTCCGTAGAACTGCGGAATAGATGCAGACACATTCTACGGACGTGTAAATGGACCCTAATTCGGCACAAAAAAATCCTTGATGCAAATTTTTTGCAATCGAGGATTCGTTTGTGTCATGTGACCACGGAGCAGGAGTGAAGCGCTTGCTACTACTCACCGATCTGTGGTCACCCGTCGGCCGACGCGTAAGCGTGCCCTATGACCTGACGCCGCATCACGTCATGAAGAGAAGAAGACGGAGGGGTTGTGGAATGCTGCCACTACAGAAGAGCTAAATAATAAAGGGCTGCTGGAGACTAGGAGCGGAGATGATGGCACTGGGGGAGCCGAGGACACACTGGAATCGGAGGGACAGATGGCACAGAGGACTCATGGCATTAGGGACAGATGGCACAGAGGACTCATGGCATTAGGGACAGATGGCACAGAGGACTCATGGCATTAGGGACAGATGGCACAGAGGATTGATGGTATGGGGGAGCTGATGGCAACCTTGGGGGGTTGATATGATAGCATGGGGGGAGCCGATGACATTTTATAAAGGAAAACATTCTTTTTTATTATTTTTCTTATTAGAGCACTCGATTAATCATTGGATTGATCAATAGATTACTAAAATAATCGATAGCTGCAGCCTAGCTCTTACCAAGCCCTGCCTCCAATGCCACCAGATGTAATATAGCTATCCTCTAAGTCAGGCATGCTCAACCTGCGGCCCTGTCATGGGAGAGACTGTGACAGTAAGCCATCATAAACGTCCACACATAATAAGCTACATGGGGTTATGGTCTGTGAGGTACCTGATGAGGTTATTTACTTTTAATATGAGGCACATGGAGTCAAATTAATAAAACCATGTGCCTCACATTAATAGTAAGTAAATCCATCATGCACCTCCAAACATTAAGCCTTTGTTGCCCATTTACTTGTTGGTTTTACTATTAATGTGAGGCACATGGTTTTATCAATTTGGGCTTCCATGTGCCTCACATTTACCGTAAGTGACCCCATCAAGTACCTCCTCACTTAACAGGCAACATAGGGTTACTATGTGGGTATTTCTTTGAGTTATTATCTTTCATATCGAGTAATATCAGTCTTTAATTTGAATCGAAATCGAAGTTTAAATTCTGGAATTGTGCTCGTATCCTTACTCTTCTGTGATTTCTCTCATGACTATCAAGATCTGATTTTTGCATAAAACATTGATTACATTCTGAACATGAATACGGCTTCTCTACTCATGCTCTTCTCTGATGTGCAACAAGACTTTGTTTCTGTGTAAAACATTTCCCACATTCTGAACATGAATACGGCTTCTCTCCTGTGTGGATTCTCTCATGTATAATAAGATGTGATTTATATGTAAAATATTTCCCACATTTTGGACATGAAAGCGGCTTCTGCCGTGTGTGAGTTTTTCTGTCTGTAGAAAGATTTGATCTTTTTGTGATCTCTTGAAACCTTTCACCCCCTTTCTGACCTGCACTTGTGGTAGCAATCTGTGGTTGGTCAGATGAAGATTCCTCATGAACAGGAGGATTATATGATAGATCTGAACTGTGAAGTCCTGGATGTACATTAAAATTTTCTCCTGAAGGGAACTGCATGATGTCTTCATCTTCTGCTTTATAATTCAGTGATAACTTGAAGTTTCCTTCAGAATTCTTGTGGGAATTTTCTGCTAAAGATATAAAATGAAATTTATTTATTTTTAATCTAAAATTACATACTTATTACATTTCCTATTAACCACTTCAGCCCCCTAGCTTAAACACCCTTAAAGACCAGGCCACTTTTTACAATTCCGCACTACACTACTTTACCCGTTTATTGCTCCGTCATGCAACTTACCACCCAAATGAATTTTACCTCCTTTTCTTCTCACTAATAGAGCTTTCATTTGGTGGTATTTCATTACTGCTGACATTTTTACTTTTTGCTATTAATCAAAAATTACCGAAATTTTTACAAAAAAATGACATTTTCACTTTCTGTTGTAAATTTTTTAAAAAAACTACATTTCTATATAAATGTTTCTCTAAATTTATTGTTCTACATGTCTTTGATAAAAAAAAGTCCAATAAGTGTATATTTATTGGTTTGGGTAAAAGTTATAGCGTTTACAAACTATGGTGCAAAAAGTGAATTTCCGCATTTTGAAGCAGCTCTGACTTTCTGAGCACCTGTCATGTTTCTTCAGGTGCTAGAATGTCAGGATAGTATGAATACCCCCAAATCACACCATTTTAGAAAGAAGACACCCCAAAGTATTCGCGGGGGCATGGTGAGTTCATGTATCATTTCATTTTTTCACAAGTTAGCGGAAAATGACACTTTCTGAGAAAAAAAATAAATAAAAAAGTTTCAATTTCTGCTAACTTCTGGCAAAAAAAAAGAAATCTCAGACGGACTCACTATGCCCCTCAGTTAATACCTCAGGGTGTCTACTTTCGAAAAGGGTCATTTGTGGGGTGTGTTTACTGTTCTGGCATTTTGGGCGGGGCTAAATTGTGAGCCGCCATGTAAAATCTAAAGGTACTCGTTGGAATTTGGGCCCCTTTGCGCACCCAGGCTGCAAAAAGTGTCACACATGTGGTATCGCCGTACTCAGGAGAAGTAGGGCAATGTGTTTTGGGGTGTATTTCTACATATACCCATGTTGGGTGAGAGAAATATCTCTGTAAACTGACAACTTTGTATAAAATTTTTTAAAAGTTGTCGTTTACAGAGATATTTTCACACACAGTATAGTATATATAAAAATACACCCCAAAACACATTGCCCTACTCTCCTAGTGCAGCGACTACCATGTGTGCCACTTTGCAGCCTGAAGTAAAGACCCTAAAACAATGAGTACCTTTAGAATTTCTGAGCCATTTTACGCATTTGGATTCCAGACTTCTTCTCACGCTTTAGGGGCCCCTAAAATGCCAGGACAGTATAAATACCCCACATGTGACCCCATTTTGGAAAGAAGACACCCCAAGGTATTCTGTGAGGGGTATGGTGAGTTCATGTAAAATTTTATTTTTGTCACAAGTTAGTGGAATATGAGACTTTGTAAAAAACTAAAAAAAAAAAAAAAAAAACTATTTCCGCTGACTTGTGGCAAAAATAAAAATTCTGTGGACTCACCATGCCCCTCACGGAATACCTTGGGGTGTCTTCTTTCCAAAATGGGGTCACATGTGGGGTATTTATACTCACCTGGCATTTTAGGGGCCCCTAAAGTGTGAGAATCCAAATGCATAAAAATGCCCTGTGAAATCCTAAAGGTACTCATTGGTTTTAGGGCCCCTTTGCGCATCTTGGCTGCAAAAAGTGTCACTCATGTGGTATCGCCGTACTCAGGAGAAGTAGGGCAATGTGTTTTAGGGTGTATTTTTACATATACCCATGCTGCATGTGAGAAATATCGCTGTAAGCGACAACTTTTTACATTTTTTATTCAAAGTTGTCAGTTTACAGAGATATTCTCTCACCCAATATGGGTATATGTAAAAATACACCCCAAGCTACATGCTACTCCGTGCTGGCGATACTATGTGTACTGTTGCAGCCAAATGCATAAGGCCAAATTAATGAGTACCTTTTAGGAAGGAGCATTTTTACGCATTTTCTTCTCACGCTTTAGGGCCCCTAAAATGCCAGGGCAGTATAAATACCCCACATGTGACCCCATTTTGGAAAGAAGACACCCCAAGGTATTCCATGAGGGGCATGGCGAGTTCATAGAATATTTTTTTTGGCACAAGTTAGTGGAAATTGATTTTTATTGTTTTTCTCACAAAGTCTCCCTTTCCGCTAACTTTTGACAAAAGTTTAATTTTCATGAACTCATTATGCCCCTCAGCGAATACCTTGGGGTGTCTTCTTTCCAAAATGGGGTCACATGTGGGGTATTTATACTGCCCTGGCATTTAGGGGCCCTAAAGCGTGAGAAGAAAATGCGTAAAAATACCCTCCTAAAAGGTACTCGTTGGAATTTGGGCCCCTTTGCGCATCTTGGCTGCAAAAAGTGTCACTCATGTGGTATCGCCGTACTCAGGAGAAGTAGGGCAATGTGTTTTGGGGTGTATTTGTACATATACCCATGCTGGGTGAGAGAAATATCTCTGTATATTGACAACTTTGAATAAAAAAATGTAAAAGTTGTCGTTTACAGCGATATTTCTCACACCAACATGAGTATATGTAAATACACCCCAAGCACATGCCTACTTCTCCTGTGCAACGTCATGGTGACCTTTGCAGCCAAATCGCAAAGGCCTAAACCAATGAGTACCTTTAAGATTTACAGGCCATTTTTACGCATTTGGATTCTCACGCTTTAGCACCCTAAAATGCCAGGGCAGTATAAATACCCCACAAGTGACCCCATTGTGGAAAGAAGACACCCCAAGGTATTCCGTGAGGGGCATGGCGAGTTCACAGAAAAAAAAATTTGGCACAAGTTAGCGGAAATTGTTTTTTTTTTTTTTTTTACAGTCTCATATTCCACTAACTTGTGACAAAAATAAAATTTTGCATGAACTCACCATACCCCTCACGGAATACCTTAGGGAGTCTTCTTTGTAAAATGAGGTCACATGTGAGGTGTTTGTACTGCCCTGGCATTTGAGGGTCTCCGCAATCATTACACGTATGGCCAGCATTAGGAGTTTCTGCGATTCTCCGTATATTGAGCATACGGGTAATGAGATTTTTTTTTTCCGTTCAGCCTCTGCGCTGAAAAAAAAAAAAATGAACGGCACAGATTTCTTCATTCGCATCGATCAATGTGGATGAATAAATCTCTGCCAAAATCAGTGACTGCGGTGCGGTGGGCTGGGCGCTAGCTACCTAACAAGTAGCTAACTAACTGGCGGTGATAAGGGACCCTTATGCCCCATTCACACGTCCGCTAATTCTGTTTGCGGAGCGGAGTTGCGGACCCATTCATTTCTATGGGGACAGACTTTGTCCCTTCGGATTCGAATTACGGATCAGCGCTTCCGAGTCTGCACTTCCGTTCCGCAAAAATATAGAACATGTCCTATTCTTGTCCGCAGTGCGGACAAGAAAAAGCATTTTCTATATAGTTCTGGCAATGTCGGATCTGCAAAATGCGGAAAGCACATTGCCGGTGTCCGTGTTTTGAGGATCTGCGGATCGGATCCGCAGATCGGATCCGCGGATCCGTGAATCCACGGATCCGCAAAACACATATGGACGTCTGAATGGAGCCTTACAAGGGGTGTGATCAATGACAGGGGGTGATCAGGGGTCTAGATGGGGTGATCAAGGGGTTAATAGGTGAGGGGGTGGGGGGGTTAGTGTAGTGTTTGGTGCAACTTTACTGTGTTACCTGGTCCTCTGGTGGTCGATCCCAGAAAATGGGACCACCAGAGGACCAGGTAGCTAGCTATATCAGACGCTGTTCATAAAACAGCGTCTGATATAACTGTTTGATGCGATTTATATCGCATCTACAGCCTGCCAGCGATTGATCATCGCTGGCAGGCTGTAGTACAACTCTTCAGGCGCCAGGCGCTGTGAGCGCGCGCCGCGCGCAGCGTTCTGAAGCTCGCGTCTCGCGAGATGACGCCCCGGCGCGTCCGATCAGAAGAACAGGACCGCCCGCAGGACGCAATCCTGCGTACGGCGGTCCTGAAGCGGTTAAAGGGGTTGTCTCATCTAGCCATTACAAAGGCGAGTTGAGACTTGGGGGTACTATCTCTCCTTGGGGAGAGAGCACCTTAATTGTCATGAGGAGACTTACAACAATACATGCTTCTTCTGGGAAGAAAGTGATGCAAATGAGCTCTTACTAGGGCTGAAACGATTACTCAATTGAATCGAGTAAGGGTCCATTCACATGTCCGTTGTGTATTGCGAATCCGCAAAACACCGGGCCGGCGCCTTTTTAGAAATGCCTATTTTCGTCGGCTATTGCGGACAAGAATAGGACATGTTCTATTTTTTTCGGGAGCCGTGGACCGGAAGTACAGAACCGCGGACGGGAAATGCGGATGCGGACAACCCAATGTGTGCTGTCCGCATCCTTTCCGTCCCCATCGAGAATGAATGCGTCCGCACCCGTTCCGCAGAATTGCGGAATAGATCTACGGACGTGTAAATGGACCCTAATTCGGCACAAAAAAATCCTCGATGCAAATTTTTTGCAATCGAGGATTCGTTTGTGTCATGTGACCCACGGAGCAGGAGTGAAGCGCTTGCTACTACTCACCGATCTGTGGTCACCCGTCGGCGGATGCGTAGCGTGCCCTATGACCTGACGCCGCATCACGTCAGGACGAGTGCAGCGTGAAGAGAAGAAGACGGAGGGGTTGTGGAATACTGCCACCACAGAAGAGCTAAATATTAAGGAGCTGCTGGAGACTAGGAGCGGAGATGATGGCACTGGAGGAGCCGAGGACACACTGGAATCGGAGGGAATGATGGCACAGAGGACTCATGGCATTAGGGGACAGATGGCACAGAGGACTCATGGCACTGGGGACTGATGGCACAGAGGATTGATGGTATGGGGAGCTGATGGCAGCCGCAGGGGGTTGATATGATGGCATGGGGGAGCCGATGACATTTTATAAAGGAAAACATTCTTTTTATTATTTTTTCTTATTAGAGTACTTGATTAATCATTGGATTGATCAATAGATTACTAAAATAATCGATAGCTGCAGCCTAGCTCTTACCAAGCCCTACCTCCAATGCCACCAGATGTAATTTAGCTATCCTCTAAGTCAGGCATGCTCAACCTACGGCATCTCCAGCTGTTGCAAAACTACAACTCCCATCATTCCCAGACAGCCTACAGCTATCCGCTAGCCTACATAAGGGCATGGTGGGAGTTGTAGTTTTACAACAGCTGGAGGACCACACGTTGACATCCCTGTTCTAAGTCAATGTTCAACCCAGTAATCAGAAGAGTGCTCCAGCACTCACTGCTTCAGTAGCTCCCATTGCAGTGCGTGAGAGCTAAGGAAACTGAAAAACACAGAAAACTATGCTGTTCCTGAGTCAGGGAATCTGGTGCTCCCCCATTACATGTCACTGCACACACGTGTATACACTGCACATGGCGGCTCTTACCCTGTGATATAAGAGGCTGGTGCTCCTCCATTACATGTCACTGCACACACGTGTATACACTGCACATGACGGCTCTTACCCTGTGATATAAGAGGCTGGTGCTCCTCCATTACATGTCACTGCACACACGTGTATACACTGCACATGATGGCTCTTACCCTGTGATATAAGAGGCTGGTGCTCCTCCATTACATGTCACTGCACACACGTGTATACACTGCACATGGCGGCTCTTACCCTGTGATATAAGAGGCTGGTGCTCCTCCATTACATGTCACTGCACACACGTGTACACACTGCACATGACGGCTCTTACCCTGTGATATAAGAGGCTGGTGCTCCTCCATTACATGTCACTGCACACACGTGTATACACTGCACATGACGGCTCTTACCCTGTGATATAAGAGGCTGGTGCTCCTCCATTACATGTCACTGCACACACGTGTACACACTGCACATGATGGCTCTTACCCTGTGATATAAGAGGCTGGTGCTCCTCCATTACATGTCACTGCACACACGTGTATACACTGCACATGACGGCTCTTACCCTGTGATATAAGAGGCTGGTGCTCCTCCATTACATGTCACTGCACACACGTGTATACACTGCACATGACGGCTCTTACCCTGTGATATAAGAGGCTGGTGCTCCTCCATTACATGTCACTGCACACACGTGTATACACTGCACATGACGGCTCTTACCCTGTGATATAAGAGGCTGGTGCTCCTCCATTACATGTCACTGCACACACGTGTATACACTGCACATGATGGCTCTTACCCTGTGATATAAGAGGCTGGTGCTCCTCCATTACATGTCACTGCACACACGTGTATACACTGCACATGATGGCTCTTACCCTGTGATATAAGAGGCTGGTGCTCCTCCATTACATGTCACTGCACACACGTGTATACACTGCACATGACGGCTCTTACCCTGTGATATAAGAGGCTGGTGCTCCTCCATTACATGTCACTGCACACACGTGTATACACTGCACATGACGGCTCTTACCCTGTGATATAGAGGCCGGTGCTCCTCCATTACATGTCACTGCACACACGTGTATACACTGCACATGACGGCTCTTACCCTGTGATATAAGAGGCTGGTGCTCCCCCATTACATGTCACTGCACACACGTGTATACACTGCACATGATGGCTCTTACCCTGTGATATAAGAGGCTGGTGCTCCTCCATTACATGTCACTGCACACACGTGTATACACTGCACATGACGGCTCTTACCCTGTGATATAAGAGGCTGGTGCTCCTCCATTACATGTCACTGCACACACGTGTACACACTGCACATGGCGGCTCTTACCCTGTGATATAAGAGGCTGGTGCTCCTCCATTACATGTCACTGCACACACGTGTATACACTGCACATGACGGCTCTTACCCTGTGATATAAGAGGCTGGTGCTCCTCCATTACATGTCACTGCACACACGTGTACACACTGCACATGACGGCTCTTACCCTGTGATATAAGAGGCTGGTGCTCCTCCATTACATGTCACTGCACACACGTGTATACACTGCACATGGCGGCTCTTACCCTGTGATATAAGAGGCTGGTGCTCCTCCATTACATGTCACTGCACACACGTGTATACACTGCACATGACGGCTCTTACCCTGTGATATAAGAGGCTGGTGCTCCTCCATTACATGTCACTGCACACACGTGTATACACTGCACATGACGGCTCTTACCCTGTGATATAAGAGGCTGGTGCTCCTCCATTACATGTCACTGCACACACGTGTATACACTGCACATGACGGCTCTTACCCTGTGATATAAGAGGCTGGTGCTCCTCCATTACATGTCACTGCACACACGTGTATACACTGCACATGACGGCTCTTACCCTGTGATATAAGAGGCTGGTGCTCCTCCATTACATGTCACTGCACACACGTGTATACACTGCACATGACGGCTCTTACCCTGTGATATAAGAGGCTGGTGCTCCTCCATTACATGTCACTGCACACACGTGTATACACTGCACATGACGGCTCTTACCTTGTGATATAAGAGGCTGGTGCTCCTCCATTACATGTCACTGCACACACGTGTATACACTGCACATGACGGCTCTTACCCTGTGATATAAGAGGCTGGTGCTCCTCCATTACATGTCACTGCACACACGTGTATACACTGCACATGACGGCTCTTACCCTGTGATATAAGAGGCTGGTGCTCCTCCATTACATGTCACTGCACACACGTGTATACACTGCACATGACGGCTCTTACCCTGTGATATAAGAGGCTGGTGCTCCTCCATTACATGTCACTGCACACACGTGTATACACTGCACATGACGGCTCTTACCCTGTGATATAAGAGGCTGGTGCTCCTCCATTACATGTCACTGCACACACGTGTATACACTGCACATGACGGCTCTTACCCTGTGATATAAGAGGCTGGTGCTCCTCCATTACATGTCACTGCACACACGTGTATACACTGCACATGACGGCTCTTACCCTGTGATATAAGAGGCTGGTGCTCCTCCATTACATGTCACTGCACACACGTGTATACACTGCACATGACGGCTCTTACCCTGTGATATAAGAGGCTGGTGCTCCTCCATTACATGTCACTGCACACACGTGTATACACTGCACATGACGGCTCTTACCCTGTGATATAAGAGGCTGGTGCTCCTCCATTACATGTCACTGCACACACGTGTATACACTGCACATGACGGCTCTTACCCTGTGATATAAGAGGCTGGTGCTCCTCCATTACATGTCACTGCACACACGTGTATACACTGCACATGACGGCTCTTACCCTGTGATATAAGAGGCTGGTGCTCCTCCATTACATGTCACTGCACACACGTGTATACACTGCACATGGCGGCTCTTACCCTGTGATATAAGAGGCTGGTGCTCCTCCATCATGGCCTCCTTGTACAGATCCTTGTGTCCTTCTATATACTCCCACTCCTCCATGGAGAAATAGACAGTGACGTCCTGACACCTTATAGGAACCTGACAACACAATGACACCGTCATCACCCAGACCCTCCAGTGCTGTTACTGGAGAATTTCCCAGCATTCCCAGCAGTGTCACCTCTCCAGTCAGCAGCTCCATCATCTTGTGGGTGAGCTCTAGGATCTTCTGCTCATGTATCAGGGGGTGAGGGAGGCTCTGTGATGGGGGAGGGGTCCTGCTCCGCCCTCCTGACTCCTGGAGATGGATGATGGGAGTCACACAGTCCCCCGATGTCTTCTTCACTATTGTGTACTCCTGTGGATGGAGAGAGACACTTAGGGAATAAACCCTTCAGGGGCCATGTGCTCTCCTCCGGCCTCTCCTCCTGGTACAACGTGCCTACTTACCTCCTCATGGCTCCTACATGACTATTGGTCACTGGTCACATGACACATCACTCACCATACTGGGGGCTGATCTTCAGGTTCTCCGTCACTTGGAAGGTCTGGGGGCCGTTCTCCAGGACCCTGGACTCTTCCTATCACTTCCTATGATGGATTCTCCTTCCCGATGTCTGACTTGTTACAGAATACAATACAGAGGAGAGAAATCTAGAGAAGTTTACCTCTCCGCTCAGCAGGGAGATGATCTCCAAGGTGAGGTCTAATATTCTTCTGCTGATCTCCTTCCCGTCCATCCTCGGGGTCATTCAGGAGAAGAGGAGAGAACTGGAGGAGCTGGAGGCTTCTAGTACTGCAGGCGCCTTTATGAGAAGAGGAGAGAAATCATCCAGGGGACAAGACCAGATGTCACCTCCAGAACCGCACTTCCTGAGCCTGGAGGGGCCCCCACCACATGGATTCCAGGGGCCCCAACATGGAGATCTCTGGTGGCTCCACAGGAGATAAGTGTCTGATAGATGCAGGTCCCACCTCTGGGCTGTGCTCAGCTGTGTCCAGAACTCCTAGAGAAGAGACTGGAGAGAGCTGAGCTCAGGCCGGGCCCCGCTCCATTCATTCTCCTCCTGGAGGCAGGGGCCCCTCACCAGGACAGTCAGGGGCCAGCGAATGATGACAACCCCCACTATCCCCACTACTCCCCCATCATACTAAGCTGAGGAGTGGAGAAGGACTCCTTGTGTGTAATGGAGGAGAATCTCCAGAGGTGACATGTCTGAGCTCTCCACCACACTGTCTCCTCACAGCTCATCTTACCTGCAGGCTGGAGGAATGGCTGATACCAGAGAGAACAAGAGCCCTGACTACCGACCAGGACCTGCCCAGTGTCTGCTGCACTGCCAGAGCTGAAGGACCTGGGGTGATGTCACCGTCATGTGATCAGTGCAGGGGTGGGGCTCAGCAGTGGAAATGAGAAGAGGTGGAGAAGGACCTGGGGTGACGTCATCGTCATGTGATCAGTGCAGGGGCGGGGCTCAGCAGTGGGAAGAAGAGGTGTTGAAGAACATGTGAGACGTTACTGTCATGTAATCAATGCAGAGGGCGGAGCTCAGCAGTGTGGAGAGGAGGTGGTGAAGGACCTGGGGTGACGTCACTGTCATGTGATCAGCGTATGGGGCGGGGCTCAGAAGTGGTAAAGGTAGGAGGTGGCGAAGTACTTGTGGTGACATCACTGTCATGTGATCAGTGCAGCGACAAGGCAATGGTGAGGGGGGTGAAGGACCTGTGATGATGTCACTACATATAATCAGTGCAAGGGGTGTGGCTCGGCAGTGGGGAGGATAAGAGGGTGTTAAATAAGTAGTGATGTCGGTCATGTGACATGAGGGGGCGGAGTTTTGTATGTAGAAGAAATTGCAAGATTGATGAGTTTTTTCCCTCTGTCTACATACCTAGGAAATGTTGGGAGTTGTAGTTCTTTCCTATTTTCTGTAGAGGATTATGTTTTTTTGAAGCCCCGCTGCTCTATCTTCTCAGCTGCTGTCACCGCCCACCATGAGCGCGTTAAAGGGTGGCACACGCCGGCTGCCCCGTTACAGCGCTACAGTGTCCTTACCGCGGGCTATTCTTTTCTGCGCCCTCTTTTGTTTCATTGTCTTTGTGTCTCCCCTCTCTGCTTACATGCCGCCTGCCTGTTTACTTGTTTGTGCCCCATATCACCACTATCTTGCTGGGGCTTCTCGCTGAGCATCCTGTATTGTTATGATGCGCCTCTACGTTGCGTCCGGTACCAGCTGATAAATCTCATGTGGACTCTTTGCATAATGTTTTTTCTGTCCTAGATTGCGATTTGTATCAATCACGTGTATTATTGCTATTGAACGATATACCTCAGGATCATACATTACTTCTACTGCACCCTGATCCATGTCTTCTATGCAGGAGCACGAACCCCCCTTATTTTGGACCTACGGGAGTAACCTAGTGGGATCCCTACTTGACCAAATGGATCAGGGCAGCAGTACTCCTATTGTACCGCGGACCATAACAGCATTTGGAATCCATAAGGGGCTGCTTCAATAAACCCGAACCTTGGACAACCCTAAGGACCTGGGGTGACGTCACCGTCATGTGACCAGTGCAGGGCGTGGCTCAGTACTGGATCACCTCTTATCCAATCCAGTACTGAGCCACGCCCCTGCACTGATCACATGACAGTGACGTCACTCCAGGTCCTTAGGGTTGTCCAAGGTTCAGGTTCAATGAAGCAGCCCCTTATGGATTCCAAATGCCGTTATGGTCCGCGGTAGCGGAATCCATAACGGGATGCTACGATAACCCGAACCTGAACTTTGGACGCCGAACTAAAAATAGAAGTTCGCTCAACTCTAGTATTGAACTCTTAGGCGCCTTTCACATGAGCGAGTTTTCTCGCGTGGGTGCAAAGCGTGAAGTGAACGCACAGCGCCTGCACTGATTCCTGACCCACTAATTTCAATGGGTCTCTGTACATGAGCATTTTTTTCACACATTACTTCTGCGTTACATGAAAATCGCAGCATGTTCTATATTCTGCATTTGTCAAGCAGCCCTGGCTCCCTAGAAATAAATGGGGCTGCGTGAATGACACATTGCATACGGATACAGTGCGTTGCATTACATTTTTAACGCATGTTACTTAGCAACAGCTGAAAGTAGATTCCATAGGAAATGAGCATTTTCTGTGTCTGGCTCCTGCTACCTGTGTGGAGCTGGACATATTGCTGCCCTTGCTGAGCCAGAGCCAAGATGCCAAGACAACCCACCAAGCTTATGGATGTGGAGCTGTGAGATTGAGAAACAGCTCCCACAGTTTGAATATTGTTTGTGTGTGGATTAAATGACATGTTCTGGACTGACGTTCTGCTGTTTGGCCACAAGATGCTGCTGTTTCCTAAGCTCAGCTGACTGACTGCAGATACATTTCCATATTCATAAGAGGTGTGGGTTTTCTCAGAGCATGAAGAAGGAGCAGCCATCTTAGGAGCCAGCTGAGAGCTGAGGAACTGTGTGTGAGCAGAGAAGCTAATGGATCCAGGAGTGAGAGGACCTCCTCTGTGACCACAGCTGATTGTTTGTCCAAGACCCAAATCCTGTCCGGAGAAGGGAGGATTGTTTCCAGGAAGGCTCACAAGAGCTACGGAACAAGCTGCATACCCTGTGGGATCTCATGTTTGCTGGAGAGACTGGTTGTTCGGTTCAGAGACATCAGTAGATAAAGAACAGACCCGGGTCGGTAAGATTGTGCACGCTCCGTACTGCAGTGTTGGCGCCTAGAGACTTAGACCAGGCCTGTAGTTAGATAGTTAGGGTCTCTGCTTTGTGTCAGGTCTAAAGAGTTGCTACTGGTCCTACAAGGACTATATTACTAAAAGGGACATTGCACATTTGGGAGCTGATAAACACCCCCACAAACTCCATCCAGTTCAGCGTTTTGCTCAGGAGTAATAATCAGGCACGTGTTACCGGACTCGTTATGGGAGGGGAATAATATAGAGCATGGTAAGATTGTGAACTGTTGTGTTGCACATCAAGCCAGCCCGTACTAAGCACCCAACCAATTGTTTGAGACCTTAATGCAATACTCCAATGCCCCATAAGAGACGTTAAATGAAATACTGCGGCGAGACCCAGAGGCCATGGGAGCCTTTCAGGAGGTGGACCGATTACTAAGACACCAGTTCATAGTGGGGCTATCCAACAAGTTCTTATAGGACAAATTGCAAGAGATGACCCAGACGACGGCCAACGTGACATTCTTCAGCATCTACCTAGCCGCCGTGGAGAGAGAAGAAGAGGACATGCCTGTGGCGCGAGAGTTTTGAGTAGCACCAATGCTACAGGGGACCGGTCGGAGTCTGAAGACTCAGAGTCCTTAAAGGATGTGGTCCTGGCACTGCAGACAGAATTGAGAGAACTTCGGCTGGAGGTATCCCAGATGAAGGCAGAATTTCCCTAGCCTCCGGAAATGACACCAGCACCCGCGCCACTCCACCCAGGATAACTCAGGTGCGAGGACACGTCAAAAGAGGGGCCCTCTGCTGGGCTTGTCGACAGTACAGCTATATGGCCAGAGAGTGCCCTGAACAGATGAAGGCAGAATCTTCCTGGCCTCCGGAAATGACCCCAGCACCGCGCGCCACTCCACCCAGGATAACTTAGGTGCGGGAAACGTCAAAAGAGGGCCCCTCTACTGTGCTTGTCGACAGTACGGTCTTATGGCCAGTGAGTGCCTCGTTAAACTTCCGACCGCCGCAGGAGCTGGGCGTCGTGTGGCGGTACACCAGAAGCTGAGCCCTATGCGTGGGGAACACGACCTGTATGCCAGCAGCCTCGTTATGGAAGCCAAGTTGGAAAGTCAAAGGTACGCTGCCTAGTTGATACAGGGTCAGAGTGCACCTTGAGTTCTTCGGAAGACACTTTGGACATATGATGGAGCCAGAAGACGGGAGTGTCATCAGGCTGGCGGCTGCCAACAACAGAGAGATGGACGTCCAAGAGATAGTCTGCATGCGGGTCCTACTGTTTGGGCAAGACATCGGCAAGAAGGGGGTCGTGCTGGTGGACCATTCACCCTGGAAAGAAATGGACATGACACTAGGTATGAATTGGCTGAGAGACCTAGACCATCAACTCTATGCCAAAGAAGGGCAGAAGTATTGGCAACAGGCCATCATGCACCGGCCAACTCAGAAGGTTTTATAGCAGATGGTGAGAAGCTGTAGTCTGCAAAGAGCAACATGTCCAGTTGGCTCATTGGACACGTGAAGGTGCCGCAGAGGACCCGGTGAAGGTCCCACCTCGATAAGAAATATTGATGCTGCTGGTGGGGGCTGGATGACAACTGAATGGACTGGAGGTACTGATCGAGCCCGCTTACCAAGAGGAAATGCAGACTTGCCCACTGGTAGTCCAGGCCCTCGCTATTGTGAAGGATGGATGTGTGCCCATACGCTGCCTCAATGTTAAAGACTGCAAGTTAACCATTCCTGGGAATACCTTGCTGGCCAAAGTTTATGTGTCCGAAGGGGATATTCCTCGATGAAGCATCTTCACGCTTATAGCCAGTTAGGAGGTCTGCCTGGACCTATTCTACAGAGGCCCATCCAAAGGAGACCCCTAAAGCAGAGTGCAATGGTCGAGTTATCATTGCCCACCATGGGGGTGGACTGCAAGACCCTGACTCTAGGACTACAGAAGTTGCTAGAAGACACCCTTTGGGAATTTCAGGAGGCATTCATGAGACATGATGAGGACTTTGGGTGTGCTTCCTCCATTGAACACGAGATCCCCACCAGCGATGCTGCACCGATCAGGGAGCATTACCACCAGATCCCACCTAAAATATACCAGGAGTTGAAGGATATGGTGGTCAGCATGTTGGAAAACCAGGAGATCCAGGAGAGTCAAAGTCCTTGGGCTGCTCCAGTAGTTTTAGTGTGGAAGAAAGATGTACCATTCTAGCGGTTGATGGAGCACTGTCTGGGAGATCAATTTCGTGTTGGTATTAATATACCTGAACGACATAGTAGCGTTTGTGTTCTCCTTTGAGGATCACCTTCAAAAGCTGTAACAGTTCCTAAGACCGCTGAGAGACCATGGGCTCAAGATCAAGCCCAAGAAGTGCCAACTGTTTCGACAGCAGATAGAGTATTTGGGACATTTGGTCACCCAGGAGGGGTAAAGCCGGCCCCAGCAAGGTGGAGGTAGTGTTGAGCGAGCATGCTCGGACGAACACCAGTCGCAGCATGTTGGTTACTGGCATTACAGTGATTGGCTGGCCGGAAAGCGTCATTGGGTGCTATTCAGAGACCCAAAAGTCCTTTTAAGGACTATTGTGTGTGGCAGCAGCAATATCTAATTTTAACGCAAACTGCGCCATATAGTGTCTAATAGGCTGCTGCGGACAGTTAAATTATCTGCGCCACATCTCCTGTGTAAAGTATGCGCATCCCAAAAATATCTGACATTCAGTGAACTTTTTCCGTAGATGGTGTCCGCTATGGACAGTGACATTAGATGCGCTACATCTGCAGTGTAACATGTGCGCTGAAAAAATTTATCAGTGACATACAGTGTACTTTTTCAATAGACAGTGTCCACTTCTGATAGTGACATTACCAGTGCCACATCTCCAGTGTACCATGTGCTTTAAATTTTTATCTGTGACATACAGTGTACTTTGTCAATAGACGGTGTCCGCTTCTGACAGTGACAGAGATCGCCTTGACGTGTGGCAGACGGGCTCAGATAATTTTGTACAAAATGTATTTGCCAAGCATCTCCAATCTACAAGATAAGTATAGCATTAGCATTAGAACACTGTTTTGTGATTTATTTGGTCTGCAGAGTGCTGTTGCAATGAATTTTGTACAAGAAAAACAATCATCCACGAAACCTAGCTTCATGTCCCGTTTGCAGGGCGGCGCAGGACACCACTCTTGAAGTCAGACCAGTGCGACTAGGTGGTCGGTTGGATTTCAGCAGGTAATGCTTCCAGTCGGTTAAGCACCAACCTTTCTTCCACCAAGTCCAGTTCCAGTAGCCAAGAGTCTAGTCAACAGAATCCTTACCCTAATCCTCCTTCCTCCCACCATGGAGAGTCTGGGCAAACAAGTGATCCCACACTTGGATATTCCGAGGACCTCTTTTCATTGCTATTCCTTCATTTGGCCCTCTCGACAAGCACGCTTGAAGAGGGACAGATGTTGTGCCCTGATTCCCAACCTCTAAAGCATCCACAGTCACAAGAAGATGACGGTGGGAACGGCAATTACTGTTTAATGAGGTGGATGATGATGAGACACAGTTGCCAATAAGTCAACGGCAATTTCTTTCTCAAGAGGTTGAGAAAGAGGATGAGACACAGTTGTTAATCACTGAGGTTGTGGTTAGGTCAACAAGTCAGGAGGATGAGCAGAGTGAGGAAGTGGAAGATGAGGTGGTGGACGATGAGGTCACTGACCCAATCTGGGAAGGTGGAAAGCCGAGCAAGGACAGCAGTACAGAAGGGGAGGGATCTGCAGCACCGCAACAGGCTGGAAGAGGCAGTGGGGTGGCAAAAAGGGAGAAGGCGGGCCACACCAAACAGGCACATAACTGTTCCATGGCGCTTTTGAGGAAAGTGCGGACTACAAAAGAATGGTAGTTTGCAACCTGTGCCATACCAAAATAAGCCGGGCGTAAACACTAGCAACCTCACCACCACCAGCATGATCCGCCACATGGCATCCAAGCACCCTAATAAGTGGGGCGAACGCCTAGGTCCACAATCTGTGTCTGCGGGTCAGACCACTGCCTCCTCTTCCCTTATGTTATGTGCTGGCCAATCCCGGTCGATGGTGCAGGCCTGGATGCCTCCCGCCCTGCACCTGGACCTTCGTAAGCACCATCAGCGACACCCACTCCGTGTCCCAGCGCAGCATCCAAATGTCCTTACCCCAGGCCTTTAAACACAAGCGCAAATACCCAGCCACCCACCCATAGGCCATAGCACTAAATGCGCAGCTTTCCAAATTACTGGCCCTGGAAATGTTGCCATTTACGCTCGTGGACTCTGAGGCCTTCCACAGCCTGATTTCGGCAGCCGGCCCGTGTTACGCAGTCCCCAGCCGCCACTATTTTCAAGGTGTGCCGTGCCTGCCTTACATCAACATGTGTTCCATAACATCACACATGCCCTGACCAACGCAGTTACTGGGCAGGTCCACTTAACCACGGACACATGGACAACTGCATTCGACCAGGGACGCTACATTTCCCTGACGGCACACTGGGTGAACTTTGTGGAGACCGAGAGCGAGTCATACCCTGGGATGGCACAGGTGCTACCGACGTCAAGGATTGCGGGCCCTACGTCCATCAGGGTTTCCGCCTCCACCTATGTTAGTGGCTGCAACCCCCTTCTCCTCCTCCGCCTCCTCCTCCACTTCCACCTCTGAATTATCATCTTGCAGCACCAGTCAGCCATCGGTCAGTAGCTGGAAGCAGTGTAGCACTGCAGTGGGGAAGCGGCAACAGGCCGTGCTGAAGCTGATATGCTTAGGGGACAAACAGCACACCGCTGCAGAGCTATGGAAGGGGATAAGAGACCAATTGAACTACAACCAGGTATGGTTGTTTCTGATAATGGCCGTAACTTGGTGGTGGCTTTGTAGCTCATAAGCTCACACATCCCATGCATAGCCCACGCCTAAAACTTAGTGGTTCAGAGGTTTCTCAAAACCTACCCCAATTTGCCTGAGCTACTGGTGATGGTGCGCTGCGTGTGTGCACATTTCCACAAGTTATCGACAGCTTTAGCCGGTCTGTCAACGCTGCAGCAGTGCTTGAAATTGCCAGCTCGTCGGCTGTTGTGCGACGTGAGCACGCGCTGGAATTCGAAGTTCCACATGTTGACCAGGCTTTGTGAGCAGCAGAGGGCAGTAGTGGAACATGGCTGCAACATGGTCGTCGCCTTTCCAGTCAGCTTCCTCCACAAGTGAGGAGTGGATATGGATGTCTGACCTGTGAGGTTTTAAGAAACTTTGAAGAATTAACACAGATGGTGAGCGTCGATAACACTTCTTTGTCTACTCAAACGCTCGCTGCTCACAATTAAGGACGACGCTTTGCATGTGGAAGAGGTGGAAATGGGGAAGACATTACACAGAGTGATAGCCAGACCATCCTCAGTTTGTCTTCTCAGTGCGAATTTGATGATGAAGAGGAGGAGGAATCGGAGACGCTTGCCTCTGCTACAGAGGGTAGTACCCATGGAAGTTTAATTCCATCTGTTCAGCATGGGTGGGCAGAAGAAGAGGATGAGGAGATTGAGAGTCATCCTCCTGATGAAGACAGCGAAGTCTTGTTTGTTGGGACTCACACATGGCTAACTTCGTGTTAGGCTGCCTTTCCCACGACCCGGGATTGTTATTTTTCGTCGCTACCTCCCGAGTCGTGAGTGGGTAATCTGCGTGCCTGCCGCCTTCTTTGCATGTGGTAGCCGTTTCTCAGGCTCCCTCTCGGAATCGAACCCCCGACTCCCCGCTACCCGTGGTCACCATGGTAGGCGCAGAAAATATCATTGAAAGTTAATAGGGCAAACATCCAAATGGATCACAGAGACATGTGATCGGCCCGAGGTTATCTAGAGTCACCAAAGCGGCAGCAGGCCCTCGACACATATGTTTTCGATGGTCAGATCACCAGAAGGCACTCGCCTATCATTTTTTCAATGGTAGCTAAACAGCAGGCAGTCGCCCATAATTGTTTCAATGGTCAGCTCAACAGCAGGCCCTCAACCATAATTTTTTTTCGATGGTTAGCTCAGCAGCAGGCCCTTAACCATAATGTTTTCGATGGTCAGCTAAGCAGCAGGCACTCTCCCATAATTTTTTAAATGGTCAGCTCAGCAGGCCCTTGCTCCAAATGTTTTTGAGGGTCACCAGCAGTCAATCATAATTTTTCAAGGGTGTGTATGATGCCCTCCTTTATGTGTAACAAAGAGTGTATTGTAGTGCCGGTTCCTTGTATTTTTGGCAGCCCTTTCACTTAGTGCATAGGCTTTATGAGTGTAGGAGTCCCACTACCTGAACAACTGTACCACAATATGAATGAGGCCCTCCTTTATGTGATATAGAGGTTGCCTCTTGCTTGTAATTTTGGCAGCACTTGCACTTTCTATATAAGTAAATATGCAGGAAAGAATGTTTCCTAACAATTTTTCCTCTAAAATCGATTTTATCTTTGGTTTTGTGCGTATTATTATTAGTCTGTAAAAGTGTCGTACTACTTGGACAACATTGTTCCCAGCAGCGACCTGGGAGTCCAAGATGCATCCAAACATCCTCCCCATGCTGTTCCCGAACCATTCCGGTGGTGTTTCCATCAATTTCTGAACTTTTCCTATGAACCAGGCACCCTCCCTCTTCAGAGCAGGAGGTGCCTGGTTTAATGCTCGGGTTCTCCCATTGACTTCCATTATACTCAGGTGCTCTGTAGAGCACCCGATGTGTTCGACCTGAGCACCCGAGCACTTTGGTGCTCGATCAACATTAGTCACTATACCATTCACAAAGTGTAGGGCAGTTCTGTATGGCCTAGACACACCTGACCATACTGTAACACCACCGTCACCAAAGGCTTGTCTGGTGACAACATTGGCTAATGCAGAGCGCTCTTCTTGATGTCTCCAACATCATTGGCGGCCATCACTTCTGCTCAGCATGAATCTACTTTCATTAGTGAACAGCACTGAGGCCCACTGGTCCCTACGCCCTGCGTAGATGCTCCCTGGCCCATGCAAGACAATGACGCCTATGCCTGGTGTTGTGGTCAGGTACCCTTGCAGGTCGCCTAGTACACAGACCACGCTGATGTAAATGGTTTAAATGGTCTGACATGACACTTATTACTCTTACTACTGACCGTATTTTTCACCCCATAAGACGCACTTTTTCCCCCAAAAATGGGGGAAAGTGCCCTGCATCTTATGGGGAAAATGCTGACATTTTTACATCGCTAGCTGCGATGTACGTGCGAGTGGGGAGGGACTGGGAGGAGGAGCTGGGGGCCAGCAATTGCGGAGGGCCGATGCAGTAATATTAGGGCTGGGGGCATGAACAGGAACTTTTAATTGAATTAAATATTTCATATTTCAATAGTGCAGCACTGGAGCGGGGGCGGAGTACAGTCACTGCACCGGCCCCTCCGCAATTACCGTCCCTAGCTCCTCCTCCCAGTGACCCAGTCCCTCCAAGCTTTGGGGAAGGGGTCTGTGGATGGCACTGTTATGGGATGGGGATCTGTGAATGGTACTGTTATGGGGTGAGGAGGGTCTGTGGATGACACACATATATAACAGTGCCATCCACAGATCCCCCATAACAATGCCATCCACAGATGCCCCCATACAGTGCCATCCACAGATTCCCCCATACAGTGCCATCCACAGATTCCCCCATACAGTGCCATCCACAGATTCCCCCATACAGTGCCATCCACAGATCCCCCATAACAGTGCCATCCACAGATTCCACCATACAGTGCCATCCACAGATCCCCATAACAGTGCCAGCCCTGTTATGGGGTGAGAATCTGTGAAGGATACTTCACAGTTCCCCCACAACAGTATCCTTCACAGATCCCACCCATAACAGTGTCAGTCATAGATCCCCCATAACAGTGCGTCATCCCCAGATCCCCCATAACAGTGCGTCATCCACAGATCCCCCCATAACAGTGCGTCATCCCCAGATCCCCCATAACAGTGCGTCATCTCCAGATCCCCCATAACAGTGTGTCATCCCCAGATCCCCCATAACAGTGTGTCATCCCCAGATCCCCCATAACAGTGCCATCCACAGATCCCCCATAACAGTGTGTCATCCACAGATCCCCATAACAGTGTGTCATCCCCAGATCCCCCATAACAGTGTGTCATCCCCAGATCCCCCATAACAGCGTGTCATCCCCAGATCCCCCATAACAGTGCCATCCACAGATCCCCCATAACAGTGTGTCATCCACAGATCCCCCATAACAGTGCGTCATCTCCAGATCCCCCATAACAGTGTGTCATTCCCAGATCCTCCATAACAGCGTGTCATCCCCAGATCCCCATAACAGTGTCATCCCTAGATCCCCTATAACAGTGCGTCATCCACAGATCCCTCATAACAGTGTCCTTCACAGATCTCCCATAACAGTGTCCTCCACAGATCCCTCTATAACAGTGCCATCCACAGATCCCCCATAACTGTGCCATCCACAGATACCCCCATAACAGTGTCATCCACAGATCTCCCCATAGCAGTGTCATCCACAGATCCCCTATAACAGTGCCATCCACAGATCGCCCATAACAGTGTCATCCACAGATCCCCCATAGCAGTGTCATCCACAGATCTCCCATAACAGTGTCCTTCACAGATCCCCAATAACAGTGTCCTTCACAGATCCCCCCCATAACAATGACATCCACAGATCCCCCATAACAGTGCGTCATCCACAGATCCTCCATAACAGTGTCCTTCACAGATCCCCAATAACAGTGTCCTTCACAGATCCCCCCCATAACAGTGATATCCACAGATCCCCAGTAATAGTGCCATCCACAGACCACCATTAGTTCCAAAACCACCAAAAGCACACCTTTTGGTTCAAAATATATATTTTTTCTTATTTTCCTCCCCAAAAACCTAGGTGCGTCTTATGGGCCGGTGCGTCTTATAGGGCGAAAAATACGGTACTTACTCACCTACCTTAAATGTGCCTGGAATTGTGTGGCATTCATCATCCGGTTCCACAGGGCATTGTTCACAATTAAGTGGTCATCAGTGTCGGATGTGGCCAAAGGATGTCCACTTTTATACTTTTCTGTGACTCTTTCAGTCTCTCTGTATCTTTGTTGCAACCTGCTGATGACACTCTGAGCTCAGGAGTGCAGCACTGGGACTGGGGGGCCGAGTACAGTCACTGCACCGGCCCCTCCGCAATTACCGTCCCCTAGCTCCTCCTCCCAGTGACCCAGTCCCTCCAAGCTATGGGGAAGGGGGTCTGTGGATGGCACTGTTATGGGATGGGGATCTGTGAATGGTACTGTTATGGGGTGGAGGGTCTGTGGATGACACATATATATAACAGTGCCATCCACAGATCCCCCATAACAATGCCATCCACAGATGCCCCCATACAGTGCCATCCACAGATTCCCCCATACAGTGCCATCCACAGATCCCCCATCACAGTGCCATCCACAGATCCCCCATAACAGTGTCCTCCCCAGATCCCTCCATAACAGTGCGTCATCTCCAGATCCCCCATAACAGTGTCATCCACAGATCCCCCATAACAGTGTCATCCACAGATCCCCCATAACAGTGCGTCATCCACAGATCCTCCATAACAGTGTCATCCACAGATCCCCCATAACAGTGCCATCCACAGATCCCCCATAACAGTGTCATCCACAGATCCCCCATAACAGTGTCCTTCACAGATCCCCAATAACAGTGTCCTTCACAGATCCCCCCATAACAGTGATATCCAAAGATCCCCAGTAATAGTGCCATCCACAGACCACCATTAGTTCCAAAACCACCAAAAGCACACCTTTTGGTTAAAAATATATTTTTCTTATTTTCCTCCCCAAAAACCTAGCTGCGTCTTATGGGCCGGTGCGTCTTATAGAGGCGAAAAATACGGTACTTACCTACCTTAAATGTGCCTGGAATTGTGTGGCATTCATCATTCGGTTCCACAGGGCATTGTTCACAATTAAGTGGTCATCAGTGTCGGATGTGGCCAAAGGATGTCCACTTTTATGCTTTTCTGTGACTCTTCCAGTCTCTCTGTATCTTTGTTGCAACCTGCTGATGACACTCTGAGCTCAGTGGCCACTTCTGTCTGAGAACATTCTGCGTGAAGCCTTGCAATGGTGAGGTACTGATTATTAATTGTTAGGGTTAGGGTTTTAGGTTCATCCTTAAATTATACAAGTTAAATATCCCTTATTTGAGAAGTGTGGTCGGTGGATCTATTCTATTCAGAAGGATATTGACTTTGGGGTTCCCAGAGACGAGTCCCTCTCCTCCTTTAAATATGTGGATTTTGCAATTTTCTATGCAATGCCTCCTTCCAACTGGTAAAATTAGCCGTCGAGTCCATATCACTCTCCGGAGTGTTTAGGTGGTCTCTATGCCTCAAGCCCTGGGTCGCTGATGATGATTTGAAATCTAATCTATGTAGCCTTCCTTTTGAACCAGGTAAACTGTGTGGTTTGGAACAGGATAAGATCATGGAAGGTCTCTTCACTAAAAAGGGATACCCCAATCCTTTCATTGCAAGCACAGTACATTTCAAGGCACCAGACCCCCAACCGTCCAGAGAACAATTCCATGTGAGATGAATCCCGGAGGTAGAATATGATGTGTGACCGTGAAGGCTTTTGAAAGAAGAAGGCAGATTTCTGACACTAAAAGATTCTTTTTTCTTCTACCCATGGATCCCAATGGAAGGTCAAGCGTTGTTCTTCCTAAAAGAATGGCTTTTGGTAACTACAGACCAGAGTGCTCGAGGTATCATCAGAGAAGGTTATTCAATAGGCTTTTTAACTCATTCCCTAGACAGATATACAAGAACCAAGCTTCATACACCCAGAAAGCAGCTGATCCAGAAGAAGCTGTACTTTATCTTCTTCAGGACAAGGTTTTGGAAGAGGTCCTGAAGTCACAGGAATGTAATCACAGGTTCTGAGCAGACGCCTCCTAATGCAGGGGATGATACAACATTCAAATGGGCCCATAATCATGGGCTATCCCAAAGGTATACCTGGAATCAGTGTAAATGTTGGCTGTTTTTCCATCTGCATATCTGCAAGCCATCTTCAGAGTTTTTAGCTCCACTTGAGCAGATATGTGTGGTGGTGTGGACAATGCTTTTTAGAGTGTTATTTTTAGTCACCACTGACCCACCTGTGTAGTACCTGCCATCATGACCATACTTTGATCCATCCACAAAGAGCACATGATCTGGATTATCTAATAGCTGATTTACCGCTGTCCCTTGTGACATTATCTGCAAACAGTCATGAGCCTCCTCCTCTGGATCTGGAAGAAAAGTTTAAGTGCCCTAACTCTTCCCTCCCCCTTGTTCCAGACACAACAGGATGGCTCGAGCCAAAATATTACACCTTTGGACATTTCAGGCAGGCTCCACTGGCCTACCAGGTAGCCGGGGAAATCCTCGGTGGGCCCCCGAACCAGCAAGTGAGCTTACTTACTTCACACACAACCAAGACAGAAGCAGGCACCTTCTCTTTTAAACTCCCAAGGAGTGCTCACCCCTTGTGCAGGATTTTTCAGTTTCTTCCCTGGCTACCACATCTGGTCTGCCAGTCCAGGACTAACCCTCCGCCACCCTCCTGGGAATCCCAGGGACTACACCCTCCGTTAGCAGGATAATTTAGTGACCCCTCATTTGAGTCCCATCTGGGGCTACCTGTTGTCACACCCTCCATCACTAAGACAGATTAATCAGTAACCCCCAAATCAAGCCCGATTTTGGAGCACGCCTAGGGCTACACCCTCTGTCTGAACAGAATAGATAATTTAGTAGCCCCCCCCTCCCCCACCAGGGAAAATCTCTTGCTCTGCTCACCGTTAACTGTGAAGGTGCCTGACACAAACTACACCAATGACAAAACACAACCAGAGAAGAGCAAACTCAAATTTTCTCTAGGATTCTAAGAGCTCAGGATTTTACATCAACTGAAGTTGTAACTATCCACAATGTACCATCAATAGCAGAACAGATTACCACAGCACAGTGCAGCACTGCAAGAGGCAGATGAGATAACCAGAATTTTCTCACCTTGTCTCTGAGGCTGCAGTCCTCGCCCTCAAGGGTGGTCCACCGTGCTCTGGGAACCCCAAACTCCGGCTAGCGATGTTACTTCTCCTGAGTTCCACATTGGGTGCCAACTGTAGAAGATGCCATCAATCAGAGCTGATCATGTTTGCTCTTCTGCTCCATATTAATAGTAACCCAAGGGTTTTACGTGCACTGAAGAAAATAACAGTGACACACACACTGGGGTCAAAGCAAATTCTCATTTATTACAAGAAGTACAGCGGGTTATAAAGATATCAGAGGGGCATTCCCCTGAGGCATGTGGCATTGTTAAATTAATTGGAATATGAAAACATGAAAAGAGAAGACTTGGTATCTGCACATTGTGCATTGTTTTACTAACTCTGGTATGTGAACTATGTAAATATCTTGCTGTAGCCACAATGTTGTAATGGAGTCTTAACTAACAGCAGAAAAGCATATATAGAGGAGGAAACCTTCATGCTCAGGAGAAGAAAAGGTGTTGTCTGAGAGCTGGAGTATATGGGAGCTTCCTTAGTTGATTCAAAGAATGAAAGAAGAAGGCAGATTTCTGATTGCAAGCACAGTACATCTCAAGGCACCAGACCCCCAACCGTCCAGAGAACAATTCCATGTGAGATGAATCCCGGAGGTAGAATATGATGTGTGACCGTGAAGGCTTGTGAAAGAAGAAGGCAGATTTTTGACACTAAAAGATTCTTTTTCTTCCACCCATGGATCCAGTTTGAAGGTCAAGTGTTGTTCTTCCTACAAGAATGGCTTTTGGTAACTACAGACCAGAGTGCTCTAGGTATCATCAGAGAAGGTTATTCAATAGACTATTTAACTCATTCCCTAGACAGATATACAAGAACCAAGCTTCATCCACCCAGAAAGCAGCTGATCCAGAAGAAGCTGTACTTTATTTTCTTCAGAACCAGGTTTTGGAAGAGGTCCTGAAGTCACAGGAATTTAATCGCAGGTATATTTTTCTATTATTTTTGTCAGAAAGAAAACATTTTGTATAGAGACAATCTGGTCAATAGTTCCAATTATTGAACAAGGAGATTTCTTAGCAACTATCAATATAAATGATGCTTATCTTCATGATTCTATCTTATCTCCACACGAGAAATTTTTCAGATTCTTTCATTCTTCAGAATTTCCTCGGCTCTTACACATTCACAAACTTGATCTTGGCTGATGCTGCTGCTCTAAGAATTTGTGATAATTATGTTGTCCCTTATTTGGACGATTGGTTCGTTAAGGCGACTTCAGAGGAGCTACTCAGACATCATCTGAAATATACACTCAACCTTTTTCAGCTGTACAATCTGGTGTCTCAGGGCAAGCAGCTCTGCTCACACCGAACAGATAAAATCTAACAGCCTAGAGCTGTGATGGCTAACCTCCAGCTGTGGTAAAACTACGACTCCCAAGATGCACACTTGCTTGGCTGTTCACAGAACTCCAGAGTATTGAATGGAGCATGCTGGGAGTCATAGTTTCAGCACAGCTGGAGTGCCGGAGGTTAGCCATTACTGGCCTAGAGCGAGCTTACCATGGCAGGCCTGGGAAGCTTTAGAAGTAATTTCACTGCGGTCTCCAATCGGAAGGCACAGGGAGCTGCATCTCTCTGCCTTACCTCACATAGTATAACCTATACAATCATCAACACGATGATAATCAATGTGTGACAAAAACGCAATTTCACCAATAAACTAAGAACACACGTAAAGTATAATGAGATACTTTATTAAATTACAACGAATAATATAAAAACAGATGAATTTGTAGCAGCAATGCAGTTAATGCTGTGACTAGCGAGTACTGGATCAAAGATGTCTCCCAGGGGGCAATCTATATATTATATCATGCAGCAAAACATATGCATCGCATAGTGTATTACAAATATATAAATGCCAGGGTATATGCACATATATATTAGAATCAGTGAGATAACATAAGCTGTGCAACTTACACAATATCACAACCTGGTATGAAACAATATACCCCGTACCTGTTATAGCAAAGTGGAGGAGAAGAGCATGACCCAGAGCCTGCAGGGAGCGCACCCCACACTTACCTCACATAGGCAGCAATCGCTGTTGAAGGCGGCATCTGAGTGATAAAAGTGACAGGGTTCGGTGCGATTGCCGTTCCCTGTCATTGTAGCCAGGTGCCGGCTGTATTATACATCCAGCATCCACCATGTATGGATAGGGTTAATTTATATATATTGCTGCACAACAATTTTAATCTCGTGTCGTCCATTACGTGAGGACGCACTTGATGGTCTTACCATGTGAGGCACATGGTTTTATCAATTTGGGCTTCCATGTGCTTCAGATTAATAGTAATAAATGCCATAATCTGCCTCCACATATTAATCCTGTTGCCCATTATGTGAGAAAGTATTTGATCGTGTTACTATTAATGTGAGGCACTTGGTTTTATTAATTTGTACTTTCTTGTGCCTCACATTAATAGTAAGTGCCTCATCAAGTACCTCTTAACATAATGGGCAACATAGGGTTACTGTGGGTATTTCTTTGTGTTATTTTAATTATTAGCGAATAAAGTCATTCTTTATTTGAATTTGAAATCAAAGTCTAAATTCTGGAATTGTGCTTGTATCCTCACTCTTCTGTGACTATCAAGATCTGATTTTTGTGTAAAACATTGCTCACATACTGAACATGAATACGGCTTCTTCACTGCGTGACGTAGCGCATGCTTAACAAGAGTTTGTCTAAGTGTAAAACGATTCCCACATTCTGAACATGAATACGGCTTCTCTCCTCTGTGACTTCTCTGATGTGCAGCATGACTTTGTTTCTGTGTAAAACATTTCCCACATTCTGAACATGAATACGGCTTCTCTCCTGTGTGACTTCTCTCATGTTGAACAAGATGTGATATATATGCAAAATATTTTCCTCATTTTGGACATGAAACCGGCTTCTCCAGTGTGCAAATTCTTCTGCCTGTAGAAAGACTTGATCTTTTTGTGATCTCTTGAAACCTTTCACCTCCTTTCTGACCGACACTTGTGGTAGCAAACTGTGATTGGTCAGAAGATTCCTCATGAACAGGGGATTTATATGATAGATCTGTACTGTGAAGTCCTGGATGTACATTAAGGTTTTCTCCTGACGAGCACTGCATGATGTCTTCATCTTCTGCTTTACAATTTAGTGACAACATAAGGTTTCCCTCAGAATTCTTATGGGAATTTTCTGCTAACGATACAAAATGAAATTTTTATTTTTTTTAAATCTAAATTACAGAGTTGACAAACTTATAGCATGCCTATTAAAGGGGTTGTCTCATCTCACTGCTAGTAAGTCCAGACCACCAGCCGGGAAACAGCAGAGTGCTCCAGTGCCCACTGTTTCAGTAGCTTTCACAGCAGCGTATGAAAGCTATGGAAACTGAAAAACACAGAAAACTATGCTGTTACTGAGTTAGGGAAACTGTGCAGCTTGCTGTGCTATCCTGTTTCCGTAGCTCCCATGTGCCAGTGCTCTCTGTTGTATACCGGCCGGTGGTCTAGACTGTGTCTCATCTCAACTTAGTAACAGCAACATAAGACGACCCCTTTAGGCTGGAAGAAGCCATTCACTTTGAATCCTCTCCAGGCTTTGGCTAAAAACAAACGGTACAAAAACTGCCCTTGTGATCCCGGCCTCATAAAGCTTCTGTAACTTCCTGACAAAGTACACGATGGCTCTTACCCTGTGATATAAGAGGCTGGTGCTCCTCCATTACATATCACTACACACGTGTACACACTGCACATGACGGCTCTTACCCTGTGATATAAGAGGCTGGTGCTCCTCCATTACATGTCACTGCAAACACGTGTATACACTGCACATGACGGCTCTTACCCTGTGATATAGGAGGCTGGTGCTCCACCATTACATGTCACTGCACACACGTGTATACACTGTACATGACGGCTCTTACCCTGTGCTATAGGAGGCTGGTGCTCCACCATTACATGTCACTGCACACACGTGTATACACTGCACATGACGGGTCTTACCTTGTGATATAGGAGGCTGGTGCTCCTCCATTACATGTCACTGCACACACGTGTATACACTGTACATGACGGCTCTTACCGTGTGATATAGGAGGCTGGTGCTCCACCATTACATGTCACTGCACACACGTGTATACACTGCACATGACGGCTCTTACCCTGTGATATAAGAGGCTGGTGCTCCTCCATTACATGTCACTGCACACACGTGTATACACTGTACATGACGGCTCTTACCCTGTGATATAGGAGGCTGGTGCTCCTCCATTACATGTCACTGCACACACGTGTATACACTGCACATGACGACTCTTACCTTGTGATATAAGAGGCTGGTGCTCCTCCATTACATGTCACTGCACACACGTGTATACACTGTACATGATGGCTCTTACCCTGTAATATAAGAGGCTGGTGCTCCTCCATTACATGTCACTGCACACACGTGTATACACTGCACATGACGGCTCTTACCCTGTGATATAAGAGGCTGGTGCTCCTCCATTACATGTCACTGCACACACGTGTATACACTGCACATGATGGCTCTTACCCTGTAATATAAGAGGCTGGTGCTTCTCCATTACATGTCACTGCACACACGTGTATACACTGCACATGACGGATCTTACCCTGTGATATAAGAGGCTGGTGCTCCTCCATTACATGTCACTGCACACACGTGTATACACTGCACATGATGGCTCTTACCCTGTGATATAAGAGGCTGGTGCTCCTCCATTACATGTCACTGCACACACGTGTACACACTGCACATGACGGCTCTTACCCTGTGATATAGGAGGCTGGTGCTCCTCTATTACATGTCACTGCACACACGTGTATACACTGCACATGATGGCTCTTACCCTGTGATATAAGAGGCTGGTGCTCCTCCATTACATGTCACTGCACACACGTGTATACACTGCACATGACGGCTCTTACCCTGTGATATAAGAGGCTGGTGCTCCTCCATTACATGTCACTGCACACACGTGTATACACTGCACATGATGGCTCTTACCCTGTGATATAAGAGGCTGGTGCTCCTCCATTACATGTCACTGCACACACGTATCACACTGCACATGACGGCTCTTACCCTGTGATATAGGAGGCTGGTGCTCCTCCATTACATGTCACTGCACACACGTGTATACACTGCACATGATGGCTCTTACCCTGTGATATAAGAGGCTGGTGCTCCTCCATTACATGTCACTGCACACACGTGTATACACTGCACATGACGGCTCTTACCCTGTGATATAAGAGGCTGGTGCTCCTCCATTACATGTCACTGCACACACGTGTATACACTGCACATGATGGCTCTTACCCTGTGATATAAGAGGCTGGTGCTCCTCCATTACATGTCACTGCACACACGTGTATACACTGCACATGACGGCTCTTACCCTGTGATATAAGAGGCTGGGGCTCCTCCATTACATGTCACTGCACACACGTGTATACACTGCACATGACGGCTCTTACCCTGTGATATAAGAGGCTGGTGCTCCTCCATTACATGTCACTGCACACACGTGTACACTACTGCACATGACGGCTCTTACCCTGTGATATAAGAGGCTGGTGCTCCTCCATTACATGTCACTGCACACACGTGTATACACTGCACATGATGGCTCTTACCTTGTGATATAAGAGGCTGGTGCTCCTCCATTACATGTCACTGCACACACGTGTATACACTGCACATGACGGCTCTTACCCTTGTGATATAAGAGGCTGGTGCTCCTCCATTACATGTCACTGCACACACGTGTATACACTGCACATGACGGCTCTTACCCTGTGATATAAGAGGCTGGTGCTCCTCCATTACATGTCACTGCACACACGTGTATACACTGCACATGACTGGCTCTTACCTCTGTGATATAAGAGGCTGGTGCTCCTCCATTACATGTCACTGCACACACGTGTATACACTGCACATGACGGCTCTTACCTTGGTGATATAAGAGGCTGGTGCTCCTCCATTACATGTCACTGCACACACGTGTATACACTGCACATGACGGCTCTTACCCTGTGATATAAGAGGCTGGTGCTCCTCCATTACATGTCACTGCACACACGTGTATACACTGCACATGACGGCTCTTAACCCTGTGATATAAGAGGCTGGTGCTCCTCCATTACATGTCACTGCACACACGTGTATACACTGCACATGACGGCTCTTACCTTGTGATATAAGAGGCTGGTGCTCCTCCATTACATGTCACTGCACACACGTGTATACACTGCACATGACGGCTCTTACCCTGTGATATAAGAGGCTTGGTGCTCCTCCATTACATGTCACTGCACACACGTGTATACACTGCACATGACGGCTCTTACCCTGTGATATAAGAGGCTGGTGCTCCTCCATTACATGTCACTGCACACACGTGTATACACTGCACATGACGGCTCTTACCCTGGTGATATAAGAGGCTGGTGCTCCTCCATTACATGTCACT
Organism: Bufotes viridis; assembly: GCA_033119425.1. Lineage (NCBI taxonomy): Eukaryota > Metazoa > Chordata > Amphibia > Anura > Bufonidae > Bufotes > Bufotes viridis. The sequence goes on along the minus strand of CM065589.1, from coordinate 1,751,185 downwards.
GCACACACGTGTATACACTGCACATGACGGCTCTTACCCTGTGATATAAGAGGCTGGTGCTCCTCCATTACATGTCACTGCACACACGTGTATACACTGCACATGACGGCTCTTACCCTGTGATATAAGAGGCTGGTGCTCCTCCATTACATGTCACTGCACACACGTGTATACACTGCACATGACGGCTCTTACCCTGTGATATAAGAGGCTGGTGCTCCTCCATTACATGTCACTGCACACACGTGTATACACTGCACATGACGGCTCTTACCCTGTGATATAAGAGGCTGGTGCTCCTCCATTACATGTCACTGCACACACGTGTATACACTGCACATGACGGCTCTTACCTGTGATATAAGAGGCTGGTGCTCCTCCATTACATGTCACTGCACACACGTATACACTGCACATGACGGCTCTACCCTGTGATATAAGAGGCTGGTGCTCCTCCATTACTGTCACTGCACACAGTGTATACACTGCACATGACGGCTCTTACCCTGTGATATAAGAGGCTGGTGCTCCTCCATTACATGTCACTGCACACACGTGTATACACTGCACATGACGGCTCTTACCCTGTGATATAGGAGGCTGGTGCTCCTCCATTACATGTCACTGCACACACGTGTATACACTGCACATGACGGCTCTTACCCTGTGATATAAGAGGCTGGTGCTCCTCCATTACATGTCACTGCACACACGTGTATACACTGCACATGACGGCTCTTACCCTGTGATATAAGAGGCTGGTGCTCCTCCATTACATGTCACTGCACACACGTGTATACACTGCACATGACGGCTCTTACCCTGTGATATAAGAGGCTGGTGCTCCTCCATTACATGTCACTGCACACACGTGTATACACTGCACATGACGGCTCTTACCCTGTGATATAAGAGGCTGGTGCTCCTCCATTACATGTCACTGCACACACGTGTATACACTGCACATGGCGGCTCTTACCTTGTGATATAAGAGGCTGGTGCTCCTCCATTACATGTCACTGCACACACGTGTATACACTGCACATGACGGCTCTTACCCTGTGATATAAGAGGCTGGTGCTCCTCCATTACATGTCACTGCACACACGTGTATACACTGCACATGACGGCTCTTACCCTGTGATATAAGAGGCTGGTGCTCCTCCATTACATGTCACTGCACACACGTGTATACACTGCACATGACGGCTCTTACCCTGTGATATAAGAGGCTGGTGCTCCTCCATTACATGTCACTGCACACACGTGTATACACTGCACATGACGGCTCTTACCCTGTGATATAAGAGGCTGGTGCTCCTCCATTACATGTCACTGCACACACGTGTATACACTGCACATGATGGCTCTTACCCTGTGATATAAGAGGCTGGTGCTCCTCCATTACATGTCACTGCACACACGTGTATACACTGCACATGACGGCTCTTACCCTGTGATATAAGAGGCTGGTGCTCCTCCATTACATGTCACTGCACACACGTGTATACACTGCACATGATGGCTCTTACCCTGTGATATAAGAGGCTGGTGCTCCTCCATTACATGTCACTGCACACACGTGTATACACTGCACATGACGGCTCTTACCCTGTGATATAAGAGGCTGGTGCTCCTCCATTACATGTCACTGCACACACGTGTATACACTGCACATGACGGCTCTTACCCTGTGATATAAGAGGCTGGTGCTCCTCCATTACATGTCACTGCACACACGTGTATACACTGCACATGACGGCTCTTACCCTGTGATATAAGAGGCTGGTGCTCCTCCATTACATGTCACTGCACACACGTGTATACACTGCACATGACGGCTCTTACCCTGTGATATAAGAGGCTGGTGCTCCTCCATTACATGTCACTGCACACACGTGTATACACTGCACATGACGGCTCTTACCCTGTGATATAAGAGGCTGGTGCTCCTCCATTACATGTCACTGCACACACGTGTATACACTGCACATGACGGCTCTTACCCTGTGATATAAGAGGCTGGTGCTCCTCCATTACATGTCACTGCACACACGTGTATACACTGCACATGACGGCTCTTACCCTGTGATATAAGAGGCTGGTGCTCCTCCATTACATGTCACTGCACACACGTGTATACACTGCACATGACGGCTCTTACCCTGTGATATAAGAGGCTGGTGCTCCTCCATTACATGTCACTGCACACACGTGTATACACTGCACATGACGGCTCTTACCCTGTGATATAAGAGGCTGGTGCTCCTCCATTACATGTCACTGCACACACGTGTATACACTGCACATGACGGCTCTTACCCTGTGATATAAGAGGCTGGTGCTCCTCCATTACATGTCACTGCACACACGTGTACACACTGCACATGACGGCTCTTACCCTGTGATATAAGAGGCTGGTGCTCCTCCATTACATGTCACTGCACACACGTGTATACACTGCACATGACGGCTCTTACCCTGTGATATAAGAGGCTGGTGCTCCTCCATTACATGTCACTGCACACACGTGTATACACTGCACATGACGGCTCTTACCTTGTGATATAAGAGGCTGGTGCTCCTCCATTACATGTCACTGCACACACGTGCATACACTGCACATGACGGCTCTTACCCTGTGATATAAGAGTCTGGTGCTCCTCCATTACATGTCACTGCACACACGTGTATACACTGCACATGACGGCTCTTACCCTGTGATATAAGAGGCTGGTGCTCCTCCATTACATGTCACTGCACACACGTGTATACACTGCACATGACGGCTCTTACCCTGGTGATATAAGAGGCTGGTGCTCCTCCATTACATATCACTGCACACACGTGTATACACTGCACATGACGGCTCTTACCCTGTGATATAAGAGGCTGGTGCTCCTCCATTACATGTCACTGCACACACGTGTACACACTGCACATGACGGCTCTTACCCTGTGATATAAGAGGCTGGTGCTCCTCCATTACATGTCACTGCACACACGTGTATACACTGCACATGACAGCTCTTACCCTGTGATATAGAGGCTGGTGCTCCTCCATTACATGTCACTGCACACACGTGTATACACTGCACATGACGGCTCTTACCCTGTGATATAAGAGGCTGGTGCTCCTCCATTACATGTCACTGCACACACGTGTATACACTGCACATGACGGCTCTTACCCTGTGATATAAGAGGCTGGTGCTCCTCCATTACATATCACTGCACACACGTGTATACACTGCACATGACGGCTCTTACCCTGTGATATAAGAGGCTGGTGCTCCTCCATTACATGTCACTGCACACACGTGTACACACTGCACATGACGGCTCTTACCCTGTGATATAAGAGGCTGGTGCTCCTCCATTACATGTCACTGCACACACGTGTATACACTGCACATGACGGGTCTTACCCTGTGATATAAGAGGCTGGTGCTCCTCCATTACATGTCACTGCACACACGTGTATACACTGCACATGGCGGCTCTTACCCTGTGATATAAGAGGCTGGTGCTCCTCCATTACATGTCACTGCACACACGTGTATACACTGCACATGACGGCTCTTACCCTGTGATATAAGAGACTGGTGCTCCTCCATTACATGTCACTGCACACACGTGTATACACTGCACATGACGGCTCTTACCCTGTGATATAAGAGGCTGGTGCTCCTCCATTACATGTCACTGCACACACGTGTATACACTGCACATGACGGCTCTTACCCTGTGATATAAGAGGCTGGTGCTCCTCCATTACATGTCACTGCACACACGTGTATACACTGCACATGACGGCTCTTACCCTGTGATATAAGAGGCTGGTGCTCCTCCATCATGGCCTCCTTGTACAGATCCTTGTGTCCTTCTATATACTCCCACTCCTCCATGGAGAAATAGACAGTGACGTCCTGACACCTTATAGGAACCTGACAACACAATGACACCGTCATCACCCAGACCCTCCAGTGCTGTTACTGGAGAATTTCCCAGCATTCCCAGCAGTGTCACCTCTCCAGTCAGCAGCTCCATCATCTTGTGGGTGAGCTCTAGGATCTTCTGCTCATGTATCAGGGGGTGAGGGGAGGCTCTGTGATGGGGGAGGGGTCCTGCTCCGCCCTCCTGACTCCTGGAGATGGATGATGGGAGTCACACAGTCCCCGATGTCTTCTTCACTATTGTGTACTCCTGTGGATGGAGAGAGACACTTAGGGAATAAACCCTTCAGGGGCCATGTGCTCTCCTCCGGCCTCTCCTCCTGGTACAACGTGCCTACTTACCTCCTCATGGCTCCTACATGACTATTGGTCACTGGTCACATGACACATCACTCACCATACTGGGGGCTGATCTTCAGGTTCTCCGTCACTTGGAAGGTCTGAGGGCCGTTCTCCAGGACCCTGGACTCTTCCTATCACTTCCTATGATGGATTCTCCTCCCCGATGTCTGACTTGTTACAGAATACAATACAGAGGAGAGAAATCTAGAGAAGTTTACCTCTCCGCTCAGCAGGAGATGATCTCCAAGGTGAGGTCTAATATTCTTCTGCTGATCTCCTTCCCGTCCATCCTCGGGGTCATTCAGGAGAAGAGGAGAGAACTGGAGGAGCTGGAGGCTTCTAGTGCTGCAGGCGCCTTTATGGGAAGAGGAGAGGAAATCATCCAGGGTACAAGACCAGATGTCACCTCCAGAACCGCACGTCCTGAGCTTGATGGTCACCCCTGCACATAATTACAGGGGTGGCCACCTTTCCTGATGCTGAGAGCAGCATTTAGAGATATGATTTATAGCAGCTACATGGACTATGGGTACAGTAGACAGGTGAGAATTGTGGGTATGCTTTGTGAACTGAGCAGAGGTCATTGTGCAGGGAGGGGGAGGAGGTAAACTGTGACACCTATTGTAAATGGTGGATCCTGTGTTATCTATACTGGGGTGTTAAAAATTATAGAATTAGCCTCGAGTTGTATCTCCTCCTGTGAGCGCTGCAGGTCCCTTTGCGACGTGGGTTCAGTTCACACCAGACACAGGGCTATCTTTAACGCAAGGCAAAAGGGCAGCTACCCCAGGCTCAGTTGCCCCTGGGTGGCCCAAGGCAGCTGCCTCTTGAGCCCCGCTGCAGTGACATACCGCCAATATAGACAGACCACGCCGTTGCTATGGGGCCTGCGGCACAGGGAGCCCGGAGCGCATGGAAGGCCCCACCTCCTATGTCTACTCTGCACAAGACACAGACTGTAGACAGTTTTTATTCATGGTTAATGCATTGAGGCGGCCTGTCCACTGCTCCATACGGCTCAGAGTAACAAGTCAAACCGACTGCCTCCCCCGGCCCGCCCACTGCTCCATATGGCTCCGAGTAACAAGTCAACCACACTGCCTCCCCCGGCCACCCACTGCTCCCTACGGCTCAGAGTAAGAAGTCAATCCGACTGCCTCCCCCGGCCTGCCCACTTCTCCCTACGGCTCCAATTAACAAGTCAAACCGACTGCCTATCCACCCACCCAGCCCCCGCCCTGCTCCTTGGTTCACGCGCCCGCTCCCTGTCTGACCTCCCACTTGCATTGTCCTCTGCCCTGCGCTACGTGCTTCCCACCATCTGACCATCAGACGTTGAGTTCATCCCCTGATACTGTCTTCTGAGTAAGGTATCTAAGCCTATCATGGATGATACTTCTGAGAGGTGTTTCCAGTACTATCATTTATGAAACAGTTTTCTAAGTCATCTAAGTTTTTATGTGTTATTATCTGTGAAGCATCTCTATCTAAGCTTATCATCTGATACTGATTTCATATGTGATACTGTCTCTGGGCCGCAGTATCTAAGCCTATCATGTGTTATACTTTCTGCTCAGCTGCTGTATCTAAGTTTTTCATGTGTCTACTAAGATGTGAATCGATTTTATCATGTGTGATAGTTATCTGAAAGGTGTATCCATGTCTATCACTGTCTTCTGAGAGGTATATCTAAGTCTATCATGTGTGACACTTTCTTCTGAGTGGAGTAGTAAGTCTATCATGTGTGACACTTTCTTCTGAGTGGAGTAGTAAGTCTATCATGTGTGATAATTTCTTCTGTGAGGTGTATCTAAGCCTCTCATGTGCCCCATATGGCTATAATTTTATTTGATACTTTTGTGCTGATTCTTTTTTTCTCTCTATATTAAGGGACACTATAGTCACCAGAACCACAACAGCTAAACGTTGTAGTTCTGGTGTCTATGGCATGTCTCTGCAAGCTTTTTAATGTAAACACTGCCTTTTCAGAAAAACGCAGTATTTGCATTACTGCCATGAACGCCTCTAGTGGCCACTCATCAAAGGGCCACTAGAGGCGCTTCTAGTCCAGTGTTGCACAATGTGCAACACTGACATTCATGCTAAACATTCCTCATAGAAATGCATTGATCCAAAGCATCTCTATGAAGCTACGCATGCGCAATAGCCTCCCAATGCTTCCCTATGGGAAAACAGTGGGTTGGCTATGATATACTCACACACTGCACATTCCTGTGCATTGTATATTCGAGGTGTTTGGATTTTTTTGTGTGTGTGTTGTGGTGGAGGCGTGATTGCATGCTAGAGTGTGGGAAGGCGGGATCCAGGGGCCCAAGTAAATTCTTTCCCAGGGTCCAATCAATATTAAAGACGGCCCTGACCAGACATAAAAAGAAGAACGGACGGCGCTGCTCCTCTAGCATCCATAAGCAGATTAGATCCTAGATGGCTCCTTCTCCCTGCTGCCAATCACTGCTTCCCGTGTGGATTGCTGTACGGCTTCTATACGTTCCGGGTCCTCAGCTTCCCTCCAGACTTCTATACCCCTCCAGATCCCTTTATACCATTCGGACCCCTCCAGACTCCTCTCTGCTCCTGCAGACTCCTCTGTTCCCTCTATGGAAGCTTCTAGAAGGTTCCCATAAAAAATGTCATGCTCATGGAAACCAAGCCCTGCAGGGCTCTGTAGGATTGAAGTGGCTTCTGCTTGTCTCTGGTCTTCTTCAGGACTCGGGAACGAGAGGGATAGGAGAAAAAAATGTACACAAATATTATCCAACAGGTGATTGATGGAGCGTCCAGCACCTCAGGATAATCAGCCTTAAGCCTTTTCTCACATCACCATCACACCCATATCTGGAGATCTCAGTTTCTGAATGATTTGAAGAAGATGAATATTTAACCCTTACTGCGCTGAGCGGATTGTCTTGCAGATGAGCCGATTGGATTTGCCATTGAGATTGCCTCTGATATGAACTGTAGAAATGCTTCTCAAGGTGACCTCCGCCCAACACACAATCTGTCTCCATTCTTCTGACAGGGAAAGGCATCTGTTTCCACCTTGTTTATGGGGAAAAAACATCCACCGCGTCGTCCGTCCGAATCAGAATCCGTCTGAATTAAGGGCTGAAAAATGAGTAAGGCCGATGTGATTGCCCTGAGCTCCTTCATGTTTGATGACAGGAGACCTGATGATGGCCACTTCTTCTGTACCCAAAGGTTCTTGAATCAGGAGGAAAGAACTTCTCCAGATGAACAAAGATTTCCTTGCAGACGAGTAGTCTTCTGCTACTTAGTTCAGATCTTTGTAAACACAGAGAAGGATTCTAAAATGACTGGTCAGAGAGTTTGGATTCTTGCCCCAGACACAGAGGAGGTTACAGTGCAGAGATTATGTGAGATATGGCCCAGCGCACCTCCTGTATTGGTGACCAGCTCTACAATTCTTATTCAACTGTTCAATTTGACAGGCTCAAGAAATGACTTTCCTCCTGGTGAATAGTGATGAGCGGGAGGTGCCATATTCGATTTCGCGCATGTGCGATTGAATATTCATCATATATTCGTCAAAATCGAATATTTGTCATTATTCTAATTAACGCAAATAATATGCGATTTAATTATTTGCATATTGCGAATTGAACTTTGAACGGGTATAAAGGTAACTTCCTATTGGGTTGGCTTTCTAGAATTAACAAAGATAATGAATATAGCGCTATATTCTCTATCTTCGTTAATTCTAGCAAGCCAACCATTAGGAAAGTTATACCGTTCAAAGTTTTATTCGCAGAACGCGATTATTATGTACCTTCATCTGGTGTTTTAAACCTCACATCATGTTTTAACCATTTGTGTTATTTTAACTATTACTGATTATGGATTAATAAGTTATTTTGTCTGGTATGTTGTGGCTATTATCTTTAGATTTATTGCGCTGGGTATCCAAGTATCGATCGGTTTGGTTCGATACATATAATGTGAGAGAGGGTGGAAAAATCGCTAACACATGCGTGGGGAGGGGTCTGACACCACACCGGACGAAGGAGAGGGAGCAAGAAACAAGGCCTGAAAGCAAGGGAAGAAAGAAGGACACCTCCTAGTCAAATCCCTAGTCACAGTCCTGACTGGCTATCAGTATGAACAGAGCCCAAAGGTAGGCGAGTTCATACGCAGGAGTACCTAGAGTCCTAACTTGCCCTATAAGACCCTGGCAATAGTGACAGGACTGGGACTACCTGTTCCTCCAGAAAGGAACGATGACCAGGAGTCTCCCTCAGTCCTACAACAAAGGGCAGGGGAAAAACAACACACAGATAAGCCAAAACAAAATGCAAAAGGTAACGGAAACCCTTAACTTTCCAGTAATTATGGCAGCAACAGGAACTCAGCCGAGAACCAAACATCAGCAGACCACAGATACCACTGAAGCTATAAACCGCACAGCATTGTGGTGGAAGCAACTATAAATAACCACAATAGCCACACCTGGAGGTTAGAGGTGTGGCCAGTATCAGAAACAACACAGACGTCTATTGATCAAAGCACGTGTTGCAAGTCTCACAGATCTTCTGTCACCCACTGTCGCGGGGACGTCCGCAAGTCCCAAAGCGACTGGCATTCATGTCAGATGCCGATACCCACATCCTTTCCTCTTGTCCATAACCCTTCCAGTGAACAAGATACTGAAGAGCTCTATGAAGGACTCGAGAATCAGTAATCTGGGAAATCTGGAATTCAAAACTACCGTCCACCATGACAGGAGCGGGTGGCTCCAAGGGTTCCACATATCTCTTCCTCAAAGATTTATGAAAAACATTATGTATTTTCAGAGCTCGAGGAAGTTTTAAACGAAAAACTACAGGATTAATAATGGCACTGACCAATGAATCTTGGACCCAACTTCCAAAAAAGTACCTTTAACTTAATATTTTTTGTGGAAAGCCACACAAAATCACCCACTCTTAGGTCTGGAGCATTTATACGTTTCCCATCAGACACACGTGTATACTTGTTGCCCATATTCCTCAAGGTATTTTGAATTCTCATCCGGATGATAATGACGACGAAAAACGTTCTACCAGAAGTATATGAACCAGAAAATGTGCCCAAGTGGACTCCCGTCTACAATTATTTATGGTAAACTCTGCCAGGGAAAAAACGAGGACCACTGCCCCTGGTTCTCAGAGACAAAACATCTTAAGTAAGTCTCCAGGCTCTGATTAGTGCGCTCAGTCTGTCCGTTAGAACGAGGATGAAAAGCCAAAGTAAAAGACAGTTGTACCCCCAGCCGAGTACAGAACGCCTTTCAAAATCTGGACACAAACTGAGTCCCCGATCCGAGACCACGTCAGAGGGAATGCCATGAAGTTTCACAATGTTGTCAACAAACACCTTTGCAAGTGTTTTAGCAGTAGGTAGGCCAGGTAATGCAATAAAATGCACCATTTTACTAAAGCGATCAACTACCACCAGAATAACTGTCTTTCCTGACGAATTAGGTAGATCCGTGATAAAATGAATGGATAAGTGGGTCCATGGTCTGGGTAACAGAAGTAGCGAGCCGCAAGGCCAGGTATTTGTCACTTTAGAGCGTGCACAGGTACCACAGGCCGATACGTAATCCTCAACACACTTAAGCAACCCCGGCCATCAGAATCTACGAGAGATGAGGTCAGCAGAGGATCTACTCCCAGGGAGACCCGTAGGAACCGCACAGTGATGTTTCTCAAACACCTTGTGCCGCAATTCTGCTAGCACCAAAAATTTCCCAGAGGGGCAAGGATCCGGTGCGTCTCCCTGAGCCTCTAAGTCAGGGTATAGAGCGGATATCACCACCCCTTCCGCCAGTATAGGATTCGGATTTTCAAAATCACCACCTCCAGGAAAACTATATGACAAGGCATTCGCCTTGACGTTCTTAAGCCCCGGACAATAAGTGGCAGTGAAACTGAATCTAGTGAAAAACAACAATAATCTAGCCTGCCTCGGGTTCAGCCGACTCCAGGTAGGCCAGATTTTTGTGATCAGTGAACACAGTGATTGGATGAATCACCGCTTCCAACCAATGACGCCATTCCTCAAAAAGCCAACTTAATGGCCAGTAACTCTGTTACCCACATCGTAATTTCTCTCTGCGGCAGAGTTTTTTTGTTGAGAAAAAGACAAATGGACCTGGTGACGGGCCCTGCAATAAAATTGCAGGTATAAAAAGGCAATGTCTTAGTAGTTAAAACAGAGAACGATGTATTCAGACAATTGTCTACGCAATGATCACCCCAAATGACCACAATAGCCCCACCTGGAGGTTAGAGGTGTCGCCAGTATCAGGAACACAGACGTCTATTGATCCACAAGGAAACCTGTCCGATCAAAGCATGTGTTGCCAGTCTCACAGATCTTCGGTCACCCACTGTTGCGGGAAGTTCATATGTCTCGGTACGTCCGTGACAGCAGCACAGAGGAACACTGGGGTTAACATGACTCAACCCCAATATTGCTATTATGAGAGATAGATGATGGGGTAACTTGTTATTAGGGCTCATGCACATGACCGTATGTATATTGCGGTCCGCCAAAACACGGATGACATCCGTGTGCATTCCGTATTTTGCGGAACGGAACAGCTGGCCTTAATAGAACAGTCCTATCCCTGTCCGTTATGCGGACAATAATAGGACATGTTCTATTTTTTGCGGAACAGATATGCGGACATACGGAAACGGATTGCACATGGAGTAACTTCTGTTTTTGCGGACCCATTGAAATGAATGGTTCCGCATAAGGTCCGCAAAAAAAATGAACGGACACAGAAAGAAAATACGTTTGTGTCCACGAGCCCTTAAATGAAGGCATTGATCACATGGTGTTATTACTTTAATACCTCCATATGCCTCACATTAATTGTAAGTAACCCCATCGTCTACCTCCTCATATAATGGTCAACATGGGGCTAATGTGAGGTACACGATGAGGTTATTCACTATTAACCCTTTAAAGACCGACCCTCTTCTCATTTTTGCATTTTTATATTTCTTCCCCAAGTTCCAATAGCCATAACTTTTTATTTTTCTATTCACAATGCCATCATTTAATTTGCCGTCTCTTGTATTGAAAAAAAAAGGAAAATCAAAATAATCCACAATTCCACCAAATTTTTGGGGGTTTTGACATCACAGCGTTCACTGTGTGATAAAAATGACATGACGTCCTTATTCTGCAGCTCAGCATGAAAATGGCAATGCCAAACTTGTATACTTTATACTTTATTACTTTTAAACAAAATAAAAACCTTTGAGAAAAATCTAAATTTTATTTGCATTGCCGTTTTCTGACAGCGATATTTTTTTGAATATTTCTGTCTACACAGCTGTATGAGGCTTGTTTTTTTGTGCCCTGTCGTTTTTATTGGTACCATTTTTGTGGTATTTACTGCTTTTTAAACACTGTTATTCAATTTTTGGGGGCCAAAGTGACAAAAAAATTGTGAATCATGTGTTTTTCATTTATTTCCGTACGGCGTTCATCTCACAGGAATTTTATTAAATACATTGTAATAGGTCATTTACGGACACAGTGATACCTAACAGGTTTATTTTTCTTGTTGTTTATATATTTTTATATTTAAAATTGGGAAAGGGGAAGAAGACAAACTTTTAGTATTTTGGCTTTTTATTTTTTAACGTATTTTCACTTTTTATTTATTAACCATTAGTATGCTGAGAGTCCAAGTCAAGCTATTAGAGATCTATTAGGGTGAATAACATTTTGACACGCTCCCTGCTGAGCTGTGCCTCGTGCATAGCTTAGCAGGCAGCTTACCATGGCAGGCCTGGGAAGCTTCAGAAGCAATTTCACTCTGCCTTACCTCACATATGTAGCAATCGCTGTTGAACACGGCATCTCAGTGGTTAAATGACAGGGTTCGGTGTGATTTCCTATCCCCGTCATTGTGGTCAGGTGCCGGCTGTATTATACATCCAGATCCCGCCACGTATGGATTGAGCTCATTGAGGAAAGGTCATCAATATATATTGACGCACAATCATTTTAATCACTTGTTGTCAATTATGTAAGTGCCTTCTTTGTGTTATTTTTAGAGTTGAGCGAACTTCTATTTTAGTTCGGCATCCAAAGTTCGGGTTGGGATTGTAGCATCTCGTTATGGATTCCAGCTACCGCGGACCATAACGGCATTTGGAATCCATAAGGGGCTGCTTCATTGAACCCGAACCTTTACAACCCTAAGGACCTGGGGTGACGTCACCATCATATGATCAGTGCAGGGCGTGGCTCAGTACTGGATCACCTCTTATCCAATCCAGTGCTGAGCCACGCCCCTGCACTGATCACATGACTGTGACGTCACCCCAGGTCCTTAGGTTGTCCAAGGGTCGGGTTCAATGAAGCAGCCCCTTATGGATTCCAAATGTCGTTATGGTCCGTGGTAGCGAATCCATAACGGGATGCTACGATAACTCGAACCCGAACTTTGGACGCCGAACTAAAAATAGAAGTTCGCTCAACTCTAGTTATTTTATTTGTTATCAAATAACGTCATTCTCTAATTGGAATCAAAATCAAAGTCTAAATTCTGGAATTGTGATCGTAATCTTACTCTTCTGTGACTTCTCTCATGACTAACAAGATCAGATTTTTGCGTAAAACATTGCTCACATTCTGAACATGAATACGGCTTCTCTCCTGTGTGACGTATTGCATGTTTAACAAGAGTTTGTCTAACTGTAAAACGTTTCCCACATTCTGAACACGAATACAGCTTCTCTCCTCTGTGACTTCTCTGATGTGCAGCAAGACTTGGTTTCTGTGTAAAACATTTCCCACATTCTGAACAGGAATACGGCTTCTCTCCTCTATGACTTCTCTTATGTGTAACAAGACTTGGTTTCTGTGTAAAACATTTCCCACATTCTGAACATGAATACGGCTTCTCTCCTGTGTGAGTTCTCTCATGTCGAACAAGCGCCGATTTATATGCAAAATATTTCCCACATTTTGGGCATGAATACAGTTTCTCCCGTGTGCGAATTCTGTCTGTAGAAAGACTCGATCTTTTAGTGATCTTTTGAAACCTTTCACCCCCTTTCTGACCGGCACTTGTGGTAGCAATCTGTGATTGGTCAGAAGATTCCTCAAGAACAGGGGGATTATATGATAGATCTGTACTGTGAAGTCCTGGATGTACATTAAGGTTTTCTCCTGACGAGCACTGCATGATGTCTTCATCTTCTGCTTTATAATTTAGTGACAACATAAGGTTTCCTCAGAATTCTTATGGAAATTTTCTGCTAAAGATACAAAATGAAATTTTAATTTTTCTAAATTACAGAGTCGACAACCTTATAACATTCCTATTAAAGGGTTGTCTCATCTCACTGCTAGTAAGTCCAGACCAGCCGGGAAACAGCAGAGTGCTTTCAGTAGAGCTGTTTCAGTAGCTTCCATTGAAGCGCATGAAAGCTATGGAAACTGAATAGCACAGAAAACTATGCTGTTACTGAGTTAGGGAAACTTTTCAGCTTGCTGGTTGTTTTTGTGTCACAATGGAGCATCTGCGTCTGCACATGACAGCTCTTACCTTGTGATATAAGAGGCTGGTGCTCCTCCATTACATGTCACTGCACACACGTGTACACACTGCACATGACGGCTCTTACCTTGTGATATAAGAGGCTGGTGCTCCTCCATTACATGTCACTGCACACACGTGTATACACTGCACATGACGCTCTTACCTTGTGATATAAGAGGCTGGAGCTCCTCCATTACATGTCACTGCACACACGTGTATACACTGCACATGACGGCTCTTACCTTGTGATATAAGAGGCTGGTGCTCCTCAATTACATGTCACTGCACACACTGCACATGACGGCTCTTACCTTGTGATATAAGAGGCTGGTGCTCCTCCATTACATGTCACTGCACACACGTGTATACAATGCACATGACGGCTCTTACCTTGTGATATAAGAGGCTGGTGCTCCTCCATTACATGTCACTGCACACACGTGTATACACTGCACATGACGGCTCTTACCTTGTGATATAAGAGGCTGGTGCTCCTCCATTACATGTCACTGCACACACGTGTATACACTGTACATGACGGCTCTTACCTTGTGATATAAGAGGCTGGTGCTCCTCCATTACATGTCACTGCACACACGTGTATACACTGCACATGACGGCTCTTACCTTGTGATATAAGAGGCTGGTGCTCCTCCATTACATGTCACTGCACACACGTGTATACACTGCACATGACGGCTCTTACCTTGTGATATAAGAGGCTGGTGCTCCTCCATTACATGTCACTGCACACACGTGTATACACTGCACATGACGGCTCTTACCTTGTGATATAAGAGGCTGGTGCTCCTCCATTACATGTCACTGCACACACGTGTATACACTGCACATGACGGCTCTTACCCTGTGATATAAGAGGCTGGTGATCCTTCATTACATGTCACTGCACACACGTGTATACACTGCACATGACGGCTTGTACCCTGTGATATAAGAGGCTGGTGCTCCTCCATTACATGTCACTGCACACACGTGTACACACTGTACATGACGGCTCTTACCTTGTGATATAAGAGGCTGGTGCTCCTCCATTACATGTCACTGCACACACGTGTACACACTGCACATGACGGCTCTTACCCTGTGATATAAGAGGCTGGTGCTCCTCCATTACATGTCACTGCACACACGTGTACAGACTGCACATGACGGCTCTTACCCTGTGATATAAGAGGCTGGTGCTCCTCCATTACATGTCACTGCACACACGTGTATACACTGCACATGACGGCTCTTACCCTGTGATATAAGAGGCTGGTGCTCCTCCATTACATGTCACTGCACACACGTGTATACACTGCACATGACGGCTCTTACCCTGTGATATAAGAGGCTAATGCTCCTCCATTACATGTCACTGCACACACGTGTATACACTGCACATGACGGCTCTTACCCTGTGATATAAGAGGCTAATGCTCCTCCATTACATGTCACTGCACACACGTGTATACACTGCACATGGCGGCTCTTACCCTGTTATATAAGAGGCTGGTGCTCCTCCATTACATGTCACTGCACACACGTGTATACACTGCACATGACGGCTCTTACCCTGTGATATAAGAGGCTAGTGCTCCTCCATTACATGTCACTGCACACACGTGTATACACTGCACATGACAGCTCTTACCCTGTGATATAAGAGGCTGGTGCTCCTCCATTACATGTCACTGCACACTCGTGTATACACTGCACATGACGGCTCTTACCCTGTGATATAAGAGGCTGGTGCTCCTCCATCACATGTCACTGCACACACGTGTATACACTGCACATGACGGCTCTTACCCTGTGATATAAGAGGCTAATGCTCCTCCATTACATGTCACTGCACACACGTGTAAACACTGCACATGACGGCTCTTACCCTGTGATATAAGAGGCTGGTGCTCCTCCATTACATGTCACTGCACACACGTGTATACACTGCACATGACGGCTCTTACCCTGTGATATAAGAGGCTGGTGCTCCTTCATTACATGTCACTGCACACACGTGTATACACTGCACATGACGGCTCTTACCCTGTGATATAAGAGGCTGGTGCTCCTCCATTACATGTCACTGCACACACGTGTATACACTGCACATGACGGCTCTTACCTTGTGATATAAGAGGCTGGTGCTCCTCCATTACATGTCACTGCACACACGTGTATACACTGCACATGACGGCTCTTACCCTGTGATATAAGAGGCTGGTGCTCCTCCATTACATGTCACTGCACACACGTGTATACACTGCACATGACGGCTCTTACCCTGTGATATAAGAGGCTGGTGCTCCTCCATTACATGTCACTGCACACACGTGTATACACTGCACATGACGGCTCTTACCCTGTGATATAAGAGGCTGGTGCTCCTCCATCATGGCCTCCTTGTACAGGTCCTTGTGGCCTTCTATATACTCCCACTCCTCCATGGAGAAATAGACAGTGACGTCCTGACACCTTATAGGAACCTGACAACACAATGACACCGTCATCACCCAGACCCTCCAGTGCTGTTACTGGAGAATTTCCCAGCATTCCCAGCAGTGTCACCTCTCCAGTCAGCAGCTCCATCATCTTGTGGGTGAGCTCTAGGATCTTCTGCTCATGTATCAGGGGGTGAGGGGAGGCTCTGTGATGGGGGAGGGGTCCTGCTCCGCCCTCCTGACTCCTGGAGATGGATGATGGGAGTCACACAGTCCCCCGATGTCTTCTTCACTATTGTGTACTCCTGTGGATGGAGAGAGACACTTAGGGAATAAACCCTTCAGGGGCCATGTGCTCTCCTCCGGCCTCTCCTCCTGGTACAACGTGCCTACTTACCTCCTCATGGCTCCTACATGACTATTGGTCACTGGTCACATGACACATCACTCACCATACTGGGGGCTGATCTTCAGGTTCTCCGTCACTTGGAAGGTCTGGGGCCGTTCTCCAGGACCCTGGACTCTTCCTATCACTTCCTATGATGGATTCTCCTTCCCGATGTCTGACTTGTTACAGAATACAATACAGAGGAGAGAAATCTAGAGAAGTTTACCTCTCCGCTCAGCAGGGAGATGATCTCCAAGGTGAGGTCTAATATTCTTCTGCTGATCTCCTTCCCGTCCATCCTCGGGGTCATTCAGGAGAAGAGGAGAGAACTGGAGGAGCTGGAGGCTTCTAGTACTGCAGGCGCCTTTATGAGGAGAGGAGAGGAAATCATCCAGGGGACAAGACCAGATGTCACCTCCAGAACCGCACTGCCTGAGCCTGGAGGGGCCCCCACCACATGGATTCCAGGGGCCCCAACATGGAGATCTCTGGTGGCCCCACAGGAGATAAGTGTCTGATAGATGCAGGTCCCACCTCTGGGCTGTGCTCAGCTGTGTCCAGAACTCCTAGAGAAGAGACTGGAGAGAGCTGAGCTCAGGCCGGGCCCGCTCCATTCATTCTCCTCCTGGAGGCAGGGGCCCCTCACCAGGACAGTCAGGGGCCAGCGAATGATGACAACCCCCACTATCCTCACTACTACCCCCATTATACTAAGCTGAGGAGTGGAGAAGGATTCCTTGTGTGTAATGGAGGAGAATCTCCAGAGGTGACATGTCTGAGCTCTCCACCACACTGTCTCCTCACAGCTCATCTTACCTGCAGGCTGGAGGAATGGCTGATACCAGAGAGAACAAGAGCCCTGACTACCGACCAGGACCTGCCCAGTATCTGCTGCACTGCCAGAGCTGAAGGACCTGGGGTGACGTCACCGTCATGTGATCAGTGCAGGGGTGGGGCTCAGCAGTGAAGCAGAGTAGAGGTGGTGAAGGACCTGGGGTGAGGTCACTTTTATGTGACCAATCCAGGGGCGGGACTCTGCCGTGGAGAGTAGAAGAGGTGGTGAAGGAGCTGTGATGATGTCACTGTCATGTGATCAGTGCAGGGGTGGGGCTCAGCAGTGAAGAGGAGTAGAGGTGGTGAAGGACCTGGGGTGAGGTCACTTTTATGTGACCAATCCAGGGGCAGGACTCAGCCGTGGAGAGTAGAAGAGGTGGTGAAGGACCTGTGATGATGTCACTGTCATGTGATCAGTGAAGGGGCGGAGTCAGCTGTAATTGTGGTCATGTGACATGTGAGGGATGATCCTTGTATGGAGAAAGCATTTTAGGATTTCTTTCCTACAGAACTGGAAAAATGCTGGGAGTTGTAGTTTTCGCCTCTGAAACCTGCAATAACAGCCTGGAGTGTTACTTCTGAGATATCATATAACATTCTATACTTTTCTCCTCTGATATATTATTGTCTGGACATGCTGGGGGTTGTAGTTCTCTGATATAACAGTCTGTACATAGCTGTGGTCTCCTCTCTGGAGTCTCCTATGGAGGACATAAAAGACGGAAATGTAATTGTTCCGGGAATGCCGGTCTGAAGAGGAAGCCGCTGATGATGGATTCAGGATAAACTGTTTTCCTCCTCTGAGGAGAAGAATAAAGAGGGAAGATTCATTCTAAGGGAAGAAAGTAACAAAGAGATTGTTCCTGTCCGACCGGTTGGGGGCCCAGGATGATGACCGGGGTCTCCACCTCCAGGGCCTTCAAAGTGGTTGGAGCTTTGAGAAAAGAAATGATGGCAGAATGTAAACCTCCTGGAAATGACCCAGTTCAGTCCGGATTCACTATAGACGCCTCTCCTTACTGAACAGGTCTTCTTCTGCCTAATGTGGGAGCGGTCCTGGTCTGGGTTGGGGCCTTCACCTCTACTCAGGAGCTGCTGTACTGGGAGAATAAGGCCAGAAAGTCGTCTGCTCAGTTTTCTCCTGTGGAAGTGTAGACTCGATGTAGTAACAATGCGACACTTGCGCTGCCGTGCTGATCTATGATGATGATCTGTGCCGCCGCCGCCAAATGTCCACGGTGAATGTACTGCCAATATTCACAATAGTATAAAGGAATAATGAAACAAAAATAGGGACACGCTGACACTAGAAGGATATCTGTATTCTAATAATCGTAATAATCCGAAACCTGAATAAAAACCAATCTCTAAGGGTGAATGAGCCCTCGCCCTTAATACAGACCAACAATATGGATTACTGCTCTGTGTTGGTGATGCATACAGGTCTGATCCTCACTCCTGAATGAGTCGATATGATCCAAAACTGTCAGTTCGGTTTCAGGGCACGGGTAATAAATACTTTCAATGCTGTTTCACGAGCTCATTACTACCTGAATAGGTGGAGAGTAATTCTCGGATGAAGTCCCCTTTTTCTCCAAGTCGCGCTGATGCATTTTAAAAGGACGCGCTTCTTGCTCTACTCACACAGAGCGCGCGCCCGGCCGGTAGCTTGTACGCGCGTGGTGGAGCTTGCAGAGTTGACTCCGGGAGTATGTTCGCGTGACGTCACACCTTTACTACGGATGCCTTCCGAGGACAATCTTTCCCCAACGCGTTTGGAACTGACGGGTTCCTTCGTCAGGGATGGAGTTTGCTTCCAGTCCTATGGATTAAATAGGCAACCTATTCCCATGGTAACCGCTGCAAATGACTTGGATTTTTTGATGTTTATGTATTTGTTGGGATCCATCACCGTTTCCTCTGAAAGCCACAATGTCAGAGTCCGCCATCCCTAACTAGATTATTACCTAACACCCAGAAGCAAGCAATTCAATCTCCTGGACCAACCCTTTGGTGCCAGACTGTTCAATCTAAAGATCCATTTACCTTCGCACCGTGACATTTTACCAGTATAATTCCCGCCCCTTGTATCCATCTTAACCCTTTCAATCCCCAAACAGCGACCCTGAAAAGGAGCCCCCATGATAATCTGTATAGTGTTTTGATAGTGGGTGACCCTCAAAATGTTTGCATATATTATTGTATATGCTCACGAATTCTAATTTTCATTTGGCGTTTGGTCCTACCCACATATATTTTATGACAGGGGCATTTAATAAAATAAATCACTCCGTTAGTGTCACAAGTAATATAGTTGGTATTTTTATAAGTAATGGTCATCTCTAGAGTTGAGGGAACTTCTGTTTTAAGTTCGGCTTCAAAATTTCGGGTTCGGGTTATCCAAGCATCCCGTTATGGATTCCGCTACCACGGACCATAACGACATTTGGAACACGGGGTGAAGGACCTGGGGTGACGTCACCGTCATGTGATCAGTGCAGGGGGCGTGGCTCAGTACTGGATTGGATAAGAGGTCGTAGGCTACCAACTCTTATCTAATCCAGTACTGAGCCACGCCCCCTGCACTGATCACATGACGGTGATGTCACCCCAGGTCCTTCGTGTTGTCCAAGGTTCGGGTTCATTGAAGAATCCCCTTATGGATTCCAAATGCCGTTATGGTCCGTGGTAGCGGAATCCATAATGGAAGGCGTGTATAACCCGAACCCGAACTTTGGAAGCCGAACTTAAAACAGAAGTTCGCTCAACTCTAGTCATCTCCTATCTCAAAAATGGGGTATTTTTTTGGCTATTGATTGCTTTACAGTTTTTACACATTTTGCAGGGGAAGAATCCGGTCTTTATTCCATTCTTTTTGTTGGTGTTATTCTGTGTGTTTTTTTATGGATCGGGCTATTATGTTAGATAGACTTTGGGCTTTCCTGAATATAAAGGTTGGACCACTAGGGATTTTCTCCGCTATCATTTTGTCCCAATGCTTTCTGACAATGCTCTTGAGGGTCCTTTCTCCTCCACTGTATCCAGTCATTATTGGGACTCGGATCAATGTGTCTTTGTTCGCTAGGTCTTCACTTATTTCTTTTTTACTTGGAGGTTTCTTTTTTTCTTTATTCACCAGCAAGTTCTTGCGATCCATCTCTTTTATCTGTTCCACTGAATTTTCTAGATCCCCTAGTTTATATCCTTTTTCAATGAATTTTTTATTAAGCTCCGTTGCTTCTTCCTCAAAATCTCTTAAATTGCTACAGTTCCTGCGTGTTCTTATAAACTGGCTACGGGGGATATTAGATAGCCAGGTGGGTAAATGCCAACTTACAAGGGGTCTGAAGCTTATGATTATGAGGTTTTTGTGTGAATTTGTCCCTTCTCAATGAAAATGGTTAAATCCAAGAAATTGGCTGTGAAATGTAGATAAAATTCATTTTTATTTAAATTATCCAAAAATTGATGCAACTGAGGTTCCCCCCTCCCATTCCAAATAAAAATACATCGACTATGAACCTCTTCCAGAGGACCAGACCGCACCGAGCTCGCCACCACAGTAAATGGCAGACGTCATCAGATCTTTCCTCTGCATGAGGTGGATGTGTCTGCCCCCATCGGAGTGTAAAGCACACGGCTTCAGGCCGGTATAACTTATGTCGTGGTAACACAATGGTCAGTCACGTAGGGAATCGAGCCTCGTGCTGCAGGTGAATGACGTCGGGACGGTGGAATAATGGCGTTCAGCAGACAGGTTTAGAACTCAGCAAGATTCCCACCAAAGGCGGGTCAAGCCCCTTTATTTATACACCTTCCAGCCGGGTGTGACGGGTGTAACTTCTCAAAGTATCATCGTGATTGGTTACATCCAAATAACACTCAGAATTGGAGAACACTGAAGCCATACTTACATTATTCATTATGGCTGATTGGGTTACTGCTAACACAAAGACTTTTTATCTGATCTTAACATAAAGCTTCTAACTTCTGCATTAGAATTGGCAGGCAGCCGGTCACCATCTTCTGATAAGAAATTTCAACACAAAATACAGACTTGAACGCAATACGGTCAGAGTCTCCAAAATAGCGACCGCGGAAAAGCGGAAAGCTCCTTCATCACTTACATAGCGGGTTCCTCCTCCTAAAGTCCATACATCTATAGGATATAAAGCCTTGACAGAGTCAGTGGAGATGGCTGCATATTTTATCATCTCAGCTAAGGCGCTCCTACTCCTGAGTGAGGAACGAGGCCTTCTGCTCCTGAGTGAGGGACGAGGCCTTCTGCTCCTGAGTGAGGAACGAGGCCTTCTGCTCCTGAGTGAGAAACAAGGCCTTCTGCTCCTGAGTGAGGAACGAGGCCTTCTGCTCCTGAGTGAGGAACGAGGCCTTCTGCTCCTGAGTGAGGAACGAGGCCTTCTACTCCTTAGTAAGGAACAAGGCCTTCTGCTCCTGAGTGAGGGACGAGGCCTTCTGCTCCTGAGTGAGGAACGAGGCCTTCTGCTCCTGAGTGAGGAACAAGGCCTTCTGCTCCTGAGTGAGGAACGAGGCCTTCTACTCCTGAGTAAGGAACAAGGCCTTCTACTCCTGAGTAAGGAACAAGGCCTTCTGCTACTGGGTGAGGAACGAGGCCTTCTGCTCCTGAGTGAGGCACGAGGCCTTCTGTTCCTGAGTGAGGAACGAGGCCTTCTGCTCCTGAGTGAGAAATGAGGCCTTCTGCTCCTGAGTGAGGAACAAGTCCTTCTACTCCTTAGTAAGAAACAAGGACTTCTGCTCCTGAGTGAGGAACGAGGCCTTCTGCTCCTGAGTGAGGAACGAGGCCTTCTACTCCTTAGTAAGGAACGAGGCCTTCTGCTCCTGAGTGAGGAACGAGGCCTTCTACTCCTTAGTAAGGAACGAGGCCTTCTGCTCCTGAGTGATGAACGAGGCCTTCTGCTCCTGAGTGAGGAACGAGGCCTTCTGCTCCTGAGTGAGGAACGAGGCCTTCTGCTCCTGAGTGAGGAACGAGGCCTTCTGCTCCTGAGTGAGGAACGAGGCCTTCTGCTCCTGAGTGAGACACGAGGCCTTCTGCTCCTGAGTGAGGAACGAGGCCTTCTGCTCCTGAGTGAGGAACAAGGCCTTCTGCTCCTGAGTGAGGAATGAGGCCTTCTGCTCCTAAGTGAGGAACGAGGCCTTCTTCTCCTGCATTTCACAGCCCATCGCCTCAGGATCTCCTCAGCTGTTTTGGCCCTTATACGGTGGTGTCCTTTATAGCTGCTTCCTTAAGAATAAAGAGACTTTCTTTGGTTCCATACCTGGATTACTGACCACCTTCAGGCTGCTGGCCAGGGTTTGAGGGTTTTAGGCCTCATGCAATCAGTTGCAGAGGTAGCTTCTTGAGCCTTATGGCACTTATGTCCTATCTACAGAGAAGAGATCCTTAGCCTGTGGAAATATAGCACACTCTGTCATTTCAAGCTAGTCCATCCTTCAGATGGTAGAAACATCTCAGAGCTTAGTGTTCCGTGTTCCAGCTCATCTGGATTCTGTTGACCACCAATTTCTCTGAACTAGGTTGAGGACTGCACCTGGAGGGTTATACGGTAAGTGGGCTGATGGAGTCCCTTGAGAGGTCTCTCTCCTCAAATCTCAAAGAGTTTAATGCTATAGAAGGTCCTGTCTGACTCGCCCCACAGAAGGGGAAGCATTCTGTGTAATTGCAGACGTTACAAGCAGGGTGGTACCAGATCACAGCATGGATAGAATTAAACCTGACCCATCTGTCTGCTAGACTTATTTGAGCTTCGCTCAACATTGTTGCTGACCAACAACTGAGTCAAACTCTAGCAGTTCCAGGAGAATGGTCTTGGAATCCAGAGATTTTCAAGCAAATTGCCACGATATGGGAAGTATCAGAGATTTTCTCAATGCCATCAGGTTCAGTGCCAAGATGGAAATATTCCTTTCCCTTTATCAGGGGACAATCCCTTGATGGCAGATACCCTGCCCATTCCTTGGAGTTCAGGCCGGCCTACATTTTCCTTCCAGTTTTCATGATACCTAGAGCATTGATGAAAATCGGGTTAGACCAGGCCAAGGTAGCGCAATCATAGCATTCAAGAAGAAGAGGTCATGGTTCCCAACTCATGCAGATGAGTCGAGGGAGTTACTGAGACTTACCCCAGTGCAGATCCCGGGTGCTAAGATCTGGAAAGATTCCACCTGACAGCAGGAAGGTTGACCAGCCTTTTAACAATAAAAACTAAATTAAATCATTCAGATGCCGCAATCACGTATGAACGCGGCATCTGAGAAGTACAATGATGGGGCGGCTTCAGTATGATGGAGGCGGTTACCCATCCTAAATAACAGTGACATTCAGTCTAATTTTTTCGCTGCTGGTGGCAGCAATATTACCTGTGCTAGATGGTCAGCTCAGCAGTAGGCCATCGCCCTAATGTTTTAGATGGTCAGATCAGCAGCAGGCCCTCGCCCTAATGTTTTAGATGGTCAGCTCAGCAGCAGGCCCTCGCCCATAATGTTTTAGATGGTCAGATCAGCAGCAGGCCCTTATCCCTAATGTTTTATATGGTCAGCTCAGAGTCAGCAGCAGGCCCTCGCCCATAATGTTTTATATGGTCAGCTCAGCAGCAGGCCCTCGCCCATAATGTTTTAGATGGTCAGCTCAGCAGCAGGCCCTCACCCCTAATGTTTTATATGGTCATATCAGTAGCAGGCCCTCACCCCTAATGTTTTAAATAGTCAGATCAGCAGTAGGCCCTCGCCCATAATGTTTTAGATGGTAAGATCAGCAGCAGGTCCTCGCCCCTAATGTTTTAGATGGTCAGATCAGCAGCAGGCCCTTGGCCCTAATGTTTTAGATGGTCAGATCAGCAGCAGGCCCTCGCCCATAATGTTTTAGATGGTCAGATCAGCAGCCAGCCCTTACCCCTAATGTTTTAGATGGTCAGATCAGCAGCAGGCCCTCGCCCCTAATGTTTTAGATGGTCAGATCAGCAGCAGGCCCTCGCCCTAATGTTTTAGATGGTCAGATCAGTAGCAGGCCCTTGGCCCTAATGTTTTAGATGGTCAGCTCAGCAGCAGGCCCTCGCCCCTAATGTTTTAGATGGTCAGATCAGCAGCAGGCCCTCGCCCCTAATGTTTTATATGGTCAGATCAGCAGCAGGCCCTTGGCCCTAATGTTTTAGATGGTCAGATCAGCAGCAGGCCCTTGGCCCTAATGTTTTAGATGGTCAGATCAGCAGCAGGCCCTCGCCCATAATGTTTTAGATGGTCAGCTCAGCAGCAGGCCCTCGCCCCTAATGTTTTAGATGGTCAGATGAGCAGCAGGCCCTCGCTCTTAATGTTTTATATGGTCAGCTCAGCAGCATGCCCTTGGCCCTAATGTTTTAGATGGTCAGCTCAGCAGCAGGCCCTCGCCCTAATGTTTTAGATGGTCAGCTCAGCAGCAGGCCCTCGCCCTAATGTTTTAGATGGTCAGCTCAGCAGCAGGCCCTTACCCCTAATGATTTAGATGGTCAGCTCGGCAGCAGGCCCTCGCCCCTAATGTTTTATATGGTCAGCTCAGCAGCAGGCCCTCGCCCATAATGTTTTAGATGGTCAGATCAGCAGCAGGCCCTCGCCCTAATGTTTTAGATAGTCAGCTCAGCAGCAGGCCCTCGCCCCTAATGTTTTAGATGGTCAGATCAGCAGCAGGCCCTCGCCCATAATGTTTTAGATGGTCAGATCAGCAGCAGGCCCTCGCCCCTAATGTTTTAGATGGTCAGATCAGCAGCAGGCCCTTGGCCCTAATGTTTTAGATGGTCAGCTCAGCAGCAGGCCCTCGCCCCTAATGTTTTAGATGGTCAGCTCAGCAGCAGGCCCTCGCCCCTAATGTTTTATATGGTCAGATCAGCAGCAGGCCCTCGCCCATAATGTTTTAGAGGGTCAGCTCAGCAGCAGGCCCTCGCACCTAATGTTTTAGATGGTCAGATCAGCAGCAGGCCCTCGCCCATAATGTTTTTGATGGTCAGATCAGCAGCAGGCCCTCGCCCCTAATCTTTTAGATGGTCAGCTCAGCAGCAGGCCCTCGCCCCTAATGTTTTATAGGGTCAGCTCAGCAGCAGGCCCTTGCCTCTAATGTTTTAGAGGGTCAGCTCAGCAGCAGGCCCTCACCCCTAATGTTTTAGAGGGTCAGCTCAGCAGCAGGCCCTCACCCCTAATGTTTTATAGGGTCAGCTCAGCAGCAGGCCCTCACCCCTAATGTTTTAGATGGTCAGCTCAGCAGCAGGCCCTCGCCCCTAATGTTTTAGATGGTCAGCTCAGCAGCAGGCCTCGCCCCTAATGTTTTAGATGGTCAGATCAGCAGCAGGCCCTCGCCACTAATGTTTTATATGGTCAGATCAGCAGCAGGCCCTCACCCCTAATGTTTTATATGGTCAGATCAGCAGCAGGCCCTCACCCCTAATGTTTTATATGGTCAGCTCAAAGTCAGCAGCAGACCCTCGCCCATATTGTTTTAGATGGTCAGATCAGCAGCAGGCCCTCGCCCTAATGTTTTAGATGGTCAGCTCAGCAGCAGGACCTTGCCCCTAATGTTTTAGATGGTCAGATCAGCAGCAGGCCCTCGCCCCTAATGTTTTAGATGGTCAGATCAGCAGCAGGCCCTCGCCCAAAATGTTTTAGATGGTCAGACCAGCAGCAGGCCCTCGCCCTAATGTTTTAGATGGTCAGATCAGCAGCAGGCCCTTGGCCCTAATGTTTTAAAGGGTCACAAGCAGCCGGCCCTCGCCCCCATGCTGTTCCCGATCCATTTCGGCGTTGTTTCCATCTATTTCAGATGTTTTCCTATGAACCAGGCACCCTCCCTCTTCAGAGCAGGGGTGCCTGGTTTAATGCTCAGGTTCTCCCATTCACTTCCATTATACTCAGGTGCTCTGTAGAGCACTCGAGCATCCCGAGGTGTTCTACTCGAGCACCCGAGCACTTTGGTGCTCGATCAACACTATTGGCTGACATTAGCGATGTGCTAATGTGAGCAGACCATATCTGTACTTTTTATGCTTATTGATGCCACGGTTACTGTACAATTGTAACTTTTATAGTATGCAAATTAGCCTCTAGGAGCAGGGGCGTTGCTCCTGCTCCTAGAGGCTCCATTCTCCCACCTCAAGTCACGCCCTGCCATCCTTGATTGACAGGGCCAGCATTCGTCTCCTCCTGCCGACCCCATGTGCTGGGACTGCGCAGGCGTGAGATTTATCCAGCGCACAGGGCCAGCAGGATAAGACAAATGCTGGCCCTGTCAATCAAGGACGGCAGGGCGTGACTTTAGGTGGGAGAACAGAGCCTCTAGGAGCAGGAGCAGCCCCCCCCTGCTCTTAGAGGCTAATTTGCATATCATTAAAGTTAAAATTGTGTAGTAACTGGGCCATTAACCATAAGCAGCAGCTTGGACACCCAGTAGTTTTAAGGCACTGAGGGATCATTTAGGACGCTGACACGGTATGCAATGTATTCCTTCACCATCTTCCAAAACTGTTCCCTCCTTGTAGCACTAGGCCGGGATTCAGGGTGAGGTTGCTGGCGGGGTGTCATGAAAGTGTCCCATGCCTTGGAAAGTGTTGCTCTGCCTCTGTTGGAACTACTGTGTGTTCCCCTTGGTTGCCAAAGGAAGTACAGACTCTGGCGGCCGCATTATCAGATGGAAGATTTTGGAGCAATCTGTCAACAAGTACCTTCTGGTATTGCACGGTTTTTCTCGTCCTCTCCACCACAGGAATCAGAGGTGAGAAGTTTTCTTTGTAGCGGGGGTCGAGAAGAGTGAACACCCAGTAATCTGTGTTACCTAAAATGCGTATAACGCGAGGGTCAGGGGAAAGGCAGCCTAACATGAAGTCAGCCATGTGGGCCAGAGTACCAACGGGCAAGTCGTCGATGTCAACTTCAGGATGACTCTCCATACCCTCATCCTCCTCCTCCTCTTCTGCCCATCCACGCTGAACAGATGGAATTAAAGTTCCCTGGGTACAAGCCTCTGTAGCAGAGGCAACTGTCTCCAGCAACTCCTCCTCCTGGCCCAATTCGCGCTGAGAAGACGAACTGGGAGAGGTCTGGCTATCACCCTGTGTCATCTTCTCCCCATTACCTCGTCTGCCACCTTCAAAGCATCCTCCTTAATTGTGAGCAGTGATCGTTTGAGTAGACACAGCAGTGGGATGGTTACGCTGATAATAGCGTTATCACCACTAACCATCTGTGTGGATTCATCAAAGTTTTTTAAAACCTCACAGAGGTCTGACATTAATGCCCACTCCTCGCTTGTGAATAGTGGCAGTTGAATGGAAAGGCAACGACCATGTTGCAGCTGGTATTCCACAACTGCCCTCTGCTGCTCACAAAGCCTGGCCAACATGTAGAATGTAGAGTTCCACCGCATGCTCATGTCGCACAACAGTCGGTGAGCTGGAAGCCACAAGTGCTGCTGCAGCATTGACAGACCGGCCGAAGCTGTGGACGACTTGCGGAAATGAGCACACAAGCGGCGCGTCTTCACTAGTAGCTCCTGAAAATTGGGGTAGGATTTGATAAACTGCTGAACCACTAAGTTTAAGACGTGGGCTAGGCATGGGATGTGTGTCAGGTTGCCGAGCTCCAAAGCCGCCACCAAGTTACGGCCATTGTCGGACACAACCCTGCCTGTTTCTAGGTTGAGTGGCGAGAGCCACAGCTCGGTCTGGTCCCTTATACCCTGCCACAGCTCTGCGGCAGTGTGCTGTTTGTCCCCTAAGCAGATCAGCTTCAGCACGGCCTGTTGACGCTTCCCCACAGCAGTGCTACACTGCTTCCAGCTAGCGACTGATGGCTGACTGCTGTTGGAGGTGTAAGTGGAGGAGGAGGCGGCGGAGGAGGAGAAGTGAGGGTTGGAGCCAGTAACATAGCTGCTGACAGAGACCCTGATGGACATAGGGCCCGCAATCCTGGGCGTGGGTAGGACCTGTGCCATCCCAGGGTCCGACTCACTCCCGGCCTCCACAACATTCAAGCAGTGTGCGGTCAGGGAAATGTAGCGAAAAATAGTTTGGTGTGGGCCAACGTCTCACTTTTGCCACCCCACTGCCTCTTCCAGACTGTTGCGGTGCTACAGATCCCTTCCCCTCTGTACTGCTGTCCTCGCTCGGCTTTTCAACCGCTCGGCTTTTCAACCATGTTGGGGCTGTGACCTCATCGTCCACCACCTCCTCTTCCACTTCCTCACTCTGCTCTTCCTCCTGACGACCTAAAAACCACCTCAGTGATTGGCAACTGTGTCTCATCATCATCCACCTCATGAAAGAATTATTGCGGTTCACCACGGCTGCCTGCTTCTACAAGCATGCTCACACCTGATGAAGGGCACTCATTATGCCCGAAACGTTGTAATTATGAATTGCACCACCATGTCCAGCTGAATAAATTCACTTAGCATATTACTAATCTGGAGAGCTGTTTCATCTATCCTGTAACAATTGAGTTCCACAAGGTGGAGTTTGGAACAACTGTGACGCGCACCCAAACCGGTCAAAATTAGCCTGAGTGCTGTGATCACTAGATTAATACTGAACAGGAGACACAGGAAATACAATTTTTCGGCACTACACAAGGCCAGAGATTTTGACAATACACACTTTATTCGGATGTAGTTCTATATTGGATACAAATTTGTTCCAAATAAAATGTATTCTCTGCGGGAATACTGTATATACGGTTGCGGCCTAAACGCACACACAGATGGGCCTAAAAGTTGTTAAAGAGAACCTGTCACCAGGAAATTCACTGATAAACCAGGCATGCTGCCTTGTAGGACTCACCCTGCTGAATATAATTATACCTTTTACTTGGTGATCTGTTGCTTTATTGTGGAGAAATATTACTTTTAATCCATATGCTAATGAGCTGATACGAGTCCAGTAGTTGATATGAGTCCAGCATTTTTTCTATTCAGAGCTGTAGCCCCTCCCCTATTCACTTCTTCAGTTGTAAAAGGGGCGTGGTTTAAAAAATGACCTGCATTCTAGCCAATACAAGCCTTGCTGCCTTTCACTTTAAAGCCTAACTGCCATACCCACGGCGACATGTCCCTTATCAGCCATCATGTGTTTATCACCCCATGAACAAACTAGCCCTTATTATAATTACTAACTTCAATAGTATATTCCTCTCCCTTTTTTACCTAAGCATTCCCTGTTATTCATTTTCCCTCCAGTTATTAAAATGAATAAATGATGTAATAAACCACGCCCCTTTTACAACTTAAGAAGTGAATAGGGAGTGGCTATAGCTCTAAATAGAAAAAACGCTGGACTCATATCAACTACTGGACTCAAATCAGCTCATTAGCATATGGATTAAAAGTACTATTTCTCCACAATAAAGCACCAGATCACCAAGTGAGAGGTATCACTATATTCAGCAGAGTGAGCCCTACAAGGCAGCATGCCTGGTTTATCAGTGAATTTCCTGGTGACAGGTTCCCTTTAACTATGGCCAAAATATAAATCCCTGTCTGCTGGAGTAATTAATATAACGGTTGCGG
Organism: Bufotes viridis; assembly: GCA_033119425.1. Classification (NCBI taxonomy): domain Eukaryota; kingdom Metazoa; phylum Chordata; class Amphibia; order Anura; family Bufonidae; genus Bufotes; species Bufotes viridis. The sequence goes on along the minus strand of CM065589.1, from coordinate 1,721,079 downwards.
ATTGAACGCACACACAGATGTAGCACAAGTTAGGTTAATTTCCCGGAACAAATAATTTCTCTGATGGTACAGTGTATATCTCAGTAGCAGGAACACTGTAGTGAATAAGCCCCTTTATAATGTCTGCCCAACACACTGCTTTATGATGGTACAGTGTATATCTCAGTACCAGGCACACTGTAGTGAATAGGCCCCTTTATAATGTCTGCCCAACACACTGCTTCATGATGGTGCAGTGTATATCTCAGTACCAGGCACACTGTAGTGAATAAGCCCCTTTTATAATGTCTGCCCAACACACTGCTTTATGATGGTGCAGTGTATATCTCAGTACCAAGGAACACTGTAGTGAATAAGCCCCTTTTATAATGTCTGCCCAATACACTGCTTTATGATGGTGCAGTGTATATCTCAGTACCAAGGAACACTGTAGTGAATAAGCCCCTTTTGATAATATCTGCCCGACACACTGCTTAATGATGGCGTATTGTAGATGTCACTAATCGGAAATCTTTCTGTCTTTTAGAAGTTATCAAAGCGATTTTCAAGCCCTGCACTATCTGTCCCTTCCTGGTGATGCCTGTCCCTGATAGCACTTAATTAACCCCTTCTTAAAAACGGTGCTGTGCTGCTGTCAAACACACACTGTAGTCCTTAAAAGGACTGTTAGGTCTTTCAATAAGGTTTTTGGAGTGAAATCAGTAAGTTTAGAGCAAAACGCTATCTGTCCCTGCCTACTGTCTGCTCTCCCTGACGCTGAATGAGCCGAGCGCCGGACCTCAGCTCCTACATAAAACGGTATCACGTGTTCCGGCCAGCCAATCAGTGTAAGGCTTACAGCTAACATTGCTATGGCCTTACACTGAGGGAATTACTTACCTGGACCTTGATTGGCTGTTTCGAAGGCGCCAAATGTGCGGGGAGGAGACTCGAGCAATGCGACGAATACACGTGGTGCTCGGCCGAGTAAAGCCGAGCCCGAGCATAGCGTTGCTCGAGCCGAACCAATACTTGGCTGAGCATGCTCGCTCATCACTAGCCGCTACCTCTTGAGGAGCGTAGGCACACGAGGCAGCTGGTCCAGGCGGACCAGGAGGTACCTGAGAAAGGTACCAGAGGTACATGCGTTGTCAGCAGGCTGAGTTGTAACCAGGAGCAACAGTGCAGGACCGAAGGATGATGCAGAGGCAGACAGTCAGACAGTCAATAGGTCAGGGCAGGCGGCACAGGTACAGGTCAGGCAATACGGTTCGGCAACAGGAGAGTCAAAGCAAGCAGGCAGGGATCAAACAGTTATAGAGTCCAGGAATACAAGTACGAGTCAGGAACACAGGAACACAAGCGGATATCAGGAACCTTAGCAGGACACAAGGACCTTGACACTGAGGCATCTGTGAATGGGCAACTTAAATATGTCCAGGAGGGTTAGGATTGGCTGGCAATGTCACATGACCCAACCCATAAAACTCAGTAAGTGACGACGACGGCCCTTAAGGAAATGTTGCAGGAAACAAGCAGAAAGCATGCTGTGGCCAGGGCTGAAAGGAAACACTGGCAGCAGATCACCGCTGAACACGGTGCACAGGACTGTGCTGGTAGGCAGGGGAACAGCAGGGGAACAGCAGCCGCTGTTACAGTCGATTTGCGACCACAGAAAATGGGACCCAACATGGGGCAGGACATCTAGTAAGGTTATTCGGATTGACAACGGCCACTCCTCCACTGGGACAGACAGACCATAATGCAGCTGCACAGTAAGAAAATGAATTTTTACAAAATGTCCCTCCCTGTGTTGACCCACAGGGGTCAGTATTGAGCCCTATTCTCTTCAATATATTTATTAATGATCTTGTAGAAGGCCTGCACAGTAAAATATCAATTTTTACAGATGACACTAAACTGTGTAAAGTAATTAACACGGAAGAGGACAGCCAGGGCTGCCATCAGAAATTTTGGGGCCCCTTACACAGCTCAAGGCCCCACACGGTCCTCCATTATGTAGTTTTCCCGCCACACTGACCCCCTACTGACTAATTTCCCCCCTTCACAAGTTAATTTTGCCCCAGACAGCCCTGCATTATGCAAGTTGCCCCCACTAAGTAATTTGCCCCCACATGCCCCTCCATTATGTAGTTTGCCCGCCACACTGACCCCCACTGAGTAATTTGCCCCTCCCCACAAGTTAATTTTTCCCCAGACAGAATTGCATTATGTAATTTGCCCCCACACTAAGTAATTTTGCCCCCACATGGCCCTCCATGTAGTTTGCCCCCACACTGACCTCCCACTAAGTAATTTGCCCCCACACAAGTTAATTTTGCCCCCAGACAGCCCTCCATTAATGACCCCCACCCCTGTACTTGTGTCGCTGATTCCGGCCAGCTCGCTCCCCAGCACCGGCTGGAGGTACCCTTTCCTTAAATCCAGTCTCTGTGCATGGGTGTCCGCCCATTTTCCGGGGGGCATAATTTTATTGACATCCATGCTCTGCTTGTTTCTGAGAATGTAATGAAGGGGAGGGGCGACGTGATGGAAAAGCTTAAATGTATATTAGAAGTGCCATAACAGGAACATATTGAAAATATTTATTTTTGTGAACAACAGAAAACTGGTCAATTAAATAAAGGCTTTGGACCCAGGGGCTGGGCCAGAGTAGATGGATGGGGCGTGAATTAATATAAATTAAATTTCAATTTCATATCATTAAAGGTTTAGTTTATTTCAAGATATAAAAGCATAAAAAGACGCACCTAGGTTTTTGAGGAGAAAAATAAGAAAAAATTATTTTTAACCATAAGGTGAGCATTTGGTGGGATTTGAACTAATGGTGGCCTGTGGATGGCACAGTTTTGGGGGGATCTGTGGATGGCACTGTTTTGGGGGGATCTGTGGATGGCACTGTTTAGGGGGATCTGTGGATGGCACTGTTTAGGGGGATCTGTGGATGGCACTGTTTTGGGGGGAATCTGTAGATGGCACTGTTTTGGGGGATCTGTGGATGGCACTGTTTTGGGGGAATCTGTGGATGGCACTGTTTAGGGGGATCTGTGGATGGCACTGTTTTGGGGGGAATCTGTAGATGGCACTGTTTTGGGGGTGAATCTGTAGATGGCACTGTTTTGGGGGGATCTGTGGATGGCACTGTTTTGGGGGATCTGTGGATGGCACTGTTTTTTTTTGGGGGATCTGTGGATGGCACTGTTTTGGGGGGATCTGTAGATAGCACATATATGGCATCTTATGCTATATATATATATATGTCATCCAGAGATCCCCACTAAGTGCCATCCACACTGATCCCCATTAGTGACCCCTAACACTCAGAATTAATAGTGGTATAATAAAGCAAAGACCTTTTTTCTTCAGAATCGCGCCACACTCCGGAGCCCAGTGCCGCCTCCTAGTTAATTTATTACATAATATAGATTACAGCGCTTCTCTTCAATTATGTCAGCGCCAGTGAGGTGAGTAAATTAGCTAGTTTGCACGTCAGACAGACACACACGCAGGGACAGACAGACACACACGCAGGGACAGACAGACACACAGGCAGGGACAGACAGACACACACGCAGGGACAGACAGACACACACACAGGGACAGACAGACACACACGCAGGGACAGACAGACACACACGCAGGGACAGACAGACACAGACACACACGCAGGGACAGACAGACACAGACACACACAGGGACAGACAGACACAGACACACACAGGGACAGGGACAGACACACATACACCATGGCCCTCAGAATACACCTGGATCTGTGCTATAAACCCCCTTAATTGCACCAGATTTCACTCCACTTAAACCCCACTGCTCCTGAGTGCTCCACCTACCCCCTCATATATGAGCTGCCCCTCACCTGCTCTCCATGAAGCTCTGTGGACTCCAGGACTGCAGCACATCGTCCAACACTGAGCAGCCTGCAGGCACACAGCCCCTCCTCCCTCCACAAGCTTCTGCTGCTGTCGGGGTTTGTCCATGTGACTATTAAGGAGCATGTGACCAGTGATGTCACAGACCTCCTTCTAGCAACTACATTCTACCCATGGATCTGCCGAGACTCCAGCTATCTTGTTCTCAGAACAAGATAGCTGGGGCCCGGGGCCCCGGGGGATAAGGGACGGGCTGCAGAAGGAAGAGGGGGAGGAGCACTGGGCCCCAGAGCCGGCTGCCACAATAAAAAAAAAAAAGTTTCAGGACTGGCCTAGCTCCCCCAGGGTCTGGGCCCCTTACTGGAGTATGGGCTGTACCCCCCTGATGGCGGCCCTGAGGACAGCATACTGCAGATAAGTGGCTGATGAGGTTTAACACTGACAAATGTAAGGTTATGCACATGGGAAAGAATAATGCAAGTCACCCATACATATTAAATGGTAAAACACTCAGTGACACTGACATGGAAAAGGATCTAGCAATTTTAGTGAACCGAAAACTAAGCTGTAGAAACCAGTGTCAGGCAGCTGCTGCCAAGGCCATTAAGATAATGGGTTGCATCAGAAGGGGCATAGATGTCGGTGATGAGAACATAGTCCTACCACTTTACACATCACTGGTCAGACCACACATGGAGGACTGTGTACAGTTCTGGGCTCCTGTGAACAAGGCAGACATAGCAGAGCTAGAGAGGGTTCAGAGGAGGGCAACTAAAGTAATAACTGGAATGAGGGATCTACAGTACCCTGAAAGGTTATCAAAATTAGGGTTATTCACTTTAGAAAAAAGACGACTGAGGGGAGATCTAATAACTATGTATAAATATATCAGGGGTCAGTACAGAGATCACTCCCATCATCTATTTATCCCCAGGACTGTGACTGTGACGAGGGACATCCTCTGCATCTGGAGGAAAGAAGGTTTGTACACAAACATAGAAAAGGGTTCTTCACGGTAAGAGCAGTGAGACTATGGACTCTTTACTGTAAGAGCAGTGAGACTATGGACTCTTTGCTGTAAGAGCAGTGAGACTATGGACTCTTTACTGTATGAGCAGTGAGACTATGGACTATTTACTGTAAGAGCAGTGAGACTATGGACTCTACTGTAAGAGCAGTGAGACTATGGACTCTTTACTGTAAGAGCAGTGAGACTATGGACTCTTTACTGAAGAGCAGTGAGACTATGGACTCTGTACTGTAAGAGCAGGGAGACTATGGACTCTACTGTAAGAGCAGTGAGACTATGGACTCTTTACTGTAAGAGCAGTGAGACTATGTACTCTTTACTGTAAGAGCAGTGAGAGTATGGACTCTTTACTGTAAGAGCAGGGAGACTATAGACTCTTTACTGTAAGAGCAGTGAGACTATGGACTCTTTACTGTAAGAGCAGTGAGACTATGGACTCTTTACTGTAAGAGCAGTGAGACTATAGACTCTTTACTGTAAGAGCAGTGAGACTATGGATTCTTTACTGTAAGAGCAGTGAGACTATGGACTCTTCACGGTAAGAGCAGTGAGACTATGGACTCTTTACTGTAAGAGCAGTGAGACTATGGACTCTTTGCTGTAAGAGCAGTGAGACTATGGACTCTTTACTGTATGAGCAGTGAGACTATGGACTATTTACTGTAAGAGCAGTGAGACTATGGACTCTACTGTAAGAGCAGTGAGACTATGGACTCTTTACTGTAAGAGCAGTGAGACTATGGACTCTTTACTGAAGAGCAGTGAGACTATGGACTCTGTACTGTAAGAGCAGGGAGACTATGGACTCTACTGTAAGAGCAGTGAGACTATGGACTCTTTACTGTAAGAGCAGTGAGACTATGTACTCTTTACTGTAAGAGCAGTGAGAGTATGGACTCTTTACTGTAAGAGCAGGGAGACTATGGACTCTTTACTGTAAGAGCAGTGAGACTATGGACTCTTTACTGTAAGAGCAGTGAGACTATGGACTCTTTACTGTAAGAGCAGTGAGACTATAGACTCTTTACTGTAAGAGCAGTGAGACTATGGATTCTTTACTGTAAGAGCAGTGAGACTATGGGCTCTTTATGGTAAGAGCAGTGAGACTATGGACTCTCTACTGTAAGAGCAGTGAGACTATGGACTCTTTACTGTAAGAGCACTGACACTATGGACTCTATACTGTAAGAGCAGTGAGACTATGGACTCTTTACTGTAATATCAGTGAGACTATGGACTCTATACTGTAAGAGTAGCGAGACTATGGACTCTTTACTGTAAGAGCAGTGAGACTATGGACTCTTTACTGTAAGAGCAGTGAGACTATGGACTCTTTACTGTAAGAGCAGTGAGACTATGGACTCTTTACTGTAAGAGCATTGAGACTATAGACTCTTTACTGTAAGAGCAGTGAGACTATGGACTCTTTACTGTAAGAGCAGTGAGACTATGTACTCTTTACTGTAAGAGCAGTGAGACTATGGACTCTTTACTGTAAGAGCGGTGAGACTATGGACTCTTTACGGTAAGAGCAGTGAGACTATGGACTCTTTACTGTAAGAGCAGTGAGACTATGGACTCTTTACGGTAAGAGCAGTGAGACTATGGACCCTTTACTGTAAGAGCAGTGAGACTATGGACTCTTTACTGTAAGAGCAGAGATACTATGGACTATTTACTGGAAGAGCAGTGAGACTATGGACTTTTTACTGTAAGAGCAGTGAGACTATGGACTCTTTACTGTAAGAGCAGAGAGACTATGGACTATTTACTGGTAGAGCAGTGAGACTATGGACTTTTTACTGTAAGAGCAGTGAGACTATGAACTCTTTACTGTAAGAGCAGTGAGACTATGGACTCTTTACTGTAAGAGCAGTGAGACTATGGACTCTTTACAGTAAGAGCAGTGAGACTATGGGCTCTATACTGTAAGAGCAGTGAGACTATGGACTCTATACTGTAATAGCAGTGAGACTATAGACTCTATACTGTAAGAGCAGTGAGACTATGGACTCTTTACGGTAAGAGCACTGAGACTATGGACTCTTTACTGTAAGAGCACTGAGACTATGGACTCTTTACGGTAAGAGCACTGAGACTATGGACTCTTTACTGTAAGAGCAGTGAGACTATGGAGCTCTCTGCCTGAGGAGGTGGTGAGGGTGAGTACAATAAAGGAATTCAGGAGGGGCCTGGATGTATTTCTGGAGTGTAATAATATTACAGGTTACAGCTACTAGAGAGGGGTCGTTGATCCAGGGAGTTATTCTGATTGGAGTCGGAAGGAACTTTTTCCCTAAAGTGAGGAAAATCGGCTTCTACCTCACAGGGTTTTTTTGCCCTCCTGTGGATCAACTTGCAGGATGACAGGCCGGACTGGATGGACCGGGGGCTTTTTTCAGCCTTATAAACTAATGTTACTATGACTGCTAAGATCTGGGTGAGTCTTACATGTTATAATTGTCCTGTCTAAAGAACTGTTATATTGATGTGATGATGGTTTAATGTTATGCTGCCAACACGGAGTTGATGCAGTCTCCACAGTCCAGGGTTTGTCACGGGCAACTGGTATCGTGTCTCACTACTGCGCTTTGGTAAAGTTGGGGTGCTCCTCAAGTGCAGTGAGCAGTGCCGCCAGTCGAGTACTAACATTGTTAAGTCCAGAGTTGAGACAATCTCACGGATGCCGGGGTTTACTTTTCAGTAACTGGTCTGCGTTTCTTATGGCTACATCTTGGTAGCGGTTCTTCAGGCCATCCAGAGAACAAATCTACTCAGACCAGGACATACTTGTAATAACCCACCTTAGCTGTATGCGGTCCACCTGCAATCTCTTGAACGGGTAATCCGATCTTGTGGTGCTCTCCCTGGGTACTCGTATGAGGCTTACCAGGGTTACGCCTTGCACATGTAAGCACTCCCTGCACAAATTGCCGCATTCTGAAACCTGGGGCAAACTAGTTCTGTAAAACTATGGTCCTTGAAGTTATGGACCACTGACTGGGACAGGGGGCCATCATGCAAAACAAACAACGGCGCACACACACGCCACGGCCCTCCTTCTTCTTGTTTGGCACTTTCCTTCATCCACACCTTTCCTTGTGAGGGGATGTCCGATTCTGGAGGGTCCGCAGCAGCTCTACTGCAGGCATGGCCGGTGGGACAGCCGCCATCAAGGGGAGATAGTTCCAATTATTGAACAAGGAGATTTCATGGCAACTATCAATGTAAAGATGCTGATCTCCATGATCCTTTCTTATCTCCACACGGGCCATAGCACAATAAAAAGAACCTTTTCTCAGTTCGCAGTAACTTCTTTTAGATTCCTGTTTCACTTCTTTTGGGATGAAATAAAAATCTCACAAATATACACAAGATTCCTAAATCCACTGAGTCAGGTTTGGAAGTTTAAGAGTGAAAACAAATGGGAGGAAGAGATAGGTGGTAATGGAATAGATTGGGTCAAAGTCTATAAGAATCTTGAGGAAGCATCGATCTCCAAACAACACAGATTGATACAATTTAAAATTGTTCACAGACTTTATTACACACCGATTTGCCTCTCAAAAGTCTATCATAAGAAGGAGAGGAAGTTTGTATGTGAGAAATGCAAGGATGAGAAGGCTGGGTATTCCCGTATGTTATGGGATTGTATTAAGATTCAGCATGATTGGCAGTCGATTTTTGCGTATATAGGGACCAACACTGAGGTGAAGTTGTCTCCTCTGATCGGGCTACTTCTCTTTGGCCTTTTCCCTCTCATATTAAAATTTCTGCCCCTTCGCGTAGGTTATGGTTGAAGGGACTGTTGGTGGAGAAAGTCCTTTAGTTCAAAAATGGGGAGCTGATATAGCAGCAACATTTGCAGAATGGAAACTACCATATTTTTCGCCCTATAAGACGCACCTAGGTTTTTGAGGAGGAAATAAGAAAAAATTATTTTGAACCAAAAGGTGTACTTTTGGTGGGTTTTACTGATGGTGCTCTGTGCATGACAGTATTATGATGCATTGTTATGGGGATCTGTGGATGACACTGTGATGAGGATCTGTGGCTGACACTGTTATGAGGGATCTGTGGATGACACTGTTATGGGGGATCTGTGGATGACACTGTTATGGGGGATCTGTGGATGACACTGTTATGAGGGATCTGTGGATGACACTGTTATGGGGGATCTGTGGATGACACACTGTTATGGAGGATCTGTGGATGACACTGTTATGAGGAACTGTGGATGACACTGTTATGGGGATCTGTGGATGACACTGTTATGGGGGATCTGTGGATGACACACTGTTATGGGGGATCTGTGGATGACACTGTTATGGGGGATCTGTGGAGGACACTGTTATGGGGGATCTGTGGATGGCGCACTTATGGGGGATCTGTGGATGATGCATTGTTATGGAGGATCTGTGGATGACACTGTTATGAGGGATCTAGTGGATGACACACTGTTATAGGGATCTGTGGATGACACTGTTATGGGGATCTGTGGATGACACTGTTATAGAGGGATCTGTGGATGACACTGTTATGGGGATCTGTAGATGACTTACTGTTATGGGGGATCTGTGGATGACACTGTTATGGGGAGATCTGTGGATGACACTGTTATAGGGGATCTGTGGATGACGCTGTTATGGAGGATCTGTGGATGACACTATTATGGGGGATCTGTGGATGACACTGTTATAGGGGATCTGTGGATGTCACTGTTATGGGGGATCTGTGGATGACACTGTTATAGGGGATCTGTGGATGAAACTGTTATAGGGGATCTGTGGATGACACTGTTATGGGGGATCTGTGGATGACACTGTTATGGGGGATCTGTGGATGGCACTGTTATAGGGGGATCTGTGGATGGCACTGTTATGGGGGATCTGTGGGTGACTACTGTTATGGGGTATCTGTGGATGACACTGTTATGGGGTATCTGTGGATGACACACTGTTATGGGGAATCTGTGGATGGCACTGTTATGGGGGATCTGTGGATGACACTGTTATGGGGGATCTGTGGATGACACTGTTATGGGGGCACTGTGGATGTCACTGTTATGGGGGCGCTGTGGATAACACTGTTATGGGGGATCTGTGGATTACACTGTCTATGGGGGATCTGTGGATGTACACTGTTATGGAGGGATCTGTGGATGACACTGTTATGGGGGATCTGTGGATGACACTGTTATGGGGGATCTGTGGAGGACACTGTTATGGAGGATCTGTGGATGGCACTGTTATGGGGATCTGGGGGATGACTCTGTTATGGGGATCTGTGGATGGCACTGTTACAGAGTGCAGCGAGCAGTGCCGCCAGTCGAGTACTAACATTGTTAAGTCCAGAGTTGAGACAATCTCACGGATGCCGGGGTTTACTTTTCAGTAACTGGTCTCGCGTTTCTTATGGCTACATCTTGGTAGCGGTTCTTCAGGCCATCCAGAGAACAAATCTACTCAGACCAGGACATACTTGTAATAACCCACCTTAGCTGTATGCGGTCCACCTGCAATCTCTTGGAGCGGGTAATCCGATCTTGTGGTGCTCTCCCTGGGTACTCGTATAGGCTTACCAGGGTTACGCCTTGCACATGTAAGCACTCCCTGCACAAATTGCCGCATTCTGAAACCTGGGGCAAACTAGTTCTGTAAAACTATGGTCCTTGAAGTTATGGACCACTGACTGGGACAGGGGGGCCATCATGCAAAACAAACAACGGCGCACACACACGCCACGGCCCTCCTTCTTCTTGTTTGGCACTTTCCTTCATCCACACCTTTTCCTTGTGAGGGGATGTCCGATTCTGGAGGGTCCGCAGCAGCTCTACTGCAGGCATGGCCGGTGGGACAGCCGCCATCAAGGGGAGATAGTTCCAATTATTGAACAAGGAGATTTCATGGCAACTATCAATGGAAAAGATGCTGATCTCCATGATCCTTTCTTATCTCCACACGGGCCATAGCACAATAAAAAAGAACCTTTTCTCAGTTCGCAGTAACTTCTTTTTAGATTCCTGTTTCACTTCTTTTGGGATGAAATAAAAAATCTCACAAATATACACAAGATTCCTAAATCCACTGAGTCAGGTTTGGAAGTTTAAGAGTGAAAACAAATGGGAGGAAGAGATAGGTGGTAATGGAATAGATTGGGTCAAAGTCTATAAGAATCTTGAGGAAGCATCGATCTCCAAACAACACAGATTGATACAATTTAAAATTGTTCACAGACTTTATTACACACCGATTTGCCTCTCAAAAGTCTATCATAAGAAGGAGAGGAAGTTTGTATGTGAGAAATGCAAGGATGAGAAGGCTGGGTATTCCCGTATGTTATGGGATTGTATTAAGATTCAGCATTATTGGCAGTCGATTTTTGCGTATATAGGGACCAACACTGAGGTGAAGTTGTCTCCTCTGATCGGGCTACTTCTCTTTGGCCTTTTCCCCTCTCATATTAAGATTTCTGCCCCTTCGCGTAGGTTATGGTTGAAGGGACTGTTGGTGGAGAAAGTCCTTTTAGTTCAAAAATGGGGAGCTGATATAGCAGCAACATTTGCAGAATGGAAACTACTATATTTTCCGGCCTATAAGACGCACCTAGGTTTTTGAGGAGGGAAATAAGAAAAAAATTATTTTGAACCAAAAGGTGTACTTTTGGTGGGTTTTTTACTGATGGTCCTCTGTGCATGACAGTATTATGATGCATTGTTATGGGGATCTGTGGATGACACTGTGATGAGGGATCTGTGGCTGACACTGTTATGGGGGATCTGTGGATGACACTGTTATGGGGGGATCTGTGGATGACACTGTTATGAGGGATCTGTGGATGACACTGTTATGAGGGATCTGTGGATGACACTGTTATGGGGGATCTGTGGATGACACACTGTTATAGAGGGATCTGTGGATGACACTGTTATGAGAGAACTGTGGATGACACTGTTATGAGGGATCTGTGGATGACACTGTTATGGGGGATCTGTGGATGACACACTGTTATGGGGATCTGTGGATGACACTGTTATGGGGGATCTGTGGAGGACACTGTTATGAGGGATCTGTGGATGGCGCACTTATGGAGGATCTGTGGATGATGCATTGTTATGGGGGATCTGTGGATGACACTGTTATGGGAGATCTGTGGATGACACACTGTTATAGGAGATCTGTGGATGACACTGTTATGAGGGATCTGTGGATGACACTGTTATGGGAGATCTGTGGATGACACTGTTATGGGGGATCTGTGGATGACACTGTTATGGAGGGATCTGTATGAGATGACACTGTTATAGGGGATCTGTGGATGACACTGTTATGGAGGATCTGTGGATGACACTGTTATGGGGGATCTGTGGATGACACTGTTATGGGGATCTGTGGATACCTATTATAGAGATCTGTGGATGACACTATTATAGAGGATCTGTGGATGACACTGTTATAGGGATCTGTGGATGTCACTGTTATGGAGGATCTGTGGATGACACTGTTATAGGGATCTGTGGATGAAAACTGTTATGAGGGATCTGTGGATGACACTGTTATAGGGGATCTGTGGATGACACTGTTATGGAGGATCTGTGGATGGCACTGTTATAGGGGATCTGTGGATGGCACTGTTATGGGGGATCTGTGGGTGACACTGTTATGGGGTATCTGTGGATGACACACTGTTATGGGGTATCTGTGGATGACACACTGTTATGGGGAATCTGTGGATGGCACTGTTATGGGGGATCTGTGGATGACACTGTTATGGGGGATCTGTGGATGACACTGTTATGGAGGCACTGTGGATGTCACTGTTATGGGGCGCTGTGGATAACACTGTTATGGGGGATCTGTGGATTACACTGTTATGGGGGATCTGTGGATGACACTGTTATGGAGGATCTGTGGATGACACTGTTATGGAGGATCTGTGGATGACACTGTTATGGGGGATCTGTGGAGGACACTGTTATGGAGGATCTGTGGATGGCACTGTTATGGGGATCTGGGGATGACTCTGTTATGAGGGATCTGTGGATGGCACTGTTATGGAGGATCTGTGGATGGCACTGTTATGGGGGTCTATGGATGACACTGTTATAGGGGATCTGTGGATGGCACTGTTATGGAGGATCTGGGGATGACACACTGTTATGGGAGATCTGTGGATGGCACTGTTATGGGGATCTGTGGATGACACTGTTATGGGGGATCTGTGGAGGACACTGTTATGGGGGATCTGTTAATGGCACTGTTATGGGGGATCTGTGGATGGCACTGTTATGGGGGGATCTGGGGATGACACACTGTTATGGGAGATCTGTGGATGGCACTGTTATCAGCGATCTGTGGATGACACTGTTATGGGGGATCTGTGGATGACACACTGTTATGAGGGATCTGTGGATGACACTGTTATGGAGGATCTGTGGATGACACTGTTATGGGGATCTGTGGAGGACACTGTTATGGGGGATCTGTTGATGGCACTGTTATGGGGGATCTGTTATGGGGGATCTGTGGATGTCACTGTTATCGGCGATCTGTGGATGACACTGTTATGGGGGATCTGTGGATGACACACTGTTATGGAGGATCTGTGGATGACACACTGTTATCGAGGGATCTGTGGATGACACTGTTATAGGGGATCTGTGGATGACACTGTTATGGAGGATCTGTGGATGTCACTGTTATGGAGGATCTGTGGATGGCACTGTTATGGGAGATCTGTGGATGGCACTGTTATGGGAGATCTGTGGATGGCACTGTTATAGGGGATCTGTGGAGGACACTGTTATGGGGATCTGTGGATGGCGCACTTATGGGGGATCTGTGGATGGCGCACTTATGGGGATCTGTGGATGACACTGTTATGAGGGATCTGTGGATGACACTGTTATGGGGGATCTGTGGATGGCACTGTTATGGAGGATCTGTGGATGGCACTGTTATGGGGAGCACTGTGGATGGCACTGTTTTGGGGATCTGTGGATGGCACTGTTTTGGGGGCACTGTGGATGGCACTGTTTTGGGGATCTGTGGATGGCACTGTTTTGAGGGATCTGTGGATGGCACTGTTATAGGGGATCTGTGGATGGCACTGTTATGGGGGATCTGTAGGTGACACACTGTTATGGAGGATCTGTGGATGACACTGTTATGGAGGATCTGTGGATGGCACTGTTATGGAGGATCTGTGGATGGCACTGTTATGAGGGATCTGTGGATGACACTGTTATGGGGGATCTGTGGATGACACTGTTATGGAGGATCTGTGGATGGCACTGTTATAGAGGATCTGTGGATGACACTGTTATGGAGGATCTGTGGAGAGACACTGTTATAGAGGATCTGTAGATAGCACTGTTATAGGAGATCTGTTATGGGGATTTGTGGATGTCCCTGTTATCAGCGATCTGTGGATGACACTGTTATAGAGATCTGTGGATGACACCGTTATGGGAGATCTGTGGATGACACCGTTATGGAGGATCTGTGGATGACACTGTTATGGAGGATCTGTGGATGACACTGTTATGGAGGATCTGTGGATGACACTGTTATGGGAGATCTGTGGATGACACTGTTATAGAGATCTGTGGATGACACTGTTATGAGAGATCTGTGGATGACACTGTTATAGAGGATCTGTGGATGACACTGTTATGGCGGATCTGTGGATGACACTGTTATGGAGGATCTGTGGATGACACTGTTATGGGAGATCTGTGGATGACACTGTTATAGGGGATCTGTGGATGACACTGTTATGGGGGATCTGTGGATGACACTGTTATGGAGGATCTGTGGATGACACTGTTATGGTGGGATCTGTGGATGTCACTGTTATGGAGATCTGTGGATGACACTGTTATAGGGATCTGTGGATGTCACTGCTATGGTGGGGATCTGTAGATGGCACTGTATGGTGGCATCTGGGGATGACGCACTGTTATGTGGGGAGCTGGGGATGACACTGCTAAGGGGGATCTGTGGATGACACATAGCATCTTATGCTATGTGTCATCCACAGACCTCATAACAGTGAGGTGTGATGACGCCAATACAGAGGCTGTGGGCAGCATCTTGCTTGCTAATGACAGCGGGGCCGGTGCAGTAACTGTATTCTACTACACGGGCCCCACTGTAGTAATGTAGTTACAGGCAATGTTTGAAGGTATAATACTAATGCTGCCAGTATTACCCTACCCAGTATAATGTAAGATCGCAGGCAGGACTGGAGTCAGGAGGCGGCAGCATGAGGTCACGCACCTGCTTCATTCATAAAGTGGGCGGAGCAGGCGCGTGACGTTACGCTGCTACCTCCCGCCCGCCCAGCCGCCTGACTCTAGTCCTGGCTGCGATCTTACATTATACTAGGTAGGGTAATACTGGCAGCATTAGGATTCTACCTTAGTTTTAAACATCGCCTGTAACATTACTACAGTGGGCCCAGTGTAGTAGAATACAGTTACTGCACGCGCCCCGCTGTCATTAGCAAGCAAGATGCCGCCCACAGCCTGTCCCCATTGATACACACGCCGGCTGCGCTCTTTAGCAGCACGGCGGTGTATCAATGTTTGCTGCATATTTTCCCCCACTTTTGTGGGGAGGTGCGCCTTATAGGGCGAAAAATACGGTATATATGAGAAGAATCGGGGAATATGAATTATATTGTTGTGATGGGAGTAATAAATAGGAAGGAATCTGGAGAAATTGGGAGATATAGGCAGGGGCGTAGCTAACGGCTCATGGGCCCTGGTGCAAGAGTTCAGCTTGGGCCCCCCTTCCCTCAGTGCTTTGTGTGTCTTCTTATGCGGCACAAGGGTCTTTGGGCCCCCTCAGGCTCCTGGGCCCGGTAGCGACTGCTACCTCTGCACCCCCTATAGCTACGCCCCTGGATATAGGGCATTGCGGAGGAGAGACACTGGTAATTGGTTGGGGTCATTTGGGTCCGGGCCGAGCCAGCCGTGATGAGGGGGGGGAATGTTATTGTTTTTCTTATGTATAAGGGGTAGGTTATGATATTGTTACAAAATACTTTGGCAACAAGATTGTATTTGGTAGTTTGAACATATAATCTGTTTTTTAATTACGATTTTATTTTATCATTGTCCCCTCTGCAAATTCTATATTATTTTTTTAATATGAATAATAAAAATAAACTTTTTTGGGGAAAAAAAAAACAATTGGCATTCAACTTCAGAATTTCCTGGGCTCTTACAAATATACAAACTTGTTCCCTTTCGTCCTAACCAGCAGCACAAGTGGGGATTTGCCCCTGTGAAGCTGGTCAGGACAGGCGGAATTTAATTGAATAAAAAATTTCTGCCAAATATCACATAAATTAATTAATTGATTGATTGATGCCCACCCCTATATAACCCGCCCCCTGACTGGACGGGGTCGCTTTTTTTCTGTCCTGTGGACTGGAAATGGACAGGCTAAACTCCTTTGGAGTTTGCTCTTGTAGGGTTAATTGTATTTCACAACTTTTTTCTTCATTTTTGTTTCATCTCTTACAGGTCCGGCCCCTGCTGCTCCAGACGGAGGATCCCGGCCAGCATAGCGGAGGACTGCCCGCTTCAAATCTCCTTCCCCTTTTCTAGCCCTTCCCCTCCGGTGGTTATAATTCTTACCCTGCTACTATCGGGCGCTGGAGCAGTGTTCGGTCGTGCGCTCCCTCCACCATTCTCGCGAGACCGGAAGTGCGTCATTCGCATCACGTCCGGTCTCGGGCACCGTTTGTGCGCTCTCAAAATAAGCTTAGAGGCAGCGTCCTCTGGTAGGGTTATCCTTAGCGAGGTGGTAGGAGGTTTGTCACATTGGGGGTACCTTTGTTTGATGTAAATCAAACAAGTTATTAGTTGTACTTCCGGGGGCAGGAGGCTTCCAGGGTGTGCCCTCCCGCCTTATTTAAACCTCAAGGTTCTGGATGTCAGGGTTGCACTCAGTCTTTGGATCGAGTGGTGATTTCTCTCTCCAACATGTCGAAACCAGATCCTTCTATGCCCTCTCTTGGTAAGGTGGAGGTCATTTTTTCCTCAGGCGAGTTGAATTGCACCCAATATTAATGTGCTTATTATTTATACCTAGGGAATGCTTCTGCAAGCAGAGACATCTGGCTTGTTCCAACTGTAGCACCCCTTACCGGATGGTTATGAGTTCCACCATTGCCCAGGCTGTCGACCCAGACTTGCGAATCCAGAGCCTATTGTGGTGGAGATGTTCTCATGGATGAAAGAATTCATGGACACCACCATCGCAAAGATAAAGGTGCAGTCTCTAACAAGAGACCTAGACAGGCCTCTCCAGGCCCTGTCCCGATGTCCAAGGACATGGTGTCCATAGAAGATAATTCTCCCTCTGAGGAGGAGGAGGAGGAGGCCTTTCTTTCCGGCCGAAAAACTCAGAGGTTATTACGCTCCATCGGACCAGGGTGTTGAGCATGGGGAAGCTGCACAATCCACCTCTAGGGGGCCAAGGGCCTTCAAAGTGGATGAGTCTTTGAAAAAACAGAATGGCCACACGGAGAAAGGTCCGGTTTTGACAAAAAGATTCAAGCTAATGTTTCTCCTGCAGGAAGAAGACTCGCAGGCTTGGTTTCCGCCTCCTAAAGTGGATATGGCAGAATGCTCCCTTAGACGCAACTATACTGCGGCTGCCGCCTCTGCCTCTGTGTCAATAGCCGGCAGTGAAGTGTCAAATTTTGTCTGCGCCCGCACACTCAGAATCCAGTCTGATCTGGATTCTGGGGTTGCCAGAGAAGATATTCTGGACCAGTTCAAAACCCTTTTGTTAGGGATAGATTTTTGACTGACGCATCTCAGCAGCAGCTAAAGTTAGCTGCCAAGTCTATGGCACTTTCTTTGGCCAGCAGACGTCCTCTTTGGCTAAAGCCATGGACTGCAGACAACACGTCAAAGTTCAACCTCTGCTCCCTTCCCTATGAGCCGGGCAGGCTATTCGGTTCTGAGTTGGATCGCTTAATGGACAAGAGGGAAGTCCCTTCCTCAACAATCCTTTCAGGGTCGAGGAAGAGGTAGAGCGGCAAGGTTCCGGGGGAGACAGGACCCAGAGGCGCCCTGAAGGCAACAAAGAGGTCGCGGTCGTGGAAACCGCAGGGCTGATCCATGACTCTCCGCAGCCCGACGCCACCCGTCCCCACTTGCTGTTCCAGCCCCAAACCCTTAGTTCAATCCTCCAGTCAGAGGTAGTTTAAGTTTAGTTCAAGTTTTTGGAATCAAAAATTCCAGACCCTTGGGTGTTTGAGGTCATAACATCAGGGTACAAGATCGATTTTATTTCCGTACCTCAGGAGAGGTTCATCCTGATGAGGGTTTTGACTCCCACCAGGCAGTTAGTCCTGGAGGATTCGATGCGTCGAGTACGTACAAAGGGGCACTGGAGGAATTTCCTCCCGCGAGCAAGGTCAGGGGTTTATTCTCCCATATTTCTGGTCCCAAAGCCATCAGAGGATTGGCGTATGATCATCGACCTACGCTATCTAAACCATTTTATCAGAAAGAAGCGTTTCCGGATGGAAACTATTCGATCAGTTCTAAACATCCTGAACCCAGGAGATATGATGGCGACGATAGATCTGAGGGATGCTTACCTTCATGTTCCTCGTCTATGCAGCGCACAGAAAATACCTCAGAGTTGCTGTGACCATAGGCGGTGTAGTGAAGCACTACCAATTTGCTTTGTTGCCCTTCGCCATCTCTTCTGCCCCGCACACCTTTACAAAGGTGGCGGCTCTTGTTGTCGCGCATTTAAGGCTTCTACGGTTAGAAGTAGTCCCATATTTAGACGACTGGCTGCTAAAAGCCGCCTCCGCAGTCGTCCTGCAGGGTCACCTTCAGCAAGCTCTCCACACTCTGCAGACTCTAGGTTGGCTTATAAACTGGAACAAGTCACAGTTGATCCCATCTACCACCAGAACATTCCTAGGGTTTGTGATCAACTCACAGTGGATGACCCTGTTCCTGTCGCCACAGAGGAAAGACAAAGTAATAAAAGCTGCAGAGTTTCTACTTCCACCCAGACGGGTGTCTATCAGGGTTCTCATGAGGATGTTAGGCCACATGTCAGCATCTGCGGAGGCAGTTCCGTGGGACTTATGGCATCTACGCCCACTTCAGGAAGAAGTGTTAACAGTTTGGAGTCGCAAGCCAGAGGACTTGGACCGGATGCACTTCCTGTCTGTAAAAGCCCGTTCTTCACTCAGGTGGTGGAGGAACCTAACAGATGGGAGGTCCTTGATCCAACCTCGTTGGATCACGTTGACCACAGACGCCTCCCTTCTAGGTTGGGGAGCCCATCTGGAGGACAATCCAGTACAAGGTACCTGGGGTCCTCAGAAGAGACTTCACTCTTCTAATTTGAGGGAGTTGAGAGCGGTCAGACTAGCCCTCAATCATTTTGCTCCTCTCATCCGCAGTCAAGCGGTGAGAGTCCGGACCAACAACACAACGGTAGTGGCTGACCTAAACAGACAGGGAGGAACTAAATCCAAGACTCTCCTGAGGGAGGTGGGACTAATTCTCTCATGGGCAGAGACCAACCTATCCCACTTACTGGCGGTTCATATCAGAGGAGACCTCACCATAGTGGCAGATCGCCTAAGTCGGGGCCTTCCCGTTCCAGGGGAATGGTCTCTGAACGAGAACATCTTTTCCAAGATTTGTCCAGTGTTGGGGTACTTCAGAGATCGATCTGATGGCAACTCGACTGAACGCCAAGGCGAACAGGTTCTGCTCCCTTTACAGGAAGGACAACCCTGTAGCTATAGACGCTCTGTCCATAACTTGGAGGTTCAGGCTGGCTTATGTGTTCCCTCCAATTTCCATGATACCAAGGGTATTGATGAAGATCAAGCAAGACCAGACCTCAGTGATAGCCATCATACCATTCTGGCCAAAGAGGTCTTGGTTCACCCAGCTCATGCAGATGAGTCAGGGCACATATTGGAGGCTTCCCCTAATACTGGACCTAGTGTATCAGGACACAGGTCCCTGTCTAGATCTTAGTAGGCTCAGTCTGACAGCCTGGAGATTGACAGGTCCCTTCTAGATGCTAGAGGGTTATCTACGGAGGTCTTGAGAACAATCTCGCACTTCTGGGCAGGGTCCACAAACAGGAAATACTCTAGGATCTACAGGATTTTCGTTCTATGGTGTTCTAATATAGAGGTAGTTCCCTCAGATCCTCCTCTCTCTGCGATTTTACAGTTCCTGCAGGATGGTCTAGACAAGGGTCTAAGCCCATCTACGCTCAGAGCTCACGTCTCTGCCTTGTCGGCATGTATTGGTAGGTCGATTTCTCAAGACCACCTAATCAGAGGTCCTAGCTCAGAGACTCAAACCTAGCATCCTGAGACCGATCCCTGAGTGGGATCTAGCAATAGTGCTAAAGGGTTGTGTTCCCCACCCTTTGAGCCTTTAGAGGAGGTAGACTTGAGATCCCTATCTCTGAAGGTCATCTTATTATTAGCTATCACCTCGGCTAAAAGAATTGGGGAACTTCAAGCTCTAGGAGCGGCGGAGCCATACCTAACTTTCCTCCAGGACAGGGTCCTGTTGAGGTTCCTGCCAACCTTTCTGCCAAAAGTGCCGTCATTTGCAAATATCAATCAGACAATAACGTTACCTAAAAGGGAAGCGTCAATTTTGACGTAAGTTTGATTTCCCTTAGTCCTAACAGCAGCACACAAATTTCCCACCCTCTGGGGTTGTGTGGATTACTTTTTAAAGAAAGCGACCCCGTCCAGGCAGGGGGCGGGTTATATAGGGTGGGCATCAATCAATTACTTAATTAATGTGATACTTGGCAGAAATTTTTAATAAATAAAATTCCGCCTGTCCTGACCAGCTTCACAGGGGCAAATCCCCATTTGTGCTGCTGTTAGGACTAAGGAAAACAAATTCACGTCAAAATTGACGCATTTTGGCTGTGGCTGCTGCTCTAAGAATTTGGGAAGTTTATGTTGTCCCTTATTTGGACGATTGATTAGTTAAGGCGACTTCAGAGGAGCTACTCAGACATCATCTGAAATATACACCCAACCGTTTTCAGCAGTTAGGACTAAATGTGAATTGGGAAAAATCAGACACCCAACTAGGCACCTCCAAATATTTTCTGGAGTTTGTTCTGGATTCTAGAAAGATGATCTTATTACTATCTCTGGTGAGTCAAGCAAGAATAAGAGCTGCAGCAACATTCCTTTCAAGGCCCTGAAGGGTATTTATCTGTACTCTCATGAAGGTTTAATGTCAGCAGCATCTGAAGCAGTCCTTTGGGCTCTCTGGCACTTAAGACCTCTACAGAGACAGGTGTTCTACCATTGGAATTGCACTGAGAAGGGCCTGGACAAAATGTACTCCCCGTCACAGAAAACCCACTGATCCTCGGAGTGGCAGCATCACCAAATATGTATACGTAGAAGTGTAGGTAACACTGTGGCACACTACCAAATGCGTTAGGCTGGAGTTCGGGTTCCCACCCCGTAATCTGTAGAAAATTGACAACTGCAGTATTTTGGTGAAGAAAGTGTTGTTTATTTGGCGTCAAAACCCATAAGCTCCTTTCCATTGTGCCCGGACGTCCAACATTGGATTCCCTAAGCAGCTCTTCAAACGGCATCAGTCTGATGAAGGCCATAGGCCGAAACGTCACAAGATACAGCCGTGCTATATCAATAAACAACACTTTCTTAACCAAAATACTGGAGTTGTCAATTTTCTACAGCATCACCAAATAGACAGGGATTCCATGATCCAGTTTTGCTGGTGCCTGTCGACAACTGATGTAACCCTCCTGGGTTGGGGTGCTACCTAGATGATGTCTCAGTGAGGGGCACCTAGAGTCAGCAGGAGCAGACATTACCCTCAAACCAAAGACAGCTTAGGGCAATTTGTCTGTCTCTGACGCATTTTGCTCCACTGATCCGAGGGAAAGCGGTAAGGATAAATTACATGACTTAGAGGAAGTGGGGTTAATTCTCAAGTGGGCAGAGGCCATTTCTCTCTGAGGTTTACATTCATCTCTCAATATGGTGGCAGACCACGTAAGTCTGGTTACTGACCTCACAGGGAGTGGTCTTTGAATCCAGATATCTTTCATTAGATCACTCAAGAGAAGGGATGTGCCCGAAGTAGACCTGATGGCTATGAGACTCACTATCAGAAAGACAATCCCTGGGTGGTGGACATTCTGTCCATACCATGAAGGGTCAGGCTGGTCTACATCTTCCCTCCAGTTTCCATCATACAAATGAAGGAGCAGACCACTGTAATAGGTATCATATTGATTTGGCCAAGCAGGTCATGGTTTTCCCAATTCATTCAGATGAGTCGAGGGCTTTGGAGGCTTCCCCGCTGCACAATCTGGTGTCTCAGGGCAAGCAGCTCTGCTCATACCGAACAGATAAAATCTAACAGCCTAGAGCTGTGATGGCTAACCTCCAGCTGTGGTAAAACTACGACTCCCAAGATGCACACTTGCTTGGCTTTTCTCAGAACTCCATAGAAATGATCGTGCATGCTGGGAGTCATAGTTTCACCACAGCTGGAGTGCCGGAGGTTAGCCATCACTGGCCTAGAGCGAGCTTACCATGGCAGGCCTGGGAAGCTTTAGAAGCAATTTCACTGTGGGGTCTCCAATCGGAAGGCACAGGGAGCTGCATCTCTCTGCCTTACCTCACATAGGCAGCAGTAAGTGGCATCTGAGTGTGCAGCGCCCCCAAAGTCCACAACTGATGGAGTGCGTTGCTCAGTCTCTGAGTTGTTTTAATTTGTCGTTACGCCAGTTGCATTTCAGCAAGGAGAGCACAAGGCTCCTTTTAGTGAGACTGGTGGTAACCACACGAAGGAATGTCAGAGTGGTGTAGAGTGCCCTACAATGTCCCTGTATGGTGTTATTTTAGCACTGGTCACGGTGCTCCTACCTGGATGCCTTGGAACCTCAGGCATTGTAGTCCAAGCATGTGGTAAATGGGGTAGTTAACTTGGATGATGAAGAAGAAACTGAGTCCAGACCTTGTATAAAGTTCAAATGCAGCTTTACTTTGAATACACGGTAATCCAGTTTCCAGATTCCCAACAGATTTTAGCATTGACTGTGGCAGGCAACAACTTCTACAACCTCCTCTCTGCTGTATCTGTACTTTCTGAGCACTGCTATGCTGGCAATAGTAAATAGAAACTTTTTATTTTACTTTCTGCTGCGACTTCTATCTTGAGTCTGTCTCCTTATCTTTAAATCCAGGGAACTTCTTTCTGGCTTGTGAGGCTCTAGGCTTTAGCCTCAATGCCCAGCAGAGCCACACGTCCTACAGGGACACGGGCCTGCTGCTTCCTTCTTCCAACAGGGAGATCCTCCAACTCCCCGGAGGAGGAAGTTAAAACTGACTCCAACTAACTAGAACCTCCCCTCTTTACAGGGAGAGAGAAAGGAAAGACAAGTTCCCTTCTCTGCTAAGTAGCTGTGCCAAGTCTGCTGCCATCTGCTGGTGAACCAGGTTATTACATGAACATTACCAGATTCATAGGCATACATATGCACAGTGTAAACGACATAACTTAATGTCACCAAATGCATTTATGTCAACTATCAGAAACCATCAGATCCACATATTAATCCTGTTGCCCATTATGTGAGACAGTATTTGATTGTGTTACTATTAACGTGAGGCACTTGGTTTTATTAATTTGTACTTGTGCCTCACATTAACAGTAAGTGCCTCATCAAGTACATCTTCACATAATGGGCAACATAGGGTTACTGTGGGTATTTCTTTGTGTTACTTTATTTGTTATCGAATAACGCCATTCTTTAATTGGAATCAAAATCAAAATCTAAATTCTGGAATTGTGCTCGTATCCTTACTCTTCTGTGACTTCTCTCATGACTATCAAGATCAGATTTTTGCGTAAAACATTGCTCACATTCTGAACATGAATACGGCTTCTTTACTGTCTGAATTTTCAAATGTCTAATAAGATTGCATTTCTTTTCAAAACATTTTGAACATGAATTTGGCTTCTCTCTTGTGTGACATCTCTGATGTGTAACAAGACTTGATTTATATGTAAAAAATTTCCCACATTCTGAACATAAATACGGCTTCTCGCCTGTGTGACATCTCTGATGTGCAACAAGACTTGCTCTGTGTGTAAAACATTTCCCACATTCTGAACATAAATATGGTTTCTCTCCTGTGTGAAGTCTCTGATGTGTATCAAGACCTGATTTCTGTGTAAAAGATTTCCCACATTTGGAACATGAATACCGTTTCTCTCTTGTGTGACGTCTCTGATGTGCATCAAGACCTGATTTCTGTGTAAAACATTTCCCACATTCTGAACATGAATACGGTTTCTCTCCTGTGTGAATTCTCTTATGTGTAACAAGACTCGAGATCTCACTAAAACATTTCCCACATTCTGAACATAAATACGGTTTCTCTCCTGTGTGACGTCTGAGATGTACATTAAGACTTGAATTCTGTGTAAAACATTTCCCACATTCTGAACATGAATACGGTTTCTCTCCTGTATGAATTCTCTTATGTTTAATAAGACTTGACATCTCACTAAAACATTTCCCACATTCTGAACATGAATATGGCTTTGCTCCTGTGTGACGTAGCACATGTTTAACAAGAGTTTGTCTAACTGTAAAACATTTCCCACATTCTGAACATGAATACGGCTTCTCTCCTGTATGAATTTTCTCATGTCTAACAAGCTCTGATTTAAATGCAAAATATTTCCCACATTTTGGGCATGAAAACGGCTTCTCCCGTGTGTGAATTTGTCTGTCTGCAGAAAGACTTGATCTTTTGTGATCTCTTGAAACCTTTCACCCCCTTTCTGACCGTCACTTGTGGTAGCAAACTGTGATTGGTCAGAAGATTCCTCATGAACAGGGGATTATATAATAGATCTGTACTGTGAAGTCCTGGATGTACATTAAGGTTTTCTCCTGAAGAGCACTGCATGAGGTCTTCATCTTCTGCTTTATAATTTAGTGATAACATGAAGTTTCCCTCAGAATACTTATGGAAATTTTCTGCTAAAGATACAAAATGAAATTTTAATTTTTCTAAATTACAGAATCGACAACCTTATAACATTCCTATTAAAGGGGTTGTCTCATCTCACTGCTAGTAAGTCCAGACCACCAGCCGGGAAACAGCAGAGTGCTCCAGCGCCCACTGTTTCAGTAGCTTTCACTGCAGCGCATGAAAGCTATGAAAACTGAATAGCACAGAAAACTATGCTGTTACTGAGTTAGGAAACTGTGCAGCTTGCTGTGCTATCCTGTTTCCGTAGCTCCCATGTGCCAGTGCACTCTGCTGTTTACCGGCCGGTGGTCTAGACTGTGTCTCATCTCACATTAGTAACAGCAACATAAGACGACCCCTTTACCCTAAGTTCACACCTGAGCGTTTTACAGCGCGTTCAAGCGCGCTGTAAAGCGCTCAACACATGGAAACACATGAAAACCAATGCTTTCCTATGGCCCTGGTTCTCACTTGAGCGTTTTACAGCGCGTTTGAACGCGCTGTAAAATGCCCGACACATAAACAAGTACTTGAGCTTTTTTTGAGGCGTTTGTCGCGCGCTTTGTGATTGGCACCACAGTAGCGCGTTTCCTATTTGCAAAAACGTTTTTAGAACGCTCAGGTCTGACCCCAGGGTTAGACTGGAAGAAGCCATTCACTTTGAATCCTCTCCAGGCTTTGGCTAAAAACAAACTGTACAAAAACTGCCCTTGTGATCCCGGCCTCATAAAGCTTCTGTAACTTCCTGACAAACTACATGACGGCTCTTACCCTGTGATATAAGAGGCTGGTGCTCCTCCATTACATGTCACTGCACACACGTGTACACACTGCACATGACGGCTCTTACCCTGTGATATAAGAGGCTGCTGCTCCTCCATTACATGTCACTGCACACACGTGTACACACTGCACATGGCGGCTCTTACCTTGTGATATAAGAGGCTGGTGCTCCTCCATTACATGTCACTGCACACACGTGTATACACTGCACATGACGGCTCTTACCCTGTGATATAAGAGGCTGGTGCTCCTCCATTACATGTCACTGCACACACGTGTATACACTGCACATGATGGCTCTTACCCTGTGATATAAGAGGCTGGTGCTCCTCCATTACATGTCACTGCACACACGTGTACACACTGCACATGGCGGCTCTTACCCTGTGATATAAGAGGCTGGTGCTCCTCCATTACATGTCACTGCACACACGTGTATACACTGCACATGACGGCTCTTACCCTGTGATATAAGAGGCTGGTGCTCCTCCATTACATGTCACTGCACACACGTGTATACACTGCACATGACGGCTCTTACCCTGTGATATAAGAGGCTGGTGCTCCTCCATTACATGTCACTGCACACACGTGTACACACTGCACATGACGGCTCTTACCCTGTGATATAAGAGGCTGGTGCTCCTCCATTACATGTCACTGCACACACGTGTATACACTGCACATGACGGCTCTTACCCTGTGATATAAGAGGCTGGTGCTCCTCCATTACATGTCACTGCACACACGTGTACACACTGCACATGACGGCTCTTACCCTGTGATATAAGAGGCTGGTGCTCCTCCATTACATGTCACTGCACACACGTGTATACACTGCACATGACGGCTCTTACCCTGTGATATAAGAGGCTGGTGCTCCTCCATTACATGTCACTGCACACACGTGTATACACTGCACATGACGGCTCTTACCCTGTGATATAAGAGGCTGGTGCTCCTCCATCATGGCCTCCTTGTACAGATCCTTGTGTCCTTCTATATACTCCCACTCCTCCATGGAGAAATAGACAGTGACGTCCTGACACCTTATAGGAACCTGACAACACAATGACACCGTCATCACCCAGACCCTCCAGTGCTGTTACTGGAGAATTTCCCAGCATTCCCAGCAGTGTCACCTCTCCAGTCAGCAGCTCCATCATCTTGTGGGTGAGCTCTAGGATCTTCTGCTCATGTATCAGGGGTGAGGGGAGGCTCTGTGATGGGGAGGGGTCCTGCTCCGCCCTCCTGACTCCTGGAGATGGATGATGGGAGTCACACAGTCCCCCGATGTCTTCTTCACTATTGTGTACTCCTGTGGATGGAGAGAGACACTTAGGGAATAAACCCTTCAGGGGCCACGTGCTCTCCTCCGGCCTCTCCTCCTGGTACAACGTGCCTACTTACCTCCTCATGGCTCCTACATGACTATTGGTCACTGGTCACATGACACATCACTCACCATACTGGGGGCTGATCTTCAGGTTCTCCGTCACTTGGAAGGTCTGGGGGCCGTTCTCCAGGACCCTGGACTCTTCCTATCACTTCCTATGATGGATTCTCCTTCCCGATGTCTGACTTGTTACAGAATACAATACAGAGGAGAGAAATCTAGAGAAGTTTACCTCTCCGCTCAGCAGGGAGATGATCTCCAAGGTGAGGTCTAATATTCTTCTGCTGATCTCCTTCCCGTCCATCCTCGGTGCCTCACTCAGGAGAAGGCTCGTATTGCTGGTTTTCTTCATGATGTCTCCAAAATAAAATAATTGAGGTTAATCAGTGAGTCCGATAATGGGGCAGAGAGAAAGTACAACTCATCACGTAAAACTGAGACCCTCATAAAGCTGCACTGATGGGAAAACCCTGAGCTCCGTGTGTATCTAAGCTCCTGGCAGTGCAGTGTGTGAGGCAGGAGACTCTGAGCTCTGTGTGTATCTAAGCTCCTGGTAGGGCAGTGTGTGGAGGCAGGAGACTCTGAGCTCCGTGTGTATCTAAGCTCCTGGCAGTGCAGTGTGTGGAGGCAGGAGACTCAGAGCTCCGTGTGTATCTAAGCTCCTGGCAGTGCAGTGTGTGGAGGCCATGAGACTCTGAGCTCCGTGTGTATCTAAGCTCCAGGCAGTGCAGTGTGTGGAGGCAGGAGACTCTGAGCTCCGCGTGTATCTAAGCTCCTGGCAGTGCAGTGTGTGGAGGCCGGAGACTTTGAGCTCTCTGTGTATCTAAGCTCCTGGCAGTGCAGTGTGTGGAGGCAGGAGACTCTGAGCTCTGTGTGTATCTAAGCTCCTGGCAGTGCAGTGTGTAGAGGCCGGAGACTTGGAGCTCTCTGTGTATCTAAGCTCCTGGCAGTGCAGTGTGTGGAGGCAGGAGACTCTGAGCTCTGTGTGTATCTAAGCTCCTGGCAGTGCAGTGTGGAGGCAGGAGACTCTAGGATCCGTGTGTATCTAAGCTCCTGGCAGTGCAGTGTGTGGAGGCAGGAGACTCTGAGCTCTGTGTGTATCTAAGCTCCTGGCAGTGCAGTGTGTGGAGGCTAGAGACTCTGAGCTCTGTGTGTATCTAAACTCCTGGCAGTGCAGTGTGTGGAGGCAGGAGACTCTGAGCTCTGTGTGTATCTAAGCTCCTGGCAGTGCAGTGTGTGGAGGCAGGAGACTCTGAGCTCCGTGTGTATCTAAGCTCCTGGCAGTGCAGTGTGTGGAGGCAGGAGACTCTGAGCTCTGTGTGTATCTAAGCTCCTGGCAGTGCAGTGTGTGGAGGCAGGAGACTCTGAGCTCCGTGTGTATCTAAGCTACTGTTGGTGCAGTGTGTGGAGGCAGGAGACTGTGAGCTCTGTGTGTATCTAAGCTCCTGGCGGTGCAGTGTGGAGGCAGGAGACTCTGAGCTCCGTGTGTATCTAAGCTCCTGGCGGTGCAGTGTGGAGGCAGGAGACTCTGAGCTCCGTGTGTATCTAAGCTCCTGGCAGTGCAGTGTGTGGAGGCAGGAGACTCTGAGCTCCGTGTGTATCTAAGCTCCTGGCAGTGCAGTGTGTGGAGGCAGGAGACTCTGAGCTCCGTGTGTATCTAAGCTCCTGGCAGTGCAGTGTGTGGAGGCAACAGACTCTGAGCTCTGTGTGTATCTAAGCTCCTGGCAGTGCAGTGTGTGGAGGCAGGAGATTCTGAGCTCCGTGTGTATCTAAGCTCCTGGCAGTGCAGTGTGTGGAGGCAGGAGACTCTGAGCTCCGAGTGTATCTAAGCTCCTTGTAGTGCAGTGTGTGGAGGCAGGAGATTCTGAGCTCCGTGTGTATCTAAGCTCCTGGCAGTGCAGTGTGTGGAGGCAGGAGACTCTGAGCTCTGTGTGTATCTAAGCTCCTGGCAGTGCAGTGTGTGGAGGCAGGAGACTCTGATCTCTGTGTGTATCTAAGCTCCTGGCAGTGCAGTGTGTAGAGGCCGGAGACTTTGAGCTCTCTGTGTATCTAAGCTCCTGGCAGTGCAGTGTGTGGAGGCAGGAGACTCTAGGATCCGTGTGTATCTAAGCTCCTGGCAGTGCAGTGTGTGGAGGCAGGAGACTCTAAGATCCGTGTGTATCTAAGCTCCTGGCAGTACAGTGTGTGGAGGCAGGAGACTCTGAGCTCTGTGTGTATCTAAGCTCCTGGCAGTGCAGTGTGTGGAGGCTAGAGACTCTGAGCTCTGTGTGTATCTAAACTCCTGGCAGTGCAGTGTGTGGAGGCCGGAGACTTTGAGCTCTGTGTGTATCTAAGCTCCTGGCAGTGCAGTGTGTGGAGGCAGGAGACTCTGAGCTCTGTGTGTATCTAAGCTCCTGGCAGTGCAGTGTGTGGAGGCAGGAGACTCTGAGCTCCGTGTGTATCTAAGCTACTGTTGGTGCAGTGTGTGGAGGCAGGAGACTGTGAGCTCTGTGTGTATCTAAGCTCCTGGCTGTGCAGTGTAGAGGCAGGAGACTCTGAGCTCCGTGTGTATCTAAGCTCCTGGCGGTGCAGTGTGGAGGCAGGAGACTCTGAGCTCCGTGTGTATCTAAGCTCCTGGCAGTGCAGTGTGTGGAGGCAGGAAACTCTGAGCTCCGTGTGTATCTAAGCTCCTGGCGGTGCAGTGTGGAGGCAGGAGACTCTGAGCTCCGTGTGTATCTAAGCTACTGTTGGTGCAGTGTGTGGAGGCAGGAGACTGTGAGCTCTGTGTGTATCTAAGCTCCTGGCGGTGCAGTGTGTGGAGGCAGGAGACTCTGAGCTCCGTGTGTATCTAAGCTCCTGGCAGTGCAGTGTGTGGAGGAGGAGACTCTGAGCTCCTGTGTATCTAAGCTCCTGGCAGTGCAGTGTGTGGAGGCAGGAGACTCTGATCTCCGTGTGTATCTAAGCTCCTGGCAGTGCAGAGGCAGGAGACTCTGAGCTCTGTGTGTATCTAAGCTCCTGGAAGTGCGGTGTGTGGAGGCAGGAGACTCTGATCTCTGTATGTATCTAAGCTCCTGGCAGTGCAGTGTGGAGGCAGGAGACTCTGAGCTCTATGTGTATCTAAGCTCCTGGCAGTGCAGTGTGTGGAGGCAGGGGACTCTGAGCTCTCTGTGTATCTAAGCTCCTGGCAGTGCAGTGTGGAGGCAGGAGACTCTGAGCTCCGTGTGTATCTAAGCTCCTGGCGGTGCAGTGTGGAGGCAGGAGACTCTGAGCTCCGTGTGTATCTAAGCTCCTGGCAGTGCAGTGTGTGGAGGCAGGAGACTCTGAGCTCCGTGTGTATCTAAGCTCCTGGCAGTGCAGTGTGTGGAGGCAGGGGACTCTGAGCTCTCTGTGTATCTAAGCTCCTGGCGGTGCAGTGTGTGGAGGCAGGAGACTCTGAGCTCCGTGTGTATCTAAGCTCCTGGCGGTGCAGTGTGTGGAGGCAGGAGACTCTGAGCTCTCGTGTGTATCTAAGCTCCTGGCAGTGCAGTGTGTGGAGGCAGGAGACTCTGAGCTCCGTGTGTATCTAAGCTCCTGGCGGTGCAGTGTGTGGAGGCAGGAGACTCTGAGCTCTGTGTGTATCTAATCTCCTGGCAGTGCAGTGTGGAGGCAGGAGACTCTGAGCTCTCTGTGTATCTAATCTCCTGGCAGTGCAGTGTGTGGAGGCAGGAGACTCTGAGCTCCGTGTGTATCTAAGCTCCTGGCGGTGCAGTGTGGAGGCAGGAGACTGAGCTCCGTGTGTATCTAAGCTCCTGGCAGTGCAGTGTGGAGGCAGGAGAATCTGAGCTCCGTGTGTATCTAAGCTCCTGGCGGTGCAGTGTGGAGGCAGGAGACTCTGAGCTCCGTGTGTATCTAAGCTCCTGGCAGTGCAGTGTGGAGGCAGGAGACATGTCCTGAGTATCTCGGCACGGCCCCCGGTCTGGTGTTGGTCGGCGCACAGAACACTGCACACACGGATCGCACACGGAGGAGAATACACGTGTGTAAATCAGGCCTAAAATGGCCGCACACCTTCAGTATCGGTCAGATTAACCCTTCTTCTCCTGGAAGTTCTTCTCTCACACAAATACTGCGGCGTCAGCTTCTATGTCTTCTGGATGGGGGAGGGGCAGCGAGCTGCGGTCAGACACCGCTAGTGGGGGCGAGGAGCGGGCATGCTGAATATATTGTGCCCAGTGCCGAGGGTCCGCCAGTGGAAGTGATTCTGGGGCCACCAATACTTACCAACGTCGTAGTTGGTAAATTTGGGGCATGTAAGCCCCGCCCCAAAAACGTTCCCAACCCAAGTGTGACGCCCACTTTTGGGCGGGGCTTACATAAGCTCCTTTCAGTTTTGGCCTGAGACAGAAGGAATCGGTAGGTCAGTCCCTGAGGACTCTTGGCAAGAAGGAGCCGTCCTAAAGCTACACGGAGGCGCTGCCTTATATCGTTAGGCCTCATACACAGGAACGTCTGCACTGTACCCACAACACAGTGCACAGAACACAACTGTATATTATACCGCACCGTATCCGTGTGCCATGTCCGGCCGAACCCTTACATACGTGTAACATGTCTGATCATAACTGTATGTATGCAGAACACACGGTGCATCCATAAAAAGGCATCAAACACAGAAAAGTACCACCTGCCATAACACATACAGAGGCTGGTGCTCCTCCATTACATGTCACTGCACACACGTGTACACACTGCACATGACGGCTCTTACCTTGTGATATAAGAGGCTGGTGCTCCTCCATTACATGTCACTGCACACACGTGTATACACTGCACATGACGGCTCTTACCCTGTCATATAAGAGGCTGGTGCTCCTCCATTACATGTCACTGCACACACGTGTATACACTGCACATGGCGGCTCTTACCCTGTGATATAAGAGGCTGGTGCTCCTCCATTACATGTCACTGCACACACGTGTATACACTGCACATGACGGCTCTTACCCTGTGATATAAGAGGCTGGTGCTCCTCCATTACATGTCACTGCACACACGTGTATACACTGCACATGACGGCTCTTACCCTGTGATATAAGAGGCTGGTGCTCCTCCATTACATGTCACTGCACACACGTGTATACACTGCACATGACGGCTCTTACCCTGTGATATAAGAGGCTGGTGCTCCTCCATTACATGTCACTGCACACACGTGTATACACTGCACATGACGGCTCTTACCCTGTGATATAAGAGGCTGGTGCTCCTCCATTACATGTCACTGCACACACGTGTATACACTGCACATGGCGGCTCTTACCCTGTGATATAAGAGGCTGGTGCTCCTCCATTACATGTCACTGCACACACGTGTACACACTGCAGCATGACGGCTCTTACCCTGTGATATAAGAGGCTGGTGCTCCTCCATTACATGTCACTGCACACACGTGTATACACTGCACATGACGGCTCTTACGCTGTGATATAAGAGGCTGGTGCTCCTCCATTACATGTCACTGCACACACGTGTATACACTGCACATGACGGGTCTTACCGTGTGATATAAGAGGCTGGTGCTCCTCCATTACATGTCACTGCACACACGTGTATACACTGCACATGACAGGCTCTTACCCTGTGATATAAGAGGCTGGTGCTCCTCCATTACATGTCACTGCACACACGTGTATACACTGCACATGACGGCTCTTACCTTGTGATATAAGAGGCTGGTGCTCCTCCATTACATGTCACTGCACACACGTGTATACACTGCACATGACGGCTCTTACCCTGTGATATAAGAGGCTGGTGCTCCTCCATTACATGTCACTGCACACACGTGTATACACTGCACATGACGGCTCTTACCCTGTGATATAAGAGGCTGGTGCTCCTCCATTACATGTCACTGCACACACGTGTATACACTGCACATGACGGCTCTTACCTTGTGATATAAGAGGCTGGTGCTCCTCCATTACATGTCACTGCACACACGTGTATACACTGCACATGACGGCTCTTACCTTGTGATATAAGAGGCTGGTGCTCCTCCATTACATGTCACTGCACACACGTGTATACACTGCACATGACGGCTCTTACCCTGTGATATAAGAGGCTGGTGCTCCTCCATTACATGTCACTGCACACACGTGTATACACTGCACATGACGGCTCTTACCCTGTGATATAAGAGGCTGGTGCTCCTCCATTACATGTCACTGCACACACGTGTATACACTGCACATGACGGCTCTTACCCTGTGATATAAGAGGCTGGTGCTCCTCCATTACATGTCACTGCACACACGTGTATACACTGCACATGACGGCTCTTACCTTGTGATATAAGAGGCTGGTGCTCCTCCATTACATGTCACTGCACACACGTGTATACACTGCACATGACGGCTCTTACCCTGTGATATAAGAGGCTGGTGCTCCTCCATTACATGTCACTGCACACACGTGTATACACTGCACATGACGGCTCTTACCCTGTGATATAAGAGGCTGGTGCTCCTCCATTACATGTCACTGCACACACGTGTATACACTGCACATGACGGCTCTTACCCTGTGATATAAGAGGCTGGTGCTCCTCCATTACATGTCACTGCACACACGTGTATACACTGCACATGACGGCTCTTACCCTGTGATATAAGAGGCTGGTGCTCCTCCATTACATGTCACTGCACACACGTGTATACACTGCACATGACGGCTCTTACCCTGTGATATAAGAGGCTGGTGCTCCTCCATTACATGTCACTGCACACACGTGTATACACTGCACATGACGGCTCTTACCCTGTGATATAAGAGGCTGGTGCTCCTCCATTACATGTCACTGCACACACGTGTATACACTGCACATGACGGCTCTTACCCTGTGATATAAGAGGCTGGTGCTCCTCCATTACATGTCACTGCACACACGTGTATACACTGCACATGACGGCTCTTACCCTGTGATATAAGAGGCTGGTGCTCCTCCATCATGGCCTCCTTGTACAGATCCTTGTGTCCTTCTATATACTCCCACTCCTCCATGGAGAAATAGACAGTGACGTCCTGACACCTTATAGGAACCTGACAACACAATGACACCGTCATCACCCAGACCCTCCAGTGCTGTTACTGGAGAATTTCCCAGCATTCCCAGCAGTGTCACCTCTCCAGTCAGCAGCTCCATCATCTTGTGGGTGAGCTCTAGGATCTTCTGCTCATGTATCAGGGGGTGAGGGGAGGCTCTGTGATGGGGGAGGGTCCTGCTCCGCCCTCCTGACTCCTGGAGATGGATGATGGGAGTCACACAGTCCCCCGATGTCTTCTTCACTATTGTGTACTCCTGTGGATGGAGAGAGACACTTAGGGAATAAACCCTTCAGGGGCCATGTGCTCTCCTCCGGCCTCTCCTCCTGGTACAACGTGCCTACTTACCTCCTCATGGCTCCTACATGACTATTGGTCACTGGTCACATGACACATCACTCACCATACTGGGGGCTGATCTTCAGGTTCTCCGTCACTTGGAAGGTCTGGGGGCCGTTCTCCAGGACCCTGGACTCTTCCTATCACTTCCTATGATGGATTCTCCTTCCCGATGTCTGACTTGTTACAGAATACAATACAGAGGAGAGAAATCTAGAGAAGTTTACCTCTCCGCTCAGCAGGAGATGATCTCCAAGGTGAGGTCTAATATTCTTCTGCTGATCTCCTTCCCGTCCATCCTCGGGGGTCATTCAGGAGAAGAGGAGAGAACTGGAGGAGCTGGAGGCTTCTAGTACTGCAGGCGCCTTTATGAGAAGAGGAGAGGAAATCATCCAGGGGACAAGATGTC
The DNA here is from genome assembly GCA_033119425.1 of Bufotes viridis. NCBI lineage: Eukaryota > Metazoa > Chordata > Amphibia > Anura > Bufonidae > Bufotes > Bufotes viridis. The sequence continues at coordinate 1,686,095 of CM065589.1, read as the reverse complement.
ACCTCCAGAACCGCACGTCCTGAGCCTGGAGGGGCCCCCACCACATGGATTCCAGGGGCCCCAACATGGAGATCTCTGGTGGCTCCACAGGAGATAAGTGTCTGATAGATGCAGGTCCCACCTCTGGGCTGTGCTCAGCTGTGTCCAGAACTCCTAGAGAAGAGACTGGAGAGAGCTGAGCTCAGGCCGGCCCCGCTCCATTCATTCTCCTCCTGGAGGCAGGGGCCCCTCACCAGGACAGTCAGGGGCCAGCGAATGATGACAACCCCACTATCCCCACTACTCCCCCATCATACTAAGCTGAGGAGCGGAGAAGGATTCCTTGTGTGTAATGGAGGAGAATCTCCAGAGGTGACATGTCTGAGCTCTCCACCACACTGTCTCCCTCACAGCTCATCTTACCTGCAGGCTGGAGGAATGGCTGATACCAGAGAGAACAAGAGCCCTGACTACCGACCAGGACCTGCCCAGTATCTGCTGCACTGCCAGAGCTGAAGGACCTGGGGTGACGTCACCGTCATGTGATCAGTGCAGGGGCGAGGCTCAGCAGTGGAGAGAGCAGAGGTGGTGAAGGACCTGGGGTGATGTCACCGTCATGTGATCAGTGCAGGGGCGGGGGCTCAGCAGTGGGGAGAGGAGGTGGTGAAGGACCTGGGGTGACGTCACCATCATGTGATCAGTGCAGGGGCGGGGCTCAGCAGTGGAGAGGAGAAGAGGTGGTGAAGGACCTGGGGTGATGTCACCATCATGTGATCATTGCAGGGGCGGGGTCAGCTGTTCAACGGAGATAAGAAGGAGGAAGATCTGTAATTGTGGTCATGTGACATGTGAGGGATGATCCTTGTATGGAGAAAGCATTTTATGATTTCTTTCCTACAGATCTGGAGAAATGCCTGGAGTTATAGTTCTCACTGCTGAAACCTACAATAACAGCCTGGAGTGTTACTTCTGAGATATCATATAACATTCTGTACTTTTCTCCTCTGATATATAACAGTCTGGACATTGTGAGAGTTGTAGTTCTCTCCTCTGATATATTATTGTCTGGACATGCTGGGGTTGTAGTTTTCTGATATAACAGGCAGTACATAGCTGTGGTCTTCTCTCTGGAGTCTCCTATGGACGACATAAAAGGCTGAAATGTCGGACTTCTGGTTCCGCGCTGGTATGGAGTGACGCGACTAGCGGAGCTCCGCTCTCCTTCCCCGATGAGATCACCTCCACAGACCGCCTAAGGGCCTATTTTCCCCAACCAAAAAGTGGGATACCCTGCAAGATCTCCTTGATTGCATGGAGAGGTATTTATTAAGGAGCTGGAAGAAACCTGGTGACGGAGAAGATCAGAGGCCTGGGCAGTGTGATAGCGTGTCCAAGATGGCGTCGGAGAACACTAACATCATACCAAACAGCGTGCCACTCGACACTCAGCCAGCTCCTCGCAGGAAGATATCTTCGGCCTAGCCCACTCCCAGCCACTGATCTCAAACGCCTGGCAATTGAACTGGCAAATCATTTGGCGTCAGACCTCAAAGCATCGTTATCAGCGACGGTGCAAGCAGCCCTTACAGAGCTGCAAGAAGCTTCTACACAGCAAGGCTGCCGTATCGATGAGCAGCGAACCTCATGTGTGGAAAGAAGATCTGGGAGGCAGCAATACGAAAGTAGCGATGTTGCAGCGTGCGGTTGGGGGAACTTAGAGATAAAGTAGACGATTTGTAAAATCGTTACCACCGTAGTAACATACGCCTAGTGGGGTTTCCGGAGATGGTTCCTAAGCGCCGGAGCGGAGGCGCATAAGTGAATCTGATTTACCAGAGCGATTGGTCTGTCAATACACACGGATAGTGGAGCGAGCACATAGACAAGGCCCAAATTTGGGCTCCACAGATAGCCCCAAAGAAAATTCAGAGAGCGAGACAAGTTATAATGAAGTACTTAGAGCTTCTTGGATAAAGAGGATATTATAACATGAGCCTACCGGGTGCGAAAATAACCGCTGACTTATCAGGGGCACAAAGTTATGCTGTTTAACGATTAGTCTGCAGTGGTAACAAAAAGAGACGCTTTCAGCGGGATATGCACATCTTTATTTCAGCACAACATATGTTTTCAGCTAATGTACCCAGCGCTGCTGCGCGTCAGATGCGCAGATGGATCGCACAAGATACAAGAATCCGCCTCGGAGGCTGAGGCTTTGTTCGCTCAAGGCCCATATCTACCGGATCGAGATAGCAACGAGGGATGGAAAGAAGCGGACCAAAAACCACGCCAGAGCAACTCATCCAGGTTATCGTCATCACCGGGCCAAGCAAAGCGGAGGATGGGCGGCATAACTTCATCTGCTAAAGAACAAGGGCGACTTCGACGCTGAGAGACTCTTTTGAGGTATTGGGCAGATAAACCCCCAGGGGGCATCGTGACATGCAGGTACTGTCATTCTGTCATAAGATACCAGAAAAAGAGACGTCCACGACGGTTCCTCTTTCTACGGTTGGACTACCGCTAACCTACTATGTTCACTTATTTTTATTGGTTAACTTTCTGTTGTGTTATTCCTGCTGACTACTTTTATACTTCCATGAGACGACACAGCTGAGATGTGCTGTATCACATTTCAAAATGGTTAAAATAATCATCTGGGACATCAAAGGCCTCGTGCCCCACAGAAGCGTATGATGGTGCTGCGTCATCTCAAGCGCCTAGGCACGGACATTGTAGAAGCTGACTTCCAGAGAATGGCTAAGCTTTGGGTGGGAGGGTGTATGGTTCTCCAGCAGTTCAAGGTAAGCGGGAGTAATTACATTAATACATAAAAACGAGTCCATAAGGTAACCGCCCACCATGAGCGCGTTAAAGGGTGGCACACGCCGGCTGCCCCGTTACAGCGCTACAGTGTCCTTACCGCGGGCTATTCTTTTCTGCGCCCTCTTTTGTTTCATTGTCTTCTGCTTACATGCCGCCTGCCTGTTTACTTGTTTGTGCCCCATATCACCACTATCTTGCTGGGGCTTCTCGCTGAGCATCCTGTATTGTTATGATGCGCCTCTACGTTGCGTCCGGTACCAGCTGATAAATCTCATGTGGACTCTTTGCATAATGTTTTTCTGTCCTAGATTGCGATTTGTATCAATCACGTGTATTATTGCTATTGAACGATATACCTCAGGATCATACATTACTTCTACTGCACCCTGATTCATGTCTTCTATGCAGGAGCACGAACCCCCTTATTTTGGACCTACGGGAGTAACCTAGTGGGATCCCTACTTGACCAAATGGATCAGGGCAGCAGTACTCCTATTGTACCGCGGACCATAACAGCATTTGGAATCCATAAGGGGCTGCTTCAATAAACCCGAACCTTGGACAACCCTAAGGACCTGGGGTGACGTCACCGTCATGTGACCAGTGCAGGGGCGTGGCTCAGTACTGGATCACCTCTTATCCAATCCAGTACTGAGCCACGCCCCTGCACTGATCACATGACAGTGACGTCACCCAGGTCCTTAGGGCTGTCCAAGGTTCAGGTTCAATGAAGCAGCCCCTTATGGATTCCAAATGCCGTTATGGTCCATGATAGCGAATCCATAACTGGATGCTACGATAACCCGAACCTGAACTTTGGACGCCGAACTAAAAATAGAAGTTCGCTCAACTCTAGTATTGAACTCTTAGGCGCCTTTCACATGAGCGAGTTTTCTCGCGTGGGTGCAAAGCGTGAAGTGAACGCACAGCGCCTGCACTGATTCCTGACCCACTAATTTCAATGGGTCTCTGTACATGAGCATTTTTTCACACATTACTTCTGCGTTACATGAAAATCGCAGCATGTTCTATATTCTGCATTTGTCAAGCAGCCCTGGCTCCCTAGAAATAAATGGGGCTGCGTGAATGACACATTGCATACGGATACAGTGCGTTGCATTACATTTTTAACGCATGTTACTTAGCAACAGCTGAAAGTAGATTCCATAGGAAATGAGCATTTTCTGTGTCTGGCTCCTGCTACCTGTGTGGAGCTGGACATATTGCTGCCCTTGCTGAGCCAGAGCCAAGATGCCAAGACAACCCACCAAGCTTATGGATGTGGAGCTGTGAGATTGAGAAACAGCTCCCACAGTTTGAATATTGTTTGTGTGTGGATTAAATGACATGTTCTGGACTGACGTTCTGCTGTTTGGCCACAAGATGCTGCTGTTTCCTAAGCTCAGCTGACTGACTGCAGATACATTTCCATATTCATAAGAGGTGTGGGTTTTCTCAGAGCATGAAGAAGGAGCAGCCATCTTAGGAGCCAGCTGAGAGCTGAGGAACTGTGTGTGAGCAGAGAAGCTAATGGATCCAGGAGTGAGAGGACCTCCTCTGTGACCACAGCTGATTGTTTGTCCAAGACCCAAATCCTGTCCGGAGAAGGGAGGATTGTTTCCAGGAAGGCTCACAAGAGCTACGGAACAAGCTGCATACCCTGTGGGATCTCATGTTTGCTGGAGAGACTGGTTGTTCGGTTCAGAGACATCAGTAGATAAAGAACAGACCCGGGTCGGTAAGATTGTGCACGCTCCGTACTGCAGTGTTGGCGCCTAGAGACTTAGACCAGGCCTGTAGTTAGATAGTTAGGGTCTCTGCTTTGTGTCAGGTCTAAAGAGTTGCTACTGGTCCTACAAGGACTATATTACTAAAAGGGACATTGCACATTTGGGAGCTGATAAACACCCCCACAAACTCCATCCAGTTCAGCGTTTTGCTCAGGAGTAATAATCAGGCACGTGTTACCGGACTCGTTATGGGAGGGGAATAATATAGAGCATGGTAAGATTGTGAACTGTTGTGTTGCACCACAAGCCAGCCCGTACTAAGCACCCAACCAATTGTTTGAGACCTTAATGCAATACTCCAATGCCCCATAAGAGACGTTAAATGAAATACTGCGGCGAGACCCAGAGGCCATGGGAGCCTTTCAGGAGGTGGACCGATTACTAAGACACCAGTTCATAGTGGGGCTATCCAACAAGTTCTTATAGGACAAATTGCAAGAGATGACCCAGACGACGGCCAACGTGACATTCTTCAGCATCTACCTAGCCGCCGTGGAGAGAGAAGAAGAGGACATGCCTGTGGCGCGAGAGTTTTGAGTAGCACCAATGCTACAGGGGACCGGTCGGAGTCTGAAGACTCAGAGTCCTTAAAGGATGTGGTCCTGGCACTGCAGACAGAATTGAGAGAACTTGGCTGGAGGTATCCCAGATGAAGGCAGAATTTCCCTAGCCTCCGGAAATGACACCAGCACCCGCGCCACTCCACCCAGGATAACTCAGGTGCGAGGACACGTCAAAAGAGGGGCCCTCTGCTGGGCTTGTCGACAGTACAGCTATATGGCCAGAGAGTGCCCTGAACAGATGAAGGCAGAATCTTCCTGGCCTCCGGAAATGACCCCAGCACCGCGCGCCACTCCACCCAGGATAACTTAGGTGCGGGGAAACGTCAAAAGAGGGCCCCTCTACTGTGCTTGTCGACAGTACGGTCTTATGGCCAGTGAGTGCCTCGTTAAACTTCCGACCGCCGCAGGAGCTGGGCGTCGTGTGGCGGTACACCAGAAGCTGAGCCCTATGCGTGGGGAACACGACCTGTATGCCAGCAGCCTCGTTATGGAAGCCAAGTTGGAAAGTCAAAAGGTACGCTGCCTAGTTGATACAGGGTCAGAGTGCACCCTTGAGTTCTTCGGAAGACACTTTGGACATATGATGGAGCCAGAAGACGGGAGTGTCATCAGGCTGGCGGCTGCCAACAACAGAGAGATGGACGTCCAAGAGATAGTCTGCATGCGGGTCCTACTGTTTGGGCAAGACATCGGCAAGAAGGGGGTCGTGCTGGTGGACCATTCACCCTGGAAAGAAATGGACATGACACTAGGTATGAATTGGCTGAGAGACCTAGACCATCAACTCTATGCCAAAGAAGGGCAGAAGTATTGGCAACAGGCCATCATGCACCGGCCAACTCAGAAGGTTTTATAGCAGATGGTGAGAAGCTGTAGTCTGCAAAAGAGCAACATGTCCAGTTGGCTCATTGGACACGTGAAGGTGCCGCAGAGGACCCCGGTGAAGGTCCCACCTCGATAAGAAATATTGATGCTGCTGGTGGGGGCTGGATGACAACTGAATGGACTGGAGGTACTGATCGAGCCCGCTTACCAAGAGGAAATGCAGACTTGCCCACTGGTAGTCCAGGCCCTCGCTATTGTGAAGGATGGATGTGTGCCCATACGCTGCCTCAATGTTAAAGACTGCAAGTTAACCATTCCTGGGAATACCTTGCTGGCCAAAGTTTATGTGTCCGAAGGGGATATTCCTCGATGAAGCATCTTCACGCTATAGCCAGTTAGGAGGTCTGCCTGGACCTATTCTGCAGAGGCCCATCCAAAGGAGACCCCTAAAGCAGAGTGCAATGGTCGAGTTATCATTGCCCACCATGGGGGTGGACTGCAAGACCCTGACTCTAGGACTACAGAAGTTGCTAGAAGACACCCTTTGGGAATTTCAGGAGGCATTCATGAGACATGATGAGGACTTTGGGTGTGCTTCCTCCATTGAACACGAGATCCCCACCAGCGATGCTGCACCGATCAGGGAGCATTACCACCAGATCCCACCTAAAATATACCAGGAGTTGAAGGATATGGTGGTCAGCATGTTGGAAAACCAGGAGATCCAGGAGAGTCAAAGTCCTTGGGCTGCTCCAGTAGTTTTAGTGTGGAAGAAAGATGTACCATTCTAGCGGTTGATGGAGCACTGTCTGGGAGATCAATTTCGTGTTGGTATTAATATACCTGAACGACATAGTAGCGTTTGGGTTCTCCTTTGAGGATCACCTTCAAAAGCTGTAACAGTTCCTAAGACCGCTGAGAGACCATGGGCTCAAGATCAAGCCCAAGAAGTGCCAACTGTTTCGACAGCAGATAGAGTATTTGGGACATTTGGTCACCCAGGAGGGGTAAAGCCGGCCCCAGCAAGGTGGAGGTAGTGTTGAGCGAGCATGCTCGGACGAACACCAGTCGCAGCATGTTGGTTACTGGCATTACAGTGATTGGCTGGCCGGAAAGCGTCATTGGGTGCTATTCAGAGACCCAAAAGTCCTTTTAAGGACTATTGTGTGTGGCAGCAGCAATATCTAATTTTAACGCAAACTGCGCCATATAGTGTCTAATAGGCTGCTGCGGACAGTTAAATTATCTGCGCCACATCTCCTGTGTAAAGTATGCGCATCCCAAAAATATCTGACATTCAGTGAACTTTTTCCGTAGATGGTGTCCGCTATGGACAGTGACATTAGATGCGCTACATCTGCAGTGTAACATGTGCGCTGAAAAAATTTATCAGTGACATACAGTGTACTTTTTCAATAGACAGTGTCCACTTCTGATAGTGACATTACCAGTGCCACATCTCCAGTGTACCATGTGCTTTAAATTTTTATCTGTGACATACAGTGTACTTTGTCAATAGACGGTGTCCGCTTCTGACAGTGACAGAGATCGCCTTGACGTGTGGCAGACGGGCTCAGATAATTTTGTACAAAATGTATTTGCCAAGCATCTCCAATCTACAAGATAAGTATAGCATTAGCATTAGAACACTGTTTTGTGATTTATTTGGTCTGCAGAGTGCTGTTGCAATGAATTTTGTACAAGAAAAACAATCATCCACGAAACCTAGCTTCATGTCCCGTTTGCAGGGCGGCGCAGGACACCACTCTTGAAGTCAGACCAGTGCGACTAGGTGGTCGGTTGGATTTCAGCAGGTAATGCTTCCAGTCGGTTAAGCACCAACCTTTCTTCCACCAAGTCCAGTTCCAGTAGCCAAGAGTCTAGTCAACAGAATCCTTACCCTAATCCTCCTTCCTCCCACCATGGAGAGTCTGGGCAAACAAGTGATCCCACACTTGGATATTCCGAGGACCTCTTTTCATTGCTATTCCTTCATTTGGCCCTCTCGACAAGCACGCTTGAAGAGGGACAGATGTTGTGCCCTGATTCCCAACCTCTAAAGCATCCACAGTCACAAGAAGATGACGGTGGGAACGGCAATTACTGTTTAATGAGGTGGATGATGATGAGACACAGTTGCCAATAAGTCAACGGCAATTTCTTTCTCAAGAGGTTGAGAAAGAGGATGAGACACAGTTGTTAATCACTGAGGTTGTGGTTAGGTCAACAAGTCAGGAGGATGAGCAGAGTGAGGAAGTGGAAGATGAGGTGGTGGACGATGAGGTCACTGACCCAATCTGGGAAGGTGGAAAGCCGAGCAAGGACAGCAGTACAGAAGGGGAGGGATCTGCAGCACCGCAACAGGCTGGAAGAGGCAGTGGGGTGGCAAAAGGGAGAAGGCGGGCCACACCAAACAGGCACATAACTGTTCCATGGCGCTTTTGAGGAAAGTGCGGACTACAAAAGAATGGTAGTTTGCAACCTGTGCCATACCAAAATAAGCCGGGCGTAAACACTAGCAACCTCACCACCACCAGCATGATCCGCCACATGGCATCCAAGCACCCTAATAAGTGGGGCGAACGCCTAGGTCCACAATCTGTGTCTGCGGGTCAGACCACTGCCTCCTCTTCCCTATGTTATGTGCTGGCCAATCTCCGGTCGATGGTGCAGGCCTGGATGCCTCCCGCCCTGCACCTGGACCTTCATAAGCACCATCAGCGACCACATCCGTGTCCCAGCGCAGCATCCAAATGTCCTTACCCCAGGCCTTTAAACACAAGCGCAAATACCCAGCCACCCACCCATAGGCCATAGCACTAAATGCGCAGCTTTCCAAATTACTGGCCCTGGAAATGTTGCCATTTACGGCTCGTGGACTCTGAGGCCTTCCACAGCCTGATTTCGGCAGCCGGCCCGTGTTACGCAGTCCCCAGCCGCCACTATTTTTCAAGGTGTGCCGTGCCTGCCTTACATCAACATGTGTTCCATAACATCACACATGCCCTGACCAACGCAGTTACTGGGCAGGTCCACTTAACCACGGACACATGGACAACTGCATTCGACCAGGGACGCTACATTTCCCTGACGGCACACTGGGTGAACTTTGTGGAGACCGAGAGCGAGTCATACCCTGGGATGGCACAGGTGCTACCGACGTCAAGGATTGCGGGCCCTACGTCCATCAGGGTTTCCGCCTCCACCTATGTTAGTGGCTGCAACCCCCTTTCTCCTCCTCCGCCTCCTCCTCCACTTCCACCTCTGAATTATCATCTTGCAGCACCAGTCAGCCATCAGTCAGTAGCTGGAAGCAGTGTAGCACTGCAGTGGGGAAGCGGCAACAGGCCGTGCTGAAGCTGATATGCTTAGGGGACAAACAGCACACCGCTGCAGAGCTATGGAAGGGGATAAGAGACCAATTGAACTACAACCAGGTATGGTTGTTTCTGATAATGGCCGTAACTTGTGGTGGCTTTGTAGCTCAAGCTCACACATCCCATGCATAGCCCACGCCTAAAACTTAGTGGTTCAGAGGTTTCTCAAAACCTACCCCAATTTGCCTGAGCTACTGGTGATGGTGCGCTGCGTGTGTGCACATTTCCACAAGTTATCGACAGCTTTAGCCGGTCTGTCAACGCTGCAGCAGTGCTTGAAATTGCCAGCTCGCCGGCTGTTGTGCGACGTGAGCACGCGCTGGAATTCGAAGTTCCACATGTTGACCAGGCTTTGTGAGCAGCAGAGGGCAGTAGTGGAACATGGCTGCAACATGGTCGTCGCCTTTCCAGTCAGCTTCCTCCACAAGTGAGGAGTGGATATGGATGTCTGACCTGTGAGGTTTTAAGAAACTTTGAAGAATTAACACAGATGGTGAGCGTCGATAACACTTCTTTGTCTACTCAAACGCTCGCTGCTCACAATTAAGGACGACGCTTTGCATGTGGAAGAGGTGGAAATGGGGAAGACATTACACAGAGTGATAGCCAGACCATCCTCAGTTTGTCTTCTCAGTGCGAATTTGATGATGAAGAGGAGGAGGAATCGGAGACGCTTGCCTCTGCTACAGAGGGTAGTACCCATGGAAGTTTAATTCCATCTGTTCAGCATGGGTGGGCAGAAGAAGAGGATGAGGAGATTGAGAGTCATCCTCCTGATGAAGACAGCGAAGTCTTGTTTGTTGGGACTCACACATGGCTAACTTCGTGTTAGGCTGCCTTTCCCACGACCCGGGATTGTTATTTTTCGTCGCTACCTCCCCGAGTCGTGAGTGGGTAATCTGCGTGCCTGCCGCCTTCTTTGCATGTGGTAGCCGTTCTCAGGCTCCCTCCGGAATCGAACCCCCGACTCCCCGCTACCCGTGGTCACCATGGTAGGCGCAGAAAATATCATTGAAAGTTAATAGGGCAAACATCCAAATGGATCACAGAGACATGTGATCGGCCCGAGGTTATCTAGAGTCACCAAAGCGGCAGCAGGCCCTCGACACTAATGTTTTCGATGGTCAGATCACCAGAAGGCACTCGCCTATCATTTTTTCAATGGTAAGCTAAACAGCAGGCAGTCGCCCATAATTGTTTCAATGGTCAGCTCAACAGCAGGCCCTCAACCATAATTTTTTTCGATGGTTAGCTCAGCAGCAGGCCCTTAACCATAATGTTTTCGATGGTCAGCTCAGCAGCAGGCACTCTCCCATAATTTTTTAAATGGTCAGCTCAGCAGGCCCTTGCTCCAAATGTTTTTGAGGGTCACCAGCAGTCAATCATAATTTTTCAAGGGTGTGTATGATGCCCTCCTTTATGTGTAACAAAGAGTGTATTGTAGTGCCGGTTCCTTGTATTTTTGGCAGCCCTTTCACTTAGTGCATAGGCTTTATGAGTGTAGGAGTCCCACTACCTGAACAACTGTACCACAATATGAATGAGGCCCTCCTTTATGTGATATAGAGGTTGCCTCTTGCTTGTAATTTTTGGCAGCACTTGCACTTTCTATATAAGTAAATATGCAGGAAAGAATGTTTCCTAACAATTTTTCCTCTAAAATCGATTTTATCTTTGGTTTTGTGCGTATTATTATTAGTCTGTAAAAGTGTCGTACTACTTGGACAACATTGTTCCCAGCAGCGACCTGGGAGTCCAAGATGCATCCAAACATCCTCCCCATGCTGTTCCCGAACCATTCCGGTGGTGTTTCCATCAATTTCTGAACTTTTCCTATGAACCAGGCACCCTCCCTCTTCAGAGCAGGGGTGCCTGGTTTAATGCTCGGGTTCTCCCATTGACTTCCATTATACTCAGGTGCTCTGTAGAGCACCCGATGTGTTCGACCTGAGCACCCGAGCACTTTGGTGCTCGATCAACATTAGTCACTATACCATTCACAAAGTGTAGGGCAGTTCTGTATGGCCTAGACACACCTGACCATACTGTAACACCACCGTCACCAAAGGCTTGTCTGGTGACAACATTGGCTAATGCAGAGCGCTCTTCTTGATGTCTCCAACATCATTGGCGGCCATCACTTCTGCTCAGCATGAATCTACTTTCATTAGTGAACAGCACTGAGGCCCACTGGTCCCTACGCCCTGCGTAGATGCTCCCTGGCCCATGCAAGACAATGACGCCTATGCCTGGTGTTGTGGTCAGGTACCCTTGCAGGTCGCCTAGTACACAGACCACGCTGATGTAAATGGTTTAAATGGTCTGACATGACACTTATTACTCTTACTACTGACCGTATTTTTCACCCCATAAGACGCACTTTTTCCCCCAAAAATGGGGGAAAGTGCCCTGCATCTTATGGGGAAAATGCTGACATTTTTACATCGCTAGCTGCGATGTACGTGCGAGTGGGGAGGGACTGGGAGGAGGAGCTGGGGGCCAGCAATTGCGGAGGGCCGATGCAGTAATATTAGGGCTGGGGGCATGAACAGGAACTTTTAATTGAATTAAATATTTCATATTTCAATAGTGCAGCACTGGAGCGGGGGCGGAGTACAGTCACTGCACCGGCCCCTCCGCAATTACCGTCCCTAGCTCCTCCTCCCAGTGACCCAGTCCCTCCAAGCTTTGGGGAAGGGGTCTGTGGATGGCACTGTTATGGGATGGGGATCTGTGAATGGTACTGTTATGGGGTGAGGAGGGTCTGTGGATGACACACATATATAACAGTGCCATCCACAGATCCCCCATAACAATGCCATCCACAGATGCCCCCATACAGTGCCATCCACAGATTCCCCCATACAGTGCCATCCACAGATTCCCCCATACAGTGCCATCCACAGATTCCCCATACAGTGCCATCCACAGATCCCCCATAACAGTGCCATCCACAGATTCCACCATACAGTGCCATCCACAGATCCCCATAACAGTGCTAGCCCTGTTATGGGGTGGAATCTGTGAAGGATACTTCACAGTTCCCCCACAACAGTATCCTTCACAGATCCCACCCATAACAGTGTCAGTCATAGATCCCCCATAACAGTGCGTCATCCCCAGATCCCCCATAACAGTGCGTCATCCACAGATCCCCCATAACAGTGCGTCATCCCCAGATCCCCCATAACAGTGCGTCATCTCCAGATCCCCCATAACAGTGTGTCATCCCCAGATCCCCCATAACAGTGTGTCATCCCCAGATCCCCCATAACAGTGCCATCCACAGATCCCCATAACAGTGTGTCATCCACAGATCCCCATAACAGTGTGTCATCCCCAGATCCCCCATAACAGTGTGTCATCCCCAGATCCCCCATAACAGCGTGTCATCCCCAGATCCCCCATAACAGTGCCATCCACAGATCCCCATAACAGTGTGTCATCCACAGATCCCCCATAACAGTGCGTCATCTCCAGATCCCCCATAACAGTGTGTCATTCCCAGATCCTCCATAACAGCGTGTCATCCCCAGATCCCCATAACAGTGTCATCCCTAGATCCCCTATAACAGTGCGTCATCCACAGATCCCCTATAACAGTGTCCTTCACAGATCCCCCATAACAGTGTCCTCCACAGATCCCCCTATAACAGTGCCATCCACAGATCCCCCATAACTGTGCCATCCACAGATACCCCCATAACAGTGTCATCCACAGATCTCCCCATAGCAGTGTCATCCACAGATCCCCTATAACAGTGCCATCCACAGATCGCCCTATAACAGTGTCATCCACAGATCCCCCATAGCAGTGTCATCCACAGATCCCCCATAACAGTGTCCTTCACAGATCCCCAATAACAGTGTCCTTCACAGATCCCCCCCATAACAATGACATCCACAGATCCCCCATAACAGTCGTCATCCACAGATCCTCCATAACAGTGTCCTTCACAGATCCCCAATAACAGTGTCCTTCACAGATCCCCCCCATAACAGTGATATCCACAGATCCCCAGTAATAGTGCCATCCACAGACCACCATTAGTTCCAAAACCACCAAAAGCACACCTTTTGGTTCAAAATATATATTTTTTCTTATTTTCCTCCCCAAAAACCTAGGTGCGTCTTATGGGCCGGTGCGTCTTATAGGGCGAAAAATACGGTACTTACTCACCTACCTTAAATGTGCCTGGAATTGTGTGGCATTCATCATCCGGTTCCACAGGGCATTGTTCACAATTAAGTGGTCATCAGTGTCGGATGTGGCCAAAGGATGTCCACTTTTATACTTTTCTGTGACTCTTTCAGTCTCTCTGTATCTTTGTTGCAACCTGCTGATGACACTCTGAGCTCAGGAGTGCAGCACTGGGACTGGGGGGCCGAGTACAGTCACTGCACCGGCCCCTCCGCAATTACCGTCCCCTAGCTCCTCCTCCCAGTGACCCAGTCCCTCCAAGCTATGGGGAAGGGGGTCTGTGGATGGCACTGTTATGGGATGGGGATCTGTGAATGGTACTGTTATGGGGTGGAGAGTCTGTGGATGACACATATATATAACAGTGCCATCCACAGATCCCCCATAACAATGCCATCCACAGATGCCCCCATACAGTGCCATCCACAGATTCCCCCATACAGTGCCATCCACAGATCCCCCATCACAGTGCCATCCACAGATCCCCCATAACAGTGTCCTCCCCAGATCCCTCCATAACAGTGCGTCATCTCCAGATCCCCCATAACAGTGTCATCCACAGATCCCCCATAACAGTGTCATCCACAGATCCCCCATAACAGTGCGTCATCCACAGATCCTCCATAACAGTGTCATCCACAGATCCCCCATAACAGTGCCATCCACAGATCCCCCATAACAGTGTCATCCACAGATCCCCCATAACAGTGTCCTTCACAGATCCCCAATAACAGTGTCCTTCACAGATCCCCCCATAACAGTGATATCCAAAGATCCCCAGTAATAGTGCCATCCACAGACCACCATTAGTTTCCAAAACCACCAAAAGCACACCTTTTGGTTAAAAATATATTTTTCTTATTTTCCTCCCCAAAAACCTAGCTGCGTCTTATGGGCCGGTGCGTCTTATAGAGGCGAAAAATACGGTACTTACCTACCTTAAATGTGCCTGGAATTGTGTGGCATTCATCATTCGGTTCCACAGGGCATTGTTCACAATTAAGTGGTCATCAGTGTCGGATGTGGCCAAAGGATGTCCACTTTTATGCTTTTCTGTGACTCTTCCAGTCTCTCTGTATCTTTGTTGCAACCTGCTGATGACACTCTGAGCTCAGTGGCCACTTCTGTCTGAGAACATTCTGCGTGAAGCCTTGCAATGGTGAGGTACTGATTATTAATTGTTAGGGTTAGGGTTTTAGGTTCATCCTTAAATTATACAAGTTAAATATCCCTTATTTGAGAAGTGTGGTCGGTGGATCTATTCTATTCAGAAGGATATTGACTTTGGGGTTCCCAGAGACGAGTCCCTCTCCTCCTTTAAATATGTGGATTTTGCAATTTTCTATGCAATGCCTCCTTCCAACTGGTAAAATTAGCCGTCGAGTCCATATCACTCTCCGGAGTGTTTAGGTGGTCTCTGCGCCTCAAGCCCTGGGTCGCTGATGATGATTTGAAATCTAATCTATGTAGCCTTCCTTTTGAACCAGGTAAACTGTGTGGTTTGGAACAGGATAAGATCATGGAAGGTCTCTTCACTAAAAAGGGATACCCCAATCCTTTCATTGCAAGCACAGTACATTTCAAGGCACCAGACCCCCAACCGTCCAGAGAACAATTCCATGTGAGATGAATCCCGGAGGTAGAATATGATGTGTGACCGTGAAGGCTTTTGAAAGAAGAAGGCAGATTTCTGACACTAAAAGATTCTTTTTTCTTCTACCCATGGATCCCAATGGAAGGTCAAGCGTTGTTCTTCCTAAAAGAATGGCTTTTGGTAACTACAGACCAGAGTGCTCGAGGTATCATCAGAGAAGGTTATTCAATAGGCTTTTTAACTCATTCCCTAGACAGATATACAAGAACCAAGCTTCATACACCCAGAAAGCAGCTGATCCAGAAGAAGCTGTACTTTATCTTCTTCAGGACAAGGTTTTGGAAGAGGTCCTGAAGTCACAGGAATGTAATCACAGGTTCTGAGCAGACGCCTCCTAATGCAGGGGATGATACAACATTCAAATGGGCCCATAATCATGGGCTATCCCAAAGGTATACCTGGAATCAGTGTAAATGTTGGCTGTTTTTCCATCTGCATATCTGCAAGCCATCTTCAGAGTTTTTAGCTCCACTTGAGCAGATATGTGTGGTGGTGTGGACAATGCTTTTTAGAGTGTTATTTTTAGTCACCACTGACCCACCTGTGTAGTACCTGCCATCATGACCATACTTTGATCCATCCACAAAGAGCACATGATCTGGATTATCTAATAGCTGATTTACCGCTGTCCCTTGTGACATTATCTGCAAACAGTCATGAGCCTCCTCCTCTGGATCTGGAAGAAAAGTTTAAGTGCCCTAACTCTTCCCTCCCCCTTGTTCCAGACACAACAGGATGGCTCGAGCCAAAATATTACACCTTTGGACATTTCAGGCAGGCTCCACTGGCCTACCAGGTAGCCGGGGAAATCCTCGGTGGGCCCCCGAACCAGCAAGTGAGCTTACTTACTTCACACACAACCAAGACAGAAGCAGGCACCTTCTCTTTTAAACTCCCAAGGAGTGCTCACCCCTTGTGCAGGATTTTTCAGTTTCTTCCCTGGCTACCACATCTGGTCTGCCAGTCCAGGACTAACCCTCCGCCACCCTCCTGGGAATCCCAGGGACTACACCCTCCGTTAGCAGGATAATTTAGTGACCCCTCATTTGAGTCCCATCTGGGGCTACCTGTTGTCACACCCTCCATCACTAAGACAGATTAATCAGTAACCCCCAAATCAAGCCCGATTTTGGAGCACGCCTAGGGCTACACCCTCTGTCTGAACAGAATAGATAATTTAGTAGCCCCCCTCCCCCCCACCAGGGAAAATCTCTTGCTCTGCTCACCGTTAACTGTGAAGGTGCCTGACACAAACTACACCAATGACAAAACACAACCAGAGAAGAGCAAACTCAAATTTTCTCTAGGATTCTAAGAGCTCAGGATTTTACATCAACTGAAGTTGTAACTATCCACAATGTACCATCAATAGCAGAACAGATTACCACAGCACAGTGCAGCACTGCAAGAGGCAGATGAGATAACCAGAATTTTCTCACCTTGTCTCTGAGGCTGCAGTCCTCGCCCTCAAGGGTGGTCCACCGTGCTCTGGGAACCCCAAACTCCGGCTAGCGATGTTACTTCTCCTGAGTTCCACATTGGGTGCCAACTGTAGAAGATGCCATCAATCAGAGCTGATCATGTTTGCTCTTCTGCTCCATATTAATAGTAACCCAAGGGTTTTACGTGCACTGAAGAAAATAACAGTGACACACACACTGGGGTCAAAGCAAATTCTCATTTATTACAAGAAGTACAGCGGGTTATAAAGATATCAGAGGGGCATTCCCCTGAGGCATGTGGCATTGTTAAATTAATTGGAATATGAAAACATGAAAAGAGAAGACTTGGTATCTGCACATTGTGCATTGTTTTACTAACTCTGGTATGTGAACTATGTAAATATCTTGCTGTAGCCACAATGTTGTAATGGAGTCTTAACTAACAGCAGAAAAGCATATATAGAGGAGGAAACCTTCATGCTCAGGAGAAGAAAAGGTGTTGTCTGAGAGCTGGAGTATATGGGAGCTTCCTTAGTTGATTCAAAGAATGAAAGAAGAAGGCAGATTTCTGATTGCAAGCACAGTACATCTCAAGGCACCAGACCCCCAACCTGTCCAGAGAACAATTCCACGTGAGATGAATCCCGGAGGTAGAATATGATGTGTGACCGTGAAGGCTTGTGAAAGAAGAAGGCAGATTTTTGACACTAAAAGATTCTTTTTCTTCCACCCATGGATCCAGTTTGAAGGTCAAGTGTTGTTCTTCCTACAAGAATGGCTTTTGGTAACTACAGACCAGAGTGCTCTAGGTATCATCAGAGAAGGTTATTCAATAGACTATTTAACTCATTCCCTAGACAGATATACAAGAACCAAGCTTCATCCACCCAGAAAGCAGCTGATCCAGAAGAAGCTGTACTTTATTTTCTTCAGAACCAGGTTTTGGAAGAGGTCCTGAAGTCACAGGAATTTAATCGCAGGTATATTTTTCTATTATTTTTGTCAGAAAGAAAACATTTTGTATAGAGACAATCTGGTCAATAGTTCCAATTATTGAACAAGGAGATTTCTTAGCAACTATCAATATAAATGATGCTTATCTTCATGATTCTATCTTATCTCCACACGAGAAATTTTTCAGATTCTTTCATTCTTCAGAATTTCCTCGGCTCTTACACATTCACAAACTTGATCTTGGCTGATGCTGCTGCTCTAAGAATTTGTGATAATTATGTTGTCCCTTATTTGGACGATTGGTTCGTTAAGGCGACTTCAGAGGAGCTACTCAGACATCATCTGAAATATACACTCAACCTTTTTCAGCTGTACAATCTGGTGTCTCAGGGCAAGCAGCTCTGCTCACACCGAACAGATAAAATCTAACAGCCTAGAGCTGTGATGGCTAACCTCCAGCTGTGGTAAAACTACGACTCCCAAGATGCACACTTGCTTGGCTGTTCACAGAACTCCAGAGTATTGAATGGAGCATGCTGGGAGTCATAGTTTCAGCACAGCTGGAGTGCCGGAGGTTAGCCATTACTGGCCTAGAGCGAGCTTACCATGGCAGGCCTGGGAAGCTTTAGAAGTAATTTCACTGCGGTCTCCAATCGGAAGGCACAGGGAGCTGCATCTCTCTGCCTTACCTCACATAGTATAACCTATACAATCATCAACACGATGATAATCAATGTGTGACAAAAACGCAATTTCACCAATAAACTAAGAACACACGTAAAGTATAATGAGATACTTTATTAAATTACAACGAATAATATAAAAACAGATGAATTTGTAGCAGCAATGCAGTTAATGCTGTGACTAGCGAGTACTGGATCAAAGATGTCTCCCAGGGAGCAATCTATATATTATATCATGCAGCAAAACATATGCATCGCATAGTGTATTACAAATATATAAATGCCAGGGTATATGCACATATATATTAGAATCAGTGAGATAACATAAGCTGTGCAACTTACACAATATCACAACCTGGTATGAAACAATATACCCCGTACCTGTTATAGCAAAGTGGAGGAGAAGAGCATGACCCAGAGCCTGCAGGGAGCGCACCCCACACTTACCTCACATAGGCAGCAATCGCTGTTGAAGGCGGCATCTGAGTGATAAAAGTGACAGGGTTCGGTGCGATTGCCGTTCCCTGTCATTGTAGCCAGGTGCCGGCTGTATTATACATCCAGCATCCACCATGTATGGATAGGGTTAATTTATATATATTGCTGCACAACAATTTTAATCTCGTGTCGTCCATTACGTGAGGACGCACTTGATGGTCTTACCATGTGAGGCACATGGTTTTATCAATTTGGGCTTCCATGTGCTTCAGATTAATAGTAATAAATGCCATAATCTGCCTCCACATATTAATCCTGTTGCCCATTATGTGAGAAAGTATTTGATCGTGTTACTATTAATGTGAGGCACTTGGTTTTATTAATTTGTACTTTCTTGTGCCTCACATTAATAGTAAGTGCCTCATCAAGTACCTCTTAACATAATGGGCAACATAGGGTTACTGTGGGTATTTCTTTGTGTTATTTTAATTATTAGCGAATAAAGTCATTCTTTATTTGAATTTGAAATCAAAGTCTAAATTCTGGAATTGTGCTCGTAACCTTACTTTTCTGTGACTTATCTCATGACTATCAAGATCAGTTTTTTGCATAAAACATTGTTCACATTCTGAACATGAATACGGCTTCTTTACTGCGTGACGTAGCACATGTTTAACAAGATTTTGTCTATAAGTAAAACGTTTCCCACATTCTGAACATGAATATGGCTTCTCTCCTCTGTGACTTCTCTGATGTGCAGCAAGACTTAGTTTCTGTGTAAAATATTTCCCACATTCTGAACATGAATATGGCTTCTCTCCTCTGTGACTTCTCTGATGTGCAGCAAGACTTTGTTTCTGTGGAAAAAGTTTCCCACATTCTAAACAGGAATACGGCTTCTCCCCTGTGTGACGTAGCGCATGTTTAACAAGAGTTTTTCTAAGTGTAAAACGTTTTCCACATTCTGAACATGAAAAGGGCTTCTCTCCTGTGTGACTTCTTTTATGTTTAACAAGATGTGAATTATCTGTAAAACATTTCCCACATTCTGAACATGAATATGGCTTCTCTCCTCTGTGATTTCTCTGATGTGCAGCAAGACTTGGTTTCTGTGTAAAACATTTTCCCACATTCTGAACATGAATACGGCTTTCTCTCCTGTGTGACGTCGCTGCATGTTTAACAAGATTTGTTTCTATGTAAAACGTTTTCCCACATTCTGAACATGAATACGGGCTTCTCTCCTGTGTGACTTCTCTCATGTGTAGCAAGCTTGTGATTCGTCATAAACGATTCCCCATTTGAACATGAATATAGCTATCTCTACTGTGAACTTCTCGGCATGTGACAACAAGATTTGTCATCTGAAAACTGCTCCCACATTCTGGCATGATATGGCTTCATCCTGTGACTTCTCATGTTAGTGACAACGATGGATTTCCCGTGTAAAACTGTCTCCTCACATTTCCTGCAACGATACGAATATGACATTCACTACCTGTTAACTCTCCAGAATAACAAGGTCTGATCTACCTTACAGCACTGCCCACCTCTATACATGCACATGGTTTGTCTCCTTTGCAATTGCTCATGTCTAAGAGGCTGTGATCCCTGTAAAACACTGCACACACGTGCTAACACTGCATATGACTGCTCTTCCTGTGTGATTTCTGCGCATGCGCATGACAAGACTGATCAGCTGCAAAACATTTCACACTGAACATGACTATGGCTGCTACCTGTGTGATAAGGGCTGTGTCTAGTAGACTGTAGCGAAGCTCCTGGACTGTGACATGAGGTTTTCCTGCATTACTGCATGATAGCTTCATCATCTGTGCACGACTCGGCTGACTGACATAAGGGCTGGAGTTCTTATGGGAACCTTTTCTGCACAACGGTACGGATATAGGACTGTCTCATCCTTACATCTCACTTACACAGTTAACAGACATGCATGCCTATTAAGGAGGCTTGATCCCATTTCACGTGCTGGACAAGTCATACCACCTGCCTATGAAGCTACCTCGTGCTCAGGACTTGCTGTCCAGTAGCACTCACACAGCGTGTATACATGAAAACTTGCCACCTGCTGTGATGTCACTGGTCTCATCATAACTGTCACTTGCCGTGTATACGTTGCCTGACAGCTCACCATGTGACATAGAGGCTTGCTCCGTTGTGTACTGGCCAGTGATACAGTAGGCTGTGTGCTCGTCTCAGCTCATGTCCCACCATACATGCACTGACACACGTGTTACACTGCACATGACGACTCTTACCTTGTGATATAAGAGGCTGGTGCTCCTCCATTACATGTCACTGCACACACGTGTATACACTGTACATGATGGCTCTTACCCTGTAATATAAGAGGCTGGTGCTCCTCCATTACATGTCACTGCACACACGTGTATACACTGCACATGACGGCTCTTACCCTGTGATATAAGAGGCTGGTGCTCCTCCATTACATGTCACTGCACACACGTGTATACACTGCACATGATGGCTCTTACCCTGTAATATAAGAGGCTGGTGCTTCTCCATTACATGTCACTGCACACACGTGTATACACTGCACATGACGGATCTTACCCTGTGATATAAGAGGCTGGTGCTCCTCCATTACATGTCACTGCACACACGTGTATACACTGCACATGATGGCTCTTACCCTGTGATATAAGAGGCTGGTGCTCCTCCATTACATGTCACTGCACACACGTGTACACACTGCACATGACGGCTCTTACCCTGTGATATAGGAGGCTGGTGCTCCTCTATTACATGTCACTGCACACACGTGTATACACTGCACATGATGGCTCTTACCCTGTGATATAAGAGGCTGGTGCTCCTCCATTACATGTCACTGCACACACGTGTATACACTGCACATGACGGCTCTTACCCTGTGATATAAGAGGCTGGTGCTCCTCCATTACATGTCACTGCACACACGTGTATACACTGCACATGATGGCTCTTACCCTGTGATATAAGAGGCTGGTGCTCCTCCATTACATGTCACTGCACACACGTGTATACACTGCACATGACGGCTCTTACCCTGTGATATAGGAGGCTGGTGCTCCTCCATTACATGTCACTGCACACACGTGTATACACTGCACATGATGGCTCTTACCCTGTGATATAAGAGGCTGGTGCTCCTCCATTACATGTCACTGCACACACGTGTATACACTGCACATGACGGCTCTTACCCTGTGATATAAGAGGCTGGTGCTCCTCCATTACATGTCACTGCACACACGTGTATACACTGCACATGATGGCTCTTACCCTGTGATATAAGAGGCTGGTGCTCCTCCATTACATGTCACTGCACACACGTGTATACACTGCACATGACGGCTCTTACCCTGTGATATAAGAGGCTGGGGCTCCTCCATTACATGTCACTGCACACACGTGTATACACTGCACATGACGGCTCTTACCTTGTGATATAAGAGGCTGGTGCTTCTCCATTACATGTCACTGCACACACGTGTACACATTGCACATGACGGCTCTTACCCTGTGATATAAGAGGCTGGTGCTCCTCCATTACATGTCACTGCACACACGTGTATACACTGCACATGACGGCTCTAACCTTGTGATATAAGAGGCTGGTGCTCCTCCATTACATGTCACTGCACACACGTGTATACACTGCACATGACGGCTCTTACCTTGTGATATAAGAGGCTGGTGCTCCTCCATTACATGTCACTGCACACACGTGCATACACTGCACATGACGGCTCTTACCCTGTGATATAAGAGGCTGGTGCTCCTCCATTACATGTCACTGCACACACGTGTATACACTGCACATGACGGCTCTTACCCTGTGATATAAGAGGCTGGTGCTCCTCCATTACATGTCACTGCACACACGTGTATACACTGCACATGACAGCTCTTACCCTGGTGATATAAGAGGCTGGTGCTCCTCCATTACATGTCACTGCACACACGTGTATACACTGCACATGACGGCTCTTACCCTGTGATATAAGAGGCTGGTGCTCCTCCATTACATGTCACTGCACACACGTGTATACACTGCACATGACGGCTCTTACCCTGTGATATAAGAGGCTGGTGCTCCTCCATTACATGTCACTGCACACACGTGTATACACTGCACATGACGGCTCTTACCCTGTGATATAAGAGGCTGGTGCTCCTCCATTACATGTCACTGCACACACGTGTATACACTGCACATGACAGCTCTTACCCTGTGATATAGAGGCTGGTGCTCCTCCATTACATGTCACTGCACACACGTGTATACACTGCACATGACGGCTCTTACCCTGTGATATAAGAGGCTGGTGCTCCTCCATTACATGTCACTGCTACACACGTGTATACACTGCACATGATGGCTCTTACCCTGTGATATAAGAGGCTGGTAGCGTCCTCCATTACATGTCACTGCACACACGTGTATACACTGCACATGACGGCTCTTACCCTGTGATATAAGAGGCTGGTGCTCCTCCATTACATGTCACTGCACACACGTGTATACACTGCACATGATGGCTCTTACCCTGTGATATAAGAGGCTGGTGCTCCTCCATTACATGTCACTGCACACACGTGTATACACTGCACATGACGGCTCTTACCCTGTGATATAAGAGGCTGGTGCTCCTCCATTACATGTCACTGCACACACGTGTATACACTGCACATGATGGCTCTTACCCTGTGATATAAGAGGCTGGTGCTCCTCCATTACATGTCACTGCACACACGTGTATACACTGCACATGACTGGCTCTTACCCTGTGATATAAGAGACTGGTGCTCCTCCATTACATGTCACTGCACACACGTGTATACACTGCACATGACGGCTCTTACCCTGTGATATAAGAGGCTGGTGCTCCTCCATTACATGTCACTGCACACACGTGTATACACTGCACATGACGGCTCTTACCCTGTGATATAAGAGGCTGGTGCTCCTCCATTACATGTCACTGCACACACGTGTATACACTGCACATGACGGCTCTTACCCTGTGATATAAGAGGCTGGTGCTCCTCCATTACATGTCACTGCACACACGTGTATACACTGCACATGACGGCTCTTACCTTGTGATATAAGAGGCTGGTGCTCCTCCATTACATGTCACTGCACACACGTGTATACACTGCACATGACGGCTCTTACCCTGTGATATAAGAGGCTGGTGCTCCTCCATTACATGTCACTGCACACACGTGTACACACTGCACATGACGGCTCTTACCCTGTGATATAAGAGGCTGGTGCTCCTCCATTATATGTCACTGCACACACGTGTATACACTGCACATGACGGCTCTTACCTTGTGATATAAGAGGCTGGTGCTCCTCCATTACATGTCACTGCACACACGTGCATACACTGCACATGACGGCTCTTACCCTGTGATATAAGAGGCTGGTGCTCCTCCATTACATGTCACTGCACACACGTGTATACACTGCACATGACGGCTCTTACCCTGTGATATAAGAGGCTGGTGCTCCTCCATTACATGTCACTGCACACACGTGTATACACTGCACATGACGGCTCTTACCCTGGTGATATAAGAGGCTGGTGCTCCTCCATTACATGTCACTGCACACACGTGTATACACTGCACATGACGGCTCTTACCCTGTGATATAAGAGGCTGGTGCTCCTCCATTACATGTCACTGCACACACGTGTACACACTGCACATGACGGCTCTTACCCTGTGATATAAGAGGCTGGTGCTCCTCCATTACATGTCACTGCACACACGTGCATACACTGCACATGACGGCTCTTACCCTGTGATATAAGAGGCTGGTGCTCCTCCATTACATGTCACTGCACACACGTGTATACACTGCACATGACGGCTCTTACCCTGTGATATAAGAGGCTGGTGCTCCTCCATTACATGTCACTGCACACACGTGTATACACTGCACATGACGGCTCTTACCCTGTGATATAAGAGGCTGGTGCTCCTCCATTACATATCACTGCACACACGTGTATACACTGCACATGACGGCTCTTACCCTGTGATATAAGAGGCTGGTGCTCCTCCATTACATGTCACTGCACACACGTGTACACACTGCACATGACGGCTCTTACCCTGTGATATAAGAGGCTGGTGCTCCTCCATTACATGTCACTGCACACACGTGTATACACTGCACATGACAGCTCTTACCCTGTGATATAGAGGCTGGTGCTCCTCCATTACATGTCACTGCACACACGTGTATACACTGCACATGACGGCTCTTACCCTGTGATATAAGAGGCTGGTGCTCCTCCATTACATGTCACTGCACACACGTGTATACACTGCACATGACGGCTCTTACCCTGTGATATAAGAGACTGGTGCTCCTCCATTACATGTCACTGCACACACGTGTATACACTGCACATGACGGCTCTTACCTTGTGATATAAGAGGCTGGTGCTCCTCCATTACATGTCACTGCACACACGTGTATACACTGCACATGACGGCTCTTACCCTGTGATATATGAGGCTGGTGCTCCTCCATTACATGTCACTGCACACACGTGTATACACTGCACATGACGGCTCTTACCCTGTGATATAAGAGGCTGGTGCTCCTCCATCATGGCCTCCTTGTACAGATCCTTGTGGCCTTCTATATACTCCCACTCCTCCATGGAGAAATAGACAGTGACGTCCTGACACCTTATAGGAACCTGACAACACAATGACACCGTCATCACCCAGACCCTCCAGTGCTGTTACTGGAGAATTTCCCAGCATTCCCAGCAGTGTCACCTCTCCAGTCAGCAGCTCCATCATCTTGTGGGTGAGCTCTAGGATCTTCTGCTCATGTATCAGGGGGTGAGGGGAGGCTCTGTGATGGGGGAGGGGTCCTGCTCCGCCCTCCTGACTCCTGGAGATGGATGATGGGAGTCACACAGTCCCCGATGTCTTCTTCACTATTGTGTACTCCTGTGGATGGAGAGAGACACTTAGGAATAAACCCTTCAGGGGCCATGTGCTCTCCTCCGGCCTCTCCTCCTGGTACAACGTGCCTACTTACCTCCTCATGGCTCCTACATGACTATTGGTCACTGGTCACATGACACATCACTCACCATACTGGGGGCTGATCTTCAGGTTCTCCGTCACTTGGAAGGTCTGGGGGCCGTTCTCCAGGACCCTGGACTCTTCCTATCACTTCCTATGATGGATTCTCCTCCCCGATGTCTGACTTGTTACAGAATACAATACAGAGGAGAGAAATCTAGAGAAGTTTACCTCTCCGCTCAGCAGGGAGATGATCTCCAAGGTGAGGTCTAATATTCTTCTGCTGATCTCCTTCCCGTCCATCCTCGGGGGTCATTCAGGAGAAGAGGAGAGAACTGGAGGAGCTGGAGGCTTCTAGTACTGCAGGCGCCTTTATGAGAAGAGGAGAGGAAATCATCCAGGGTACAAGACCAGATGTCACCTCCAGAACCGCACGTCCTGAGCTTGATGGTCACCCCTGCACATAATTACAGGGGTGGCCACCTTTCCTGATGCTGAGAGCAGCATTTAGAGATATGATTTATAGCAGCTACATGGACTATGGGTACAGTAGACAGGTGAGAATTGTGGGTATGCTTTGTGAACTGAGCAGAGGTCATTGTGCAGGGAGGGGGAGGAGGTAAACTGTGACACCTATTGTAAATGGTGGATCCTGTGTTATCTATACTGGGGTGTTAAAAATTATAGAATTAGCCTCGAGTTGTATCTCCTCCTGTGAGCGCTGCAGGTCCCTTTGCGACGTGGGTTCAGTTCACACCAGACACAGGGCTATCTTTAACGCAAGGCAAAAGGGGCAGCTACCCCAGGCTCAGTTGCCCCTGGGTGGCCCAAGGCAGCTGCCTCTTGAGCCCCGCTGCAGTGACATACCGCCAATATAGACAGACCACGCCGTTGCTATGGGGCCTGCGGCACAGGGGAGCCCGGAGCGCATGGAAGGCCCCACCTCCTATGTCTACTCTGCACAAGACACAGACTGTAGACAGTTTTTATTCATGGTTAATGCATTGAGGCGGCCTGTCCACTGCTCCATACGGCTCAGAGTAACAAGTCAAACCGACTGCCTCCCCCCCGGCCCGCCCACTGCTCCATATGGCTCCGAGTAACAAGTCAACCACACTGCCTCCCCGGCCACCCACTGCTCCCTACGGCTCAGAGTAAGAAGTCAATCCGACTGCCTCCCCCCCCGGCCTGCCCACTTCTCCCTACGGCTCCAATTAACAAGTCAAACCGACTGCCTATCCACCCACCCAGCCCCCCGCCCTGCTCCTTGGTTCACGCGCCCGCTCCCTGTCTGACCTCCCACTTGCATTGTCCTCTGCCCTGCGCTTACGTGCTTCCCACCATCTGACCATCAGACGTTGAGTTCATCCCCCTGATACTGTCTTCTGAGTAAGGTATCTAAGCCTATCATGGATGATACTTCTGAGAGGTGTTTCCAGTACTATCATTTATGAAACAGTTTTCTAAGTCATCTAAGTTTTTATGTGTTATTATCTGTGAAGCATCTCTATCTAAGCTTATCATCTGATACTGATTTCATATGTGATACTGTCTCTGGGCCGCAGTATCTAAGCCTATCATGTGTTATACTTTCTGCTCAGCTGCTGTATCTAAGTTTTTCATGTGTCTACTAAGATGTGAATCGATTTTATCATGTGTGATAGTTATCTGAAAGGTGTATCCATGTCTATCACTGTCTTCTGAGAGGTATATCTAAGTCTATCATGTGTGACACTTTCTTCTGAGTGGAGTAGTAAGTCTATCATGTGTGACACTTTCTTCTGAGTGGAGTAGTAAGTCTATCATGTGTGATAATTTCTTCTGTGAGGTGTATCTAAGCCTCTCATGTGCCCCATATGGCTATAATTTTATTTGATACTTTTGTGCTGATTCTTTTTTTCTCTCTATATTAAGGGACACTATAGTCACCAGAACCACAACAGCTAAACGTTGTAGTTCTGGTGTCTATGGCATGTCTCTGCAAGCTTTTTAATGTAAACACTGCCTTTTCAGAAAAACGCAGTATTTGCATTACTGCCATGAACGCCTCTAGTGGCCACTCATCAAAGGGCCACTAGAGGCGCTTCTAGTCCAGTGTTGCACAATGTGCAACACTGACATTCATGCTAAACATTCCTCATAGAAATGCATTGATCCAAAGCATCTCTATGAAGCTACGCATGCGCAATAGCCTCCCAATGCTTCCCTATGGGAAAACAGTGGGTTGGCTATGATATACTCACACACTGCACATTCCTGTGCATTGTATATTCGAGGTGTTTGGATTTTTTTGTGTGTGTGTTGTGGTGGAGGCGTGATTGCATGCTAGAGTGTGGGAAGGCGGGATCCAGGGGCCCAAGTAAATTCTTTCCCAGGGTCCAATCAATATTAAAGACGGCCCTGACCAGACATAAAAAGAAGAACGGACGGCGCTGCTCCTCTAGCATCCATAAGCAGATTAGATCCTAGATGGCTCCTTCTCCCTGCTGCCAATCACTGCTTCCCGTGTGGATTGCTGTACGGCTTCTATACGCTCCGGGTCCTCAGCTTCCCTCCAGACTTCTATACCCCTCCAGATCCCTTTATACCATTCGGACCCCTCCAGACTCCTCTCTGCTCCTGCAGACTCCTCTGTTCCCTCTATGGAAGCTTCTAGAAGGTTCCCATAAAAAATGTCATGCTCATGGAAACCAAGCCCTGCAGGGCTCTGTAGGATTGAAGTGGCTTCTGCTTGTCTCTGGTCTTCTTCAGGACTCGGGAACGAGAGGGATAGGAGAAAAAAATGTACACAAATATTATCCAACAGGTGATTGATGGAGCGTCCAGCACCTCAGGATAATCAGCCTTAAGCCTTTTCTCACATCACCATCACACCCATATCTGGAGATCTCAGTTTCTGAATGATTTGAAGAAGATGAATATTTAACCCTTACTGCGCTGAGCGGATTGTCTTGCAGATGAGCCGATTGGATTTGCCATTGAGATTGCCTCTGATATGAACTGTAGAAATGCTTCTCAAGGTGACCTCCGCCCAACACACAATCTGTCTCCATTCTTCTGACAGGGAAAGGCATCTGTTTCCACCTTGTTTATGGGGAAAAAACATCCACCGCGTCGTCCGTCCGAATCAGAATCCGTCTGAATTAAGGGCTGAAAAATGAGTAAGGCCGATGTGATTGCCCTGAGCTCCTTCATGTTTGATGACAGGAGACCTGATGATGGCCACTTCTTCTGTACCCAAAGGTTCTTGAATCAGGAGGAAAGAACTTCTCCAGATGAACAAAAGATTTCCTTGCAGACGAGTAGTCTTCTGCTACTTAGTTCAGATCTTTGTAAACACAGAGAAGGATTCTAAAATGACTGGTCAGAGAGTTTGGATTCTTGCCCCAGACACAGAGGAGGTTACAGTGCAGAGATTATGTGAGATATGGCCCAGCGCACCTCCTGTATTGGTGACCAGCTCTACAATTCTTATTCAACTGTTCAATTTGACAGGCTCAAGAAATGACTTTCCTCCTGGTGAATAGTGATGAGCGGGAGGTGCCATATTCGATTTCGCGCATGTGCGATTGAATATTCATCATATATTCGTCAAAATCGAATATTTGTCATTATTCTAATTAACGCAAATAATATGCGATTTAATTATTTGCATATTGCGAATTGAACTTTGAACGGGTATAAAGGTAACTTCCTATTGGGTTGGCTTTCTAGAATTAACAAAGATAATGAATATAGCGCTATATTCTCTATCTTCGTTAATTCTAGCAAGCCAACCATTAGGAAAGTTATACCGTTCAAAGTTTTATTCGCAGAACGCGATTATTATGTACCTTCATCTGGTGTTTTAAACCTCACATCATGTTTTAACCATTTGTGTTATTTTAACTATTACTGATTATGGATTAATAAGTTATTTTGTCTGGTATGTTGTGGCTATTATCTTTAGATTTATTGCGCTGAGTATCCAAGTATCGATCGGTTTGGTTCGATACATATAATGTGAGAGAGGGTGGAAAATCGCTAACACATGCGTGG
Source organism: Bufotes viridis (assembly GCA_033119425.1). NCBI lineage: Eukaryota > Metazoa > Chordata > Amphibia > Anura > Bufonidae > Bufotes > Bufotes viridis. The sequence continues at coordinate 1,656,236 of CM065589.1, read as the reverse complement.
GGAGGGGTCTGACACCACACCGGACGAAGGAGAGGGAGCAAGAAACAAGGCCTGAAAGCAAGGGAAGAAAGAAGGACACCTCCTAGTCAAATCCCTAGTCACAGTCCTGACTGGCTATCAGTATGAACAGAGCCCAAAGGTAGGCGAGTTCATACGCAGGAGTACCTAGAGTCCTAACTTGCTCTATAAGACCCTGGCAATAGTGACAGGACTGGGACTACCTGTTCCTCCAGAAAGGAACGATGACCAGGAGTCTCCCTCAGTCCTACAACAAAGGGCAGGGGAAAAACAACACACAGATAAGCCAAAACAAAATGCAAAAGGTAACGGAAACCCTTAACTTTCCAGTAATTATGGCAGCAACAGGAACTCAGCCGAGAACCAAACATCAGCAGACCACAGATACCACTGAAGCTATAAACCGCACAGCATTGTGGTGGAAGCAACTATAAATAACCACAATAGCCACACCTGGAGGTTAGAGGTGTGGCCAGTATCAGAAACAACACAGACGTCTATTGATCAAAGCACGTGTTGCAAGTCTCACAGATCTTCTGTCACCCACTGTCGCGGGGACGTCCGCAAGTCCCAAAGCGACTGGCATTCATGTCAGATGCCGATACCCACATCCTTTCCTCTTGTCCATAACCCTTCCAGTGAACAAGATACTGAAGAGCTCTATGAAGGACTCGAGAATCAGTAATCTGGGAAATCTGGAATTCAAAACTACCGTCCACCATGACAGGAGCGGGTGGCTCCAAGGGTTCCACATATCTCTTCCTCAAAGATTTATGAAAAACATTATGTATTTTCAGAGCTCGAGGAAGTTTTAAACGAAAAACTACAGGATTAATAATGGCACTGACCAATGAATCTTGGACCCAACTTCCAAAAAAGTACCTTTAACTTAATATTTTTTGTGGAAAGCCACACAAAATCACCCACTCTTAGGTCTGGAGCATTTATACGTTTCCCATCAGACACACGTGTATACTTGTTGCCCATATTCCTCAAGGTATTTTGAATTCTCATCCGGATGATAATGACGACGAAAAACGTTCTACCAGAAGTATATGAACCAGAAAATGTGCCCAAGTGGACTCCCGTCTACAATTATTTATGGTAAACTCTGCCAGGGAAAAAACGAGGACCACTGCCCCTGGTTCTCAGAGACAAAACATCTTAAGTAAGTCTCCAGGCTCTGATTAGTGCGCTCAGTCTGTCCGTTAGAACGAGGATGAAAAGCCAAAGTAAAAGACAGTTGTACCCCCAGCCGAGTACAGAACGCCTTTCAAAATCTGGACACAAACTGAGTCCCCCGATCCGAGACCACGTCAGAGGGAATGCCATGAAGTTTCACAATGTTGTCAACAAACACCTTTGCAAGTGTTTTAGCAGTAGGTAGGCCAGGTAATGCAATAAAATGCACCATTTTACTAAAGCGATCAACTACCACCAGAATAACTGTCTTTCCTGACGAATTAGGTAGATCCGTGATAAAATGAATGGATAAGTGGGTCCATGGTCTGGGTAACAGAAGTAGCGAGCCGCAAGGCCAGGTATTTGTCACTTTAGAGCGTGCACAGGTACCACAGGCCGATACGTAATCCTCAACACACTTAAGCAACCCCGGCCATCAGAATCTACGAGAGATGAGGTCAGCAGAGGATCTACTCCCAGGGAGACCCGTAGGAACCGCACAGTGATGTTTCTCAAACACCTTGTGCCGCAATTCTGCTAGCACCAAAAATTTCCCAGAGGGGCAAGGATCCGGTGCGTCTCCCTGAGCCTCTAAGTCAGGGTATAGAGCGGATATCACCACCCCTTCCGCCAGTATAGGATTCGGATTTTCAAAATCACCACCTCCAGGAAAACTATATGACAAGGCATTCGCCTTGACGTTCTTAAGCCCCGGACAATAAGTGGCAGTGAAACTGAATCTAGTGAAAAACAACAATAATCTAGCCTGCCTCGGGTTCAGCCGACTCCAGGTAGGCCAGATTTTTGTGATCAGTGAACACAGTGATTGGATGAATCACCGCTTCCAACCAATGACGCCATTCCTCAAAAAGCCAACTTAATGGCCAGTAACTCTGTTACCCACATCGTAATTTCTCTCTGCGGCAGAGTTTTTTTGTTGAGAAAAAGACAAATGGACCTGGTGACGGGCCCTGCAATAAAATTGCAGGTATAAAAAGGCAATGTCTTAGTAGTTAAAACAGAGAACGATGTATTCAGACAATTGTCTACGCAATGATCACCCCAAATGACCACAATAGCCCCACCTGGAGGTTAGAGGTGTCGCCAGTATCAGGAACACAGACGTCTATTGATCCACAAGGAAACCTGTCCGATCAAAGCATGTGTTGCCAGTCTCACAGATCTTCGGTCACCCACTGTTGCGGGAAGTTCATATGTCTCGGTACGTCCGTGACAGCAGCACAGAGGAACACTGGGGTTAACATGACTCAACCCCAATATTGCTATTATGAGAGATAGATGATGGGGTAACTTGTTATTAGGGCTCATGCACATGACCGTATGTATATTGCGGTCCGCCAAAACACGGATGACATCCGTGTGCATTCCGTATTTTGCGGAACGGAACAGCTGGCCTTAATAGAACAGTCCTATCCCTGTCCGTTATGCGGACAATAATAGGACATGTTCTATTTTTGCGGAACAGATATGCGGACATACGAAACGGATTGCACATGGAGTAACTTCTGTTTTTGCGGACCCATTGAAATGAATGGTTCCGCATAAGGTCCGCAAAAAAAATGAACGGACACAGAAAGAAAATACGTTTGTGTCCACGAGCCCTTAAATGAAGGCATTGATCACATGGTGTTATTACTTTAATACCTCCATATGCCTCACATTAATTGTAAGTAACCCCATCGTCTACCTCCTCATATAATGGTCAACATGGGGCTAATGTGAGGTACACGATGAGGTTATTCACTATTAACCCTTAAAGACCGACCCTCTTCTCATTTTTGCATTTTTATATTTCTTCCCCAAGTTCCAATAGCCATAACTTTTTATTTTTCTATTCACAATGCCATCATTTAATTTGCCGTCTCTTGTATTGAAAAAAAAAAGGAAAATCAAAATAATCCACAATTCCACCAAATTTTTGGGGGTTTTGACATCACAGCGTTCACTGTGTGATAAAAATGACATGACGTCCTTATTCTGCAGCTCAGCATGAAAATGGCAATGCCAAACTTGTATACTTTATACTTTATTACTTTTAAACAAAATAAAAACCTTTGAGAAAAATCTAAATTTTATTTGCATTGCCGTTTTCTGACAGCGATATTTTTTTGAATATTTCTGTCTACACAGCTGTATGAGGCTTGTTTTTTTGTGCCCTGTCGTTTTTATTGGTACCATTTTTGTGGTATTTACTGCTTTTTAAACACTGTTATTCAATTTTTGGGGGCCAAAGTGACAAAAAAATTGTGAATCATGTGTTTTTCATTTATTTCCGTACGGCGTTCATCTCACAGGAATTTTATTAAATACATTGTAATAGGTCATTTACGGACACAGTGATACCTAACAGGTTTATTTTTCTTGTTGTTTATATATTTTTATATTTAAAATTGGGAAAGGGGAAGAAGACAAACTTTTAGTATTTTGGCTTTTTATTTTTTAACGTATTTTCACTTTTTATTTATTAACCATTAGTATGCTGAGAGTCCAAGTCAAGCTATTAGAGATCTATTAGGGTGAATAACATTTTGACACGCTCCCTGCTGAGCTGTGCCTCGTGCATAGCTTAGCAGGCAGCTTACCATGGCAGGCCTGGGAAGCTTCAGAAGCAATTTCACTCTGCCTTACCTCACATATGTAGCAATCGCTGTTGAACACGGCATCTCAGTGGTTAAATGACAGGGTTCGGTGTGATTTCCTATCCCCGTCATTGTGGTCAGGTGCCGGCTGTATTATACATCCAGATCCCGCCACGTATGGATTGAGCTCATTGAGGAAAGGTCATCAATATATATTGACGCACAATCATTTTAATCACTTGTTGTCAATTATGTAAGTGCCTTCTTTGTGTTATTTTTAGAGTTGAGCGAACTTCTATTTTAGTTCGGCATCCAAAGTTCGGGTTAGGGTTAGTAGCATCTCGTTATGGATTCCAGCACCGCGGACCATAACGGCATTTGGAATCCATAAGGGCTGCTTCATTGAACCCGAACCTTTACAACCCTAAGGACCTGGAGTGACGTCACCATCATATGATCAGTGCAGGGCGTGGCTCAGTACTGGATCACCTCTTATCCAATCCAGTGCTGAGCCACGCCCCCTGCACTGATCACATGACTGTGACGTCACCCCAGGTCCTTAGGGTTGTCCAAGGGTCGGGTTCAATGAAGCAGCCCCTTATGGATTCCAAATGTCGTTATGGTCCGTGGTAGCGGAATCCATAACGGGATGCTACGATAACTCGAACCCGAACTTTGGACGCCGAACTAAAAATAGAAGTTCGCTCAACTCTAGTTATTTTATTTGTTATCAAATAACGTCATTCTCTAATTGGAATCAAAATCAAAGTCTAAATTCTGGAATTGTGATCGTAATCTTACTCTTCTGTGACTTCTCTCATGACTAACAAGATCAGATTTTTGCGTAAAACATTGCTCACATTCTGAACATGAATACGGCTTCTCTCCTGTGTGACGTATTGCATGTTTAACAAGAGTTTGTCTAACTGTAAAACGTTTCCCACATTCTGAACACGAATACAGCTTCTCTCCTCTGTGACTTCTCTGATGTGCAGCAAGACTTGGTTTCTGTGTAAAACATTTCCCACATTCTGAACAGGAATACGGCTTCTCTCCTCTATGACTTCTCTTATGTGTAACAAGACTTGGTTTCTGTGTAAAACATTTCCCACATTCTGAACATGAATACGGCTTCTCTCCTGTGTGAGTTCTCTCATGTCGAACAAGCGCCGATTTATATGCAAAATATTTCCCACATTTTGGGCATGAATACAGTTTCTCCCGTGTGCGAATTCTGTCTGTAGAAAGACTCGATCTTTTAGTGATCTTTTGAAACCTTTCACCCCCTTTCTGACCGGCACTTGTGGTAGCAATCTGTGATTGGTCAGAAGATTCCTCAAGAACAGGGGGATTATATGATAGATCTGTACTGTGAAGTCCTGGATGTACATTAAGGTTTTCTCCTGACGAGCACTGCATGATGTCTTCATCTTCTGCTTTATAATTTAGTGACAACATAAGGTTTCCCTCAGAATTCTTATGGAAATTTTCTGCTAAAGATACAAAATGAAATTTTAATTTTTTCTAAATTACAGAGTCGACAACCTTATAACATTCCTATTAAAGGGGTTGTCTCATCTCACTGCTAGTAAGTCCAGACCAGCCGGGAAACAGCAGAGTGCTTTCAGTAGAGCTGTTTCAGTAGCTTCCATTGAAGCGCATGAAAGCTATGGAAACTGAATAGCACAGAAAACTATGCTGTTACTGAGTTAGGGAAACTTTTCAGCTTGCTGGTTGTTTTTTGTGTCACAATGGAGCATCTGCGTCTGCACATGACAGCTCTTACCTTGTGATATAAGAGGCTGGTGCTCCTCCATTACATGTCACTGCACACACGTGTACACACTGCACATGACGGCTCTTACCTTGTGATATAAGAGGCTGGTGCTCCTCCATTACATGTCACTGCACACACGTGTATACACTGCACATGACGCTCTTACCTTGTGATATAAGAGGCTGGAGCTCCTCCATTACATGTCACTGCACACACGTGTATACACTGCACATGACGGCTCTTACCTTGTGATATAAGAGGCTGGTGCTCCTCAATTACATGTCACTGCACACACTGCACATGACGGCTCTTACCTTGTGATATAAGAGGCTGGTGCTCCTCCATTACATGTCACTGCACACACGTGTATACAATGCACATGACGGCTCTTACCTTGTGATATAAGAGGCTGGTGCTCCTCCATTACATGTCACTGCACACACGTGTATACACTGCACATGACGGCTCTTACCTTGTGATATAAGAGGCTGGTGCTCCTCCATTACATGTCACTGCACACACGTGTATACACTGTACATGACGGCTCTTACCTTGTGATATAAGAGGCTGGTGCTCCTCCATTACATGTCACTGCACACACGTGTATACACTGCACATGACGGCTCTTACCTTGTGATATAAGAGGCTGGTGCTCCTCCATTACATGTCACTGCACACACGTGTATACACTGCACATGACGGCTCTTACCTTGTGATATAAGAGGCTGGTGCTCCTCCATTACATGTCACTGCACACACGTGTATACACTGCACATGACGGCTCTTACCTTGTGATATAAGAGGCTGGTGCTCCTCCATTACATGTCACTGCACACACGTGTATACACTGCACATGACGGCTCTTACCCTGTGATATAAGAGGCTGGTGATCCTTCATTACATGTCACTGCACACACGTGTATACACTGCACATGACGGCTTGTACCCTGTGATATAAGAGGCTGGTGCTCCTCCATTACATGTCACTGCACACACGTGTACACACTGTACATGACGGCTCTTACCTTGTGATATAAGAGGCTGGTGCTCCTCCATTACATGTCACTGCACACACGTGTACACACTGCACATGACGGCTCTTACCCTGTGATATAAGAGGCTGGTGCTCCTCCATTACATGTCACTGCACACACGTGTACAGACTGCACATGACGGCTCTTACCCTGTGATATAAGAGGCTGGTGCTCCTCCATTACATGTCACTGCACACACGTGTATACACTGCACATGACGGCTCTTACCCTGTGATATAAGAGGCTGGTGCTCCTCCATTACATGTCACTGCACACACGTGTATACACTGCACATGACGGCTCTTACCCTGTGATATAAGAGGCTAATGCTCCTCCATTACATGTCACTGCACACACGTGTATACACTGCACATGACGGCTCTTACCCTGTGATATAAGAGGCTAATGCTCCTCCATTACATGTCACTGCACACACGTGTATACACTGCACATGGCGGCTCTTACCCTGTTATATAAGAGGCTGGTGCTCCTCCATTACATGTCACTGCACACACGTGTATACACTGCACATGACGGCTCTTACCCTGTGATATAAGAGGCTAGTGCTCCTCCATTACATGTCACTGCACACACGTGTATACACTGCACATGACAGCTCTTACCCTGTGATATAAGAGGCTGGTGCTCCTCCATTACATGTCACTGCACACTCGTGTATACACTGCACATGACGGCTCTTACCCTGTGATATAAGAGGCTGGTGCTCCTCCATCACATGTCACTGCACACACGTGTATACACTGCACATGACGGCTCTTACCCTGTGATATAAGAGGCTAATGCTCCTCCATTACATGTCACTGCACACACGTGTAAACACTGCACATGACGGCTCTTACCCTGTGATATAAGAGGCTGGTGCTCCTCCATTACATGTCACTGCACACACGTGTATACACTGCACATGACGGCTCTTACCCTGTGATATAAGAGGCTGGTGCTCCTTCATTACATGTCACTGCACACACGTGTATACACTGCACATGACGGCTCTTACCCTGTGATATAAGAGGCTGGTGCTCCTCCATTACATGTCACTGCACACACGTGTATACACTGCACATGACGGCTCTTACCTTGTGATATAAGAGGCTGGTGCTCCTCCATTACATGTCACTGCACACACGTGTATACACTGCACATGACGGCTCTTACCCTGTGATATAAGAGGCTGGTGCTCCTCCATTACATGTCACTGCACACACGTGTATACACTGCACATGACGGCTCTTACCCTGTGATATAAGAGGCTGGTGCTCCTCCATTACATGTCACTGCACACACGTGTATACACTGCACATGACGGCTCTTACCCTGTGATATAAGAGGCTGGTGCTCCTCCATCATGGCCTCCTTGTACAGGTCCTTGTGGCCTTCTATATACTCCCACTCCTCCATGGAGAAATAGACAGTGACGTCCTGACACCTTATAGGAACCTGACAACACAATGACACCGTCATCACCCAGACCCTCCAGTGCTGTTACTGGAGAATTTCCCAGCATTCCCAGCAGTGTCACCTCTCCAGTCAGCAGCTCCATCATCTTGTGGGTGAGCTCTAGGATCTTCTGCTCATGTATCAGGGGGTGAGGGAGGCTCTGTGATGGGGGAGGGGTCCTGCTCCGCCCTCCTGACTCCTGGAGATGGATGATGGGAGTCACACAGTCCCCCGATGTCTTCTTCACTATTGTGTACTCCTGTGGATGGAGAGAGACACTTAGGGAATAAACCCTTCAGGGGCCATGTGCTCTCCTCCGGCCTCTCCTCCTGGTACAACGTGCCTACTTACCTCCTCATGGCTCCTACATGACTATTGGTCACTGGTCACATGACACATCACTCACCATACTGGGGGCTGATCTTCAGGTTCTCCGTCACTTGGAAGGTCTGGGGCCGTTCTCCAGGACCCTGGACTCTTCCTATCACTTCCTATGATGGATTCTCCTTCCCGATGTCTGACTTGTTACAGAATACAATACAGAGGAGAGAAATCTAGAGAAGTTTACCTCTCCGCTCAGCAGGGAGATGATCTCCAAGGTGAGGTCTAATATTCTTCTGCTGATCTCCTTCCCGTCCATCCTCGGGGTCATTCAGGAGAAGAGGGAGAGAACTGGAGGAGCTGGAGGCTTCTAGTACTGCAGGCGCCTTTATGAGGAGAGGAGAGGAAATCATCCAGGGGACAAGACCAGATGTCACCTCCAGAACCGCACTGCCTGAGCCTGGAGGGGCCCCCACCACATGGATTCCAGGGGCCCCAACATGGAGATCTCTGGTGGCCCCACAGGAGATAAGTGTCTGATAGATGCAGGTCCCACCTCTGGGCTGTGCTCAGCTGTGTCCAGAACTCCTAGAGAAGAGACTGGAGAGAGCTGAGCTCAGGCCGGGCCCGCTCCATTCATTCTCCTCCTGGAGGCAGGGGCCCCTCACCAGGACAGTCAGGGGCCAGCGAATGATGACAACCCCCACTATCCTCACTACTACCCCCATTATACTAAGCTGAGGAGTGGAGAAGGATTCCTTGTGTGTAATGGAGGAGAATCTCCAGAGGTGACATGTCTGAGCTCTCCACCACACTGTCTCCTCACAGCTCATCTTACCTGCAGGCTGGAGGAATGGCTGATACCAGAGAGAACAAGAGCCCTGACTACCGACCAGGACCTGCCCAGTATCTGCTGCACTGCCAGAGCTGAAGGACCTGGGGTGACGTCACCGTCATGTGATCAGTGCAGGGGTGGGGCTCAGCAGTGAAGCAGAGTAGAGGTGGTGAAGGACCTGGGGTGAGGTCACTTTTATGTGACCAATCCAGGGGCGGGACTCTGCCGTGGAGAGTAGAAGAGGTGGTGAAGGAGCTGTGATGATGTCACTGTCATGTGATCAGTGCAGGGGTGGGGCTCAGCAGTGAAGAGGAGTAGAGGTGGTGAAGGACCTGGGGTGAGGTCACTTTTATGTGACCAATCCAGGGGCAGGACTCAGCCGTGGAGAGTAGAAGAGGTGGTGAAGGACCTGTGATGATGTCACTGTCATGTGATCAGTGAAGGGGCGGAGTCAGCTGTAATTGTGGTCATGTGACATGTGAGGGATGATCCTTGTATGGAGAAAGCATTTTAGGATTTCTTTCCTACAGAACTGGAAAAATGCTGGGAGTTGTAGTTTTCGCCTCTGAAACCTGCAATAACAGCCTGGAGTGTTACTTCTGAGATATCATATAACATTCTATACTTTTCTCCTCTGATATATTATTGTCTGGACATGCTGGGGTTGTAGTTCTCTGATATAACAGTCTGTACATAGCTGTGGTCTCCTCTCTGGAGTCTCCTATGGAGGACATAAAAGACGGAAATGTAATTGTTCCGGGAATGCCGGTCTGAAGAGGAAGCCGCTGATGATGGATTCAGGATAAACTGTTTTCCTCCTCTGAGGAGAAGAATAAAGAGGGAAGATTCATTCTAAGGGAAGAAAGTAACAAAGAGATTGTTCCTGTCCGACCGGTTGGGGGCCCAGGATGATGACCGGGGTCTCCACCTCCAGGGCCTTCAAAGTGGTTGGAGCTTTGAGAAAAGAAATGATGGCAGAATGTAAACCTCCTGGAAATGACCCAGTTCAGTCCGGATTCACTATAGACGCCTCTCCTTACTGAACAGGTCTTCTTCTGCCTAATGTGGGAGCGGTCCTGGTCTGGGTTGGGGCCTTCACCTCTACTCAGGAGCTGCTGTACTGGGAGAATAAGGCCAGAAAGTCGTCTGCTCAGTTTTCTCCTGTGGAAGTGTAGACTCGATGTAGTAACAATGCGACACTTGCGCTGCCGTGCTGATCTATGATGATGATCTGTGCCGCCGCCGCCAAATGTCCACGGTGAATGTACTGCCAATATTCACAATAGTATAAAGGAATAATGAAACAAAAATAGGGACACGCGCTGACACTAGAAGGATATCTGTATTCTAATAATCGTAATAATCCGAAACCTGAATAAAAACCAATCTCTAAGGGTGAATGAGCCCTCGCCCTTAATACAGACCAACAATATGGATTACTGCTCTGTGTTGGTGATGCATACAGGTCTGATCCTCACTCCTGAATGAGTCGATATGATCCAAAACTGTCAGTTCGGTTTCAGGGCACGGGTAATAAATACTTTCAATGCTGTTTCACGAGCTCATTACTACCTGAATAGGTGGAGAGTAATTCTCGGATGAAGTCCCCTTTTTTCTCCAAGTCGCGCTGATGCATTTTAAAAGGACGCGCTTCTTGCTCTACTCACACAGAGCGCGCCGCCCGGCCGGTAGCTTGTACGCGCGTGGTGGAGCTTGCAGAGTTGACTCCGGGAGTATGTTCGCGTGACGTCACACCTTTACTACGGATGCCTTCCGAGGACAATCTTTCCCCAACGCGTTTCGGAACTGACGGGTTCCTTCGTCAGGGATGGAGTTTGCTTCCAGTCCTATGGATTAAATAGGCAACCTATTCCCATGGTAACCGCTGCAAATGACTTGGATTTTTTTGATGTTTATGTATTTGTTGGGATCCATCACCGTTTCCTCTGAAAGCCACAATGTCAGAGTCCGCCATCCCTAACTAGATTATTACCTAACACCCAGAAGCAAGCAATTCAATCTCCTGGACCAACCCCTTTGGTGCCAGACTGTTCAATCTAAAGATCCATTTACCTTCGCACCGTGACATTTTACCAGTATAATTCCCGCCCCTTGTATCCATCTTAACCCTTTCAATCCCCCAAACAGCGACCCTGAAAAGGAGCCCCCATGATAATCTGTATAGTGTTTTGATAGTGGGTGACCCTCAAAATGTTTGCATATATTATTGTATATGCTCACGAATTCTAATTTTCATTTGGCGTTTGGTCCTACCCACATATATTTTATGACAGGGGCATTTAATAAAATAAATCACTCCGTTAGTGTCACAAGTAATATAGTTGGTATTTTTATAAGTAATGGTCATCTCTAGAGTTGAGGGAACTTCTGTTTTAAGTTCGGCTTCAAAATTTCGGGTTCGGGTTATCTAAGCATCCCGTTATGGATTCCGCTACCACGGACCATAACGACATTTGGAACACGGGGTGAAGGACCTGGGGTGACGTCACCGTCATGTGATCAGTGCAGGGGGCGTGGCTCAGTACTGGATTGGATAAGAGGTCGTAGGCTACCAACTCTTATCTAATCCAGTACTGAGCCACGCCCCTGCACTGATCACATGACGGTGATGTCACCCCAGGTCCTTCGTGTTGTCCAAGGTTCGGGTTCATTGAAGAATCCCCTTATGGATTCCAAATGCCGTTATGGTCCGTGGTAGCGGAATCCATAATGGAAGGCGTGTATAACCCGAACCCGAACTTTGGAAGCCGAACTTAAAACAGAAGTTCGCTCAACTCTAGTCATCTCCTATCTCAAAAATGGGGTATTTTTTGGCTATTGATTGCTTTACAGTTTTACACATTTTGCAGGGAAGAATCCGGTCTTTATTCCATTCTTTTTGTTGGTGTTATTCTGTGTGTTTTTTATGGATCGGGCTATTATGTTAGATAGACTTTGGGCTTTCCTGAATATAAAGGTTGGACCACTAGGGATTTTCTCCGCTATCATTTTGTCCCAATGCTTTCTGACAATGCTCTTGAGGGTCCTTTCTCCTCCACTGTATCCAGTCATTATTGGGACTCGGATCAATGTGTCTTTGTTCGCTAGGTCTTCACTTATTTCTTTTTACTTGGAGGTTTCTTTTTTCTTTATTCACCAGCAAGTTCTTGCGATCCATCTCTTTTATCTGTTCCACTGAATTTTCTAGATCCCCTAGTTTATATCCTTTTTCAATGAATTTTTATTAAGCTCCGTTGCTTCTTCCTCAAAATCTCTTAAATTGCTACAGTTCCTGCGTGTTCTTATAAACTGGCTACGGGGGATATTAGATAGCCAGGTGGGTAAATGCCAACTTACAAGGGGTCTGAAGCTTATGATTATGAGGTTTTTGTGTGAATTTGTCCCTTCTCAATGAAAATGGTTAAATCCAAGAAATTGGCTGTGAAATGTAGATAAAATTCATTTTTATTTAAATTATCCAAAAATTGATGCAACTGAGGTTCCCCCCTCCCATTCCAAATAAAAATACATCGACTATGAACCTCTTCCAGAGGACCAGACCGCACCGAGCTCGCCACCACAGTAAATGGCAGACGTCATCAGATCTTTCCTCTGCATGAGGTGGATGTGTCTGCCCCCATCGGAGTGTAAAGCACACGGCTTCAGGCCGGTATAACTTATGTCGTGGTAACACAATGGTCAGTCACGTAGGGAATCGAGCCTCGTGCTGCAGGTGAATGACGTCGGGACGGTGGAATAATGGCGTTCAGCAGACAGGTTTAGAACTCAGCAAGATTCCCACCAAAGGCGGGTCAAGCCCCTTTATTTATACACCTTCCAGCCGGGTGTGACGGGTGTAACTTCTCAAAGTATCATCGTGATTGGTTACATCCAAATAACACTCAGAATTGGAGAACACTGAAGCCATACTTACATTATTCATTATGGATAATTGGGTTACTGCCAACACAAAGACTTTTTATCTGATCTTAACATAAAGCTTCTAACTTCTGCATTAGAATTGGCAGGCAGCCGTTGCCATCTTCTGATAAGAAATTTAAACACAAAATACAGTCTTGAACACAATACGGTCAGAGTCTCCAAAATGGTGACCGCGGAAAAGCGGAAAGCTCCTTCATCACTTACATAGAGGGTTCCTCCTCCTAAAGTCCATACATCTATAGGATATAAATATAAAGCCTTGACAGAGTCAGTCGGAGATGGCTGCATATTTTATCATCTCAGCTAAGGCGCTCCTACTCCTGGAGTGAGGAACAAGGCCTTCTGCTCCTGAGTGAGGGACGAGGCCTTCTGCTCCTGAGTGAGGAACAAGGCCTTCTGCTCCTGAGTAAGGAACAAGGCCTTCTGCTCCTGAGTGAGGAACGAGGCCTTCTGCTCCTGAGTGAGGAACGAGGCCTTCTGCTCCTGAGTGAGGAACGAGGCCTTCTACTCCTGAGTGAGGAACAAGGCCTTCTGCTCCTGAGTGAGGAACGAGGCCTTCTGCTCCTGAGTGAGGAACGAGGCCTTCTGCTCCTGAGTGAGGAACAAGGCCTTCTGCTCCTGAGTGAGGAACGAGGCCTTCTACTCCTGAGTAAGGAACAAGGCCTTCTACTCCTGAGTAAGGAACAAGGCCTTCTGCTACTGGGTGAGGAACGAGGCCTTCTGCTCCTGAGTGAGGACACGAGGCCTTCTGTTCCTGAGTGAGGAACGAGGCCTTCTGCTCCTGAGTGAGGAATGAGGCCTTCTGCTCCTGAGTGAGGAACAAGTCCTTCTACTCCTTAGTAAGAAACAAGGACTTCTGCTCCTGAGTGAGGAACGAGGCCTTCTGCTCCTGAGTGAGGAACGAGGCCTTCTACTCCTTAGTAAGGAACGAGGCCTTCTGCTCCTGAGTGAGGAACGAGGCCTTCTACTCCTTAGTAAGGAACGAGGCCTTCTGCTCCTGAGTGATGAACGAGGCCTTCTGCTCCTGAGTGAGGAACGAGGCCTTCTGCTCCTGAGTGAGGAACGAGGCCTTCTGCTCCTGAGTGAGGAACGAGGCCTTCTGCTCCTGAGTGAGGAACGAGGCCTTCTGCTCCTGAGTGAGACACGAGGCCTTCTGCTCCTGAGTGAGGAACGAGGCCTTCTGCTCCTGAGTGAGGAACAAGGCCTTCTGCTCCTGAGTGAGGAATGAGGCCTTCTGCTCCTAAGTGAGGAACGAGGCCTTCTTCTCCTGCATTTCACAGCCCATCGCCTCAGGATCTCCTCAGCTGTTTTGGCCCTTATACGGTGGTGTCCTTTATAGCTGCTTCCTTAAGAATAAAGAGACTTTCTTTGGTTCCATACCTGGATTACTGACCACCTTCAGGCTGCTGGCCAGGGTTTGAGGGTTTTAGGCCTCATGCAATCAGTTGCAGAGGTAGCTTCTTGAGCCTTATGGCACTTATGTCCTATCTACAGAGAAGAGATCCTTAGCCTGTGGAAATATAGCACACTCTGTCATTTCAAGCTAGTCCATCCTTCAGATGGTAGAAACATCTCAGAGCTTAGTGTTCCGTGTTCCAGCTCATCTGGATTCTGTTGACCACCAATTTCTCTGAACTAGGTTGAGGACTGCACCTGGAGGGTTATACGGTAAGTGGGCTGATGGAGTCCCTTGAGAGGTCTCTCTCCTCAAATCTCAAAGAGTTTAATGCTATAGAAGGTCCTGTCTGACTCGCCCCACAGAAGGGGAAGCATTCTGTGTAATTGCAGACGTTACAAGCAGGGTGGTACCAGATCACAGCATGGATAGAATTAAACCTGACCCATCTGTCTGCTAGACTTATTTGAGCTTCGCTCAACATTGTTGCTGACCAACAACTGAGTCAAACTCTAGCAGTTCCAGGAGAATGGTCTTGGAATCCAGAGATTTTCAAGCAAATTGCCACGATATGGGAAGTATCAGAGATTTTCTCAATGCCATCAGGTTCAGTGCCAAGATGGAAATATTCCTTTCCCTTTATCAGGGGACAATCCCTTGATGGCAGATACCCTGCCCATTCCTTGGAGTTCAGGCCGGCCTACATTTTCCTTCCAGTTTTCATGATACCTAGAGCATTGATGAAAATCGGGTTAGACCAGGCCAAGGTAGCGCAATCATAGCATTCAAGAAGAAGAGGTCATGGTTCCCAACTCATGCAGATGAGTCGAGGGAGTTACTGAGACTTACCCCAGTGCAGATCCCGGGTGCTAAGATCTGGAAAGATTCCACCTGACAGCAGGAAGGTTGACCAGCCTTTTAACAATAAAAACTAAATTAAATCATTCAGATGCCGCAATCACGTATGAACGCGGCATCTGAGAAGTACAATGATGGGGCGGCTTCAGTATGATGGAGGCGGTTACCCATCCTAAATAACAGTGACATTCAGTCTAATTTTTTCGCTGCTGGTGGCAGCAATATTACCTGTGCTAGATGGTCAGCTCAGCAGTAGGCCATCGCCCTAATGTTTTAGATGGTCAGATCAGCAGCAGGCCCTCGCCCTAATGTTTTAGATGGTCAGCTCAGCAGCAGGCCCTCGCCCATAATGTTTTAGATGGTCAGATCAGCAGCAGGCCCTTATCCCTAATGTTTTATATGGTCAGCTCAGAGTCAGCAGCAGGCCCTCGCCCATAATGTTTTATATGGTCAGCTCAGCAGCAGGCCCTCGCCCATAATGTTTTAGATGGTCAGCTCAGCAGCAGGCCCTCACCCCTAATGTTTTATATGGTCATATCAGTAGCAGGCCCTCACCCCTAATGTTTTAAATAGTCAGATCAGCAGTAGGCCCTCGCCCATAATGTTTTAGATGGTAAGATCAGCAGCAGGTCCTCGCCCCTAATGTTTTAGATGGTCAGATCAGCAGCAGGCCCTTGGCCCTAATGTTTTAGATGGTCAGATCAGCAGCAGGCCCTCGCCCATAATGTTTTAGATGGTCAGATCAGCAGCCAGCCCTTACCCCTAATGTTTTAGATGGTCAGATCAGCAGCAGGCCCTCGCCCCTAATGTTTTAGATGGTCAGATCAGCAGCAGGCCCTCGCCCTTAATGTTTTAGATGGTCAGATCAGTAGCAGGCCCTTGGCCCTAATGTTTTAGATGGTCAGCTCAGCAGCAGGCCCTCGCCCCTAATGTTTTAGATGGTCAGATCAGCAGCAGGCCCTCGCCCCTAATGTTTTATATGGTCAGATCAGCAGCAGGCCCTTGGCCCTAATGTTTTAGATGGTCAGATCAGCAGCAGGCCCTTGGCCCTAATGTTTTAGATGGTCAGATCAGCAGCAGGCCCTCGCCCATAATGTTTTAGATGGTCAGCTCAGCAGCAGGCCCTCGCCCCTAATGTTTTAGATGGTCAGATGAGCAGCAGGCCCTCGCTCTTAATGTTTTATATGGTCAGCTCAGCAGCATGCCCTTGGCCCTAATGTTTTAGATGGTCAGCTCAGCAGCAGGCCCTCGCCCTAATGTTTTAGATGGTCAGCTCAGCAGCAGGCCCTCGCCCTAATGTTTTAGATGGTCAGCTCAGCAGCAGGCCCTTACCCCTAATGATTTAGATGGTCAGCTCGGCAGCAGGCCCTCGCCCCTAATGTTTTATATGGTCAGCTCAGCAGCAGGCCCTCGCCCATAATGTTTTAGATGGTCAGCTCAGCAGCAGGCCCTCGCCCTAATGTTTTAGATGGTCAGCTCAGCAGCAGGCCCTCGCCCCTAATGTTTTAGATGGTCAGATCAGCAGCAGGCCCTCGCCCATAATGTTTTAGATGGTCAGATCAGCAGCAGGCCCTCGCCCCTAATGTTTTAGATGGTCAGATCAGCAGCAGGCCCTTGGCCCTAATGTTTTAGATGGTCAGCTCAGCAGCAGGCCCTCGCCCTAATGTTTTAGATGGTCAGCTCAGCAGCAGGCCCTCGCCCCTAATGTTTTATATGGTCAGATCAGCAGCAGGCCCTCGCCCATAATGTTTTAGAGGGTCAGCTCAGCAGCAGGCCCTCGCACCTAATGTTTTAGATGGTCAGATCAGCAGCAGGCCCTTGCCCATAATGTTTTTGATGGTCAGATCAGCAGCAGGCCCTCGCCCTAATCTTTTAGATGGTCAGCTCAGCAGCAGGCCCTCGCCCTAATGTTTTATAGGGTCAGCTCAGCAGCAGGCCCTTGCCTCTAATGTTTTAGAGGGTCAGCTCAGCAGCAGGCCCTCACCCTAATGTTTTAGAGGGTCAGCTCAGCAGCAGGCCCTCACCCTAATGTTTTATAGGGTCAGCTCAGCAGCAGGCCCTCACCCTAATGTTTTAGATGGTCAGCTCAGCAGCAGGCCCTCGCCCCTAATGTTTTAGATGGTCAGCTCAGCAGCAGGCCTCGCCCTAATGTTTTAGATGGTCAGATCAGCAGCAGGCCCTCGCCACTAATGTTTTATATGGTCAGATCAGCAGCAGGCCCTCACCCCTAATGTTTTATATGGTCAGATCAGCAGCAGGCCCTCACCCCTAATGTTTTATATGGTCAGCTCAAAGTCAGCAGCAGACCCTCGCCCATATTGTTTTAGATGGTCAGATCAGCAGCAGGCCCTCGCCCTAATGTTTTAGATGGTCAGCTCAGCAGCAGGACCTTGCCCCTAATGTTTTAGATGGTCAGATCAGCAGCAGGCCCTCGCCCCTAATGTTTTAGATGGTCAGATCAGCAGCAGGCCCTCGCCCAAAATGTTTTAGATGGTCAGACCAGCAGCAGGCCCTCGCCCTAATGTTTTAGATGGTCAGATCAGCAGCAGGCCCTTGGCCCTAATGTTTTAAAGGGTCACAAGCAGCCGGCCCTCGCCCCCATGCTGTTCCCGATCCATTTCGGCGTTGTTTCCATCTATTTCAGATGTTTTCCTATGAACCAGGCACCCTCCCTCTTCAGAGCAGGGGTGCCTGGTTTAATCTCTCGGTTCTCCCATTCACTTCCATTATACTCAGGTGCTCTGTAGAGCACTCGAGCATCCCGAGGTGTTCTACTCGAGCACCCGAGCACTTTGGTGCTCGATCAACACTATTGGCTGACATTAGCGATGTGCTAATGTGAGCAGACCATATCTGTACTTTTTATGCTTATTGATGCCACGGTTACTGTACAATTGTAACTTTTATAGTATGCAAATTAGCCTCTAGGAGCAGGGGCGTTGCTCCTGCTCCTAGAGGCTCCATTCTCCCACCTCAAGTCACGCCCTGCCATCCTTGATTGACAGGGCCAGCATTCGTCTCCTCCTGCCGACCCCATGTGCTGGGACTGCGCAGGCGTGAGATTTATCCAGCGCACAGGGCCAGCAGGATAAGACAAATGCTGGCCCTGTCAATCAAGGACGGCAGGGCGTGACTTTAGGTGGAGGAACAGAGCCTCTAGGAGCAGGAGCAGCCCCCTGCTCTTAGAGGCTAATTTGCATATCATTAAAGTTAAAATTGTGTAGTAACTGGGCCATTAACCATAAGCAGCAGCTTGGACACCCAGTAGTTTTAAGGCACTGAGGGATCATTTAGGACGCTGACACGGTATGCAATGTATTCCTTCACCATCTTCCAAAACTGTTCCCTCCTTGTAGCACTAGGCCGGGATTCAGGGTGAGGTTGCTGGCGGGGTGTCATGAAAGTGTCCCATGCCTTGGAAAGTGT
Source organism: Bufotes viridis (assembly GCA_033119425.1). Classification (NCBI taxonomy): domain Eukaryota; kingdom Metazoa; phylum Chordata; class Amphibia; order Anura; family Bufonidae; genus Bufotes; species Bufotes viridis. The sequence continues at coordinate 1,637,389 of CM065589.1, read as the reverse complement.
TGCTCTGCCTCTGTTGGAACTACTGTGTGTTCCCCTTGGTTGCCAAAGGAAGTACAGACTCTGGCGGCCGCATTATCAGATGGAAGATTTTGGAGCAATCTGTCAACAAGTACCTTCTGGTATTGCACGGTTTTTCTCGTCCTCTCCACCACAGGAATCAGAGGTGAGAAGTTTTCTTTGTAGCGGGGGTCGAGAAGAGTGAACACCCAGTAATCTGTGTTACCTAAAATGCGTATAACGCGAGGGTCAGGGGAAAGGCAGCCTAACATGAAGTCAGCCATGTGGGCCAGAGTACCAACGGGCAAGTCGTCGATGTCAACTTCAGGATGACTCTCCATACCCTCATCCTCCTCCTCCTCTTCTGCCCATCCACGCTGAACAGATGGAATTAAAGTTCCCTGGGTACAAGCCTCTGTAGCAGAGGCAACTGTCTCCAGCAACTCCTCCTCCTGGCCCAATTCGCGCTGAGAAGACGAACTGGGAGAGGTCTGGCTATCACCCTGTGTCATCTTCTCCCCATTACCTCGTCTGCCACCTTCAAAGCATCCTCCTTAATTGTGAGCAGTGATCGTTTGAGTAGACACAGCAGTGGGATGGTTACGCTGATAATAGCGTTATCACCACTAACCATCTGTGTGGATTCATCAAAGTTTTTTAAAACCTCACAGAGGTCTGACATTAATGCCCACTCCTCGCTTGTGAATAGTGGCAGTTGAATGGAAAGGCAACGACCATGTTGCAGCTGGTATTCCACAACTGCCCTCTGCTGCTCACAAAGCCTGGCCAACATGTAGAATGTAGAGTTCCACCGCATGCTCATGTCGCACAACAGTCGGTGAGCTGGAAGCCACAAGTGCTGCTGCAGCATTGACAGACCGGCCGAAGCTGTGGACGACTTGCGGAAATGAGCACACAAGCGGCGCGTCTTCACTAGTAGCTCCTGAAAATTGGGGTAGGATTTGATAAACTGCTGAACCACTAAGTTTAAGACGTGGGCTAGGCATGGGATGTGTGTCAGGTTGCCGAGCTCCAAAGCCGCCACCAAGTTACGGCCATTGTCGGACACAACCCTGCCTGTTTCTAGGTTGAGTGGCGAGAGCCACAGCTCGGTCTGGTCCCTTATACCCTGCCACAGCTCTGCGGCAGTGTGCTGTTTGTCCCCTAAGCAGATCAGCTTCAGCACGGCCTGTTGACGCTTCCCCACAGCAGTGCTACACTGCTTCCAGCTAGCGACTGATGGCTGACTGCTGTTGGAGGTGTAAGTGGAGGAGGAGGCGGCGGAGGAGGAGAAGTGAGGGTTGGAGCCAGTAACATAGCTGCTGACAGAGACCCTGATGGACATAGGGCCCGCAATCCTGGGCGTGGGTAGGACCTGTGCCATCCCAGGGTCCGACTCACTCCCGGCCTCCACAACATTCAAGCAGTGTGCGGTCAGGGAAATGTAGCGAAAAATAGTTTGGTGTGGGCCAACGTCTCACTTTTGCCACCCCACTGCCTCTTCCAGACTGTTGCGGTGCTACAGATCCCTTCCCCTCTGTACTGCTGTCCTCGCTCGGCTTTTCAACCGCTCGGCTTTTCAACCATGTTGGGGCTGTGACCTCATCGTCCACCACCTCCTCTTCCACTTCCTCACTCTGCTCTTCCTCCTGACGACCTAAAAACCACCTCAGTGATTGGCAACTGTGTCTCATCATCATCCACCTCATGAAAGAATTATTGCGGTTCACCACGGCTGCCTGCTTCTACAAGCATGCTCACACCTGATGAAGGGCACTCATTATGCCCGAAACGTTGTAATTATGAATTGCACCACCATGTCCAGCTGAATAAATTCACTTAGCATATTACTAATCTGGAGAGCTGTTTCATCTATCCTGTAACAATTGAGTTCCACAAGGTGGAGTTTGGAACAACTGTGACGCGCACCCAAACCGGTCAAAATTAGCCTGAGTGCTGTGATCACTAGATTAATACTGAACAGGAGACACAGGAAATACAATTTTTCGGCACTACACAAGGCCAGAGATTTTGACAATACACACTTTATTCGGATGTAGTTCTATATTGGATACAAATTTGTTCCAAATAAAATGTATTCTCTGCGGGAATACTGTATATACTGGTTGCGGCCTAAACGCACACACAGATGGGCCTAAAAGTTGTTAAAGAGAACCTGTCACCAGGAAATTCACTGATAAACCAGGCATGCTGCCTTGTAGGACTCACCCTGCTGAATATAATTATACCTTTTACTTGGTGATCTGTTGCTTTATTGTGGAGAAATATTACTTTTAATCCATATGCTAATGAGCTGATATGAGTCCAGTAGTTGATATGAGTCCAGCATTTTTTCTATTCAGAGCTGTAGCCCCTCCCTATTCACTTCTTCAGTTGTAAAAGGGCGTGGTTTAAAAAATGACCTGCATTATAGCCAATACAAGCCTTGCTGCCTTTCACTTTAAAGCCTAACTGCCATACCCACGGCGACATGTCCCTTATCAGCCATCATGTGTTTATCACCCCATGAACAAACTAGCCCTTATTATAATTACTAACTTCAATAGTATATTCCTCTCCCTTTTTTTACCTAAGCATTCCCTGTTATTCATTTTCCCTCCAGTTATTAAAATGAATAAATGATGTAATAAACCACGCCCCTTTTACAACTTAAGAAGTGAATAGGGGAGTGGCTATAGCTCTAAATAGAAAAAACGCTGGACTCATATCAACTACTGGACTCAAATCAGCTCATTAGCATATGGATTAAAAGTACTATTTCTCCACAATAAAGCACCAGATCACCAAGTGAGAGGTATCACTATATTCAGCAGAGTGAGCCCTACAAGGCAGCATGCCTGGTTTATCAGTGAATTTCCTGGTGACAGGTTCCCTTTAACTATGGCCAAAATATAAATCCCTGTCTGCTGGAGTAATTAATATAACGGTTGCGGATTGAACGCACACACAGATGTAGCACAAGTTAGGTTAATTTCCCCGGAACAAATAATTTCTCTGATGGTACAGTGTATATCTCAGTAGCAGGAACACTGTAGTGAATAAGCCCCTTTTTATAATGTCTGCCCAACACACTGCTTTATGATGGTACAGTGTATATCTCAGTACCAGGCACACTGTAGTGAATAGGCCCCTTTTATAATGTCTGCCCAACACACTGCTTCATGATGGTGCAGTGTATATCTCAGTACCAGGCACACTGTAGTGAATAAGCCCCTTTTATAATGTCTGCCCAACACACTGCTTTATGATGGTGCAGTGTATATCTCAGTACCAAGGAACACTGTAGTGAATAAGCCCCTTTTATAATGTCTGCCCAATACACTGCTTTATGATGGTGCAGTGTATATCTCAGTACCAAGGAACACTGTAGTGAATAAGCCCCTTTTGATAATATCTGCCCGACACACTGCTTAATGATGGCGTATTGTAGATGTCACTAATCGGAAATCTTTCTGTCTTTTAGAAGTTATCAAAGCGATTTTCAAGCCCTGCACTATCTGTCCCTTCCTGGTGATGCCTGTCCCTGATAGCACTTAATTAACCCCTTCTTAAAAACGGTGCTGTGCTGCTGTCAAACACACACTGTAGTCCTTAAAAGGACTGTTAGGTCTTTCAATAAGGTTTTTGGAGTGAAATCAGTAAGTTTAGAGCAAAACGCTATCTGTCCCTGCCTACTGTCTGCTCTCCCTGACGCTGAATGAGCCGAGCGCCGGACCTCAGCTCCTACATAAAACGGTATCACGTGTTCCGGCCAGCCAATCAGTGTAAGGCTTACAGCTAACATTGCTATGGCCTTACACTGAGGGAATTACTTACCTGGACCTTGATTGGCTGTTTCGAAGGCGCCAAATGTGCGGGGAGGAGACTCGAGCAATGCGACGAATACACGTGGTGCTCGGCCGAGTAAAGCCGAGCCCGAGCATAGCGTTGCTCGAGCCGAACCAATACTTGGCTGAGCATGCTCGCTCATCACTAGCCGCTACCTCTTGAGGAGCGTAGGCACACGAGGCAGCTGGTCCAGGCGGACCAGGAGGTACCTGAGAAAGGTACCAGAGGTACATGCGTTGTCAGCAGGCTGAGTTGTAACCAGGAGCAACAGTGCAGGACCGAAGGATGATGCAGAGGCAGACAGTCAGACAGTCAATAGGTCAGGGCAGGCGGCACAGGTACAGGTCAGGCAATACGGTTCGGCAACAGGAGAGTCAAAGCAAGCAGGCAGGGATCAAACAGTTATAGAGTCCAGGAATACAAGTACGAGTCAGGAACACAGGAACACAAGCGGATATCAGGAACCTTAGCAGGACACAAGGACCTTGACACTGAGGCATCTGTGAATGGGCAACTTAAATATGTCCAGGAGGGTTAGGATTGGCTGGCAATGTCACATGACCCAACCCATAAAACTCAGTAAGTGACGACGACGGCCCTTAAGGAAATGTTGCAGGAAACAAGCAGAAAGCATGCTGTGGCCAGGGCTGAAAGGAAACACTGGCAGCAGATCACCGCTGAACACGGTGCACAGGACTGTGCTGGTAGGCAGGGGAACAGCAGCCACTGTTATAGTCGATTTGCGACCACAGAAAATGGGACTCAACACGGGGCAGGACATCTAGTAAGGTTATTCGGATTGACAACCGCCACTCCTCCACTGGGACAGACAGACCATAATGCAGCTGCACAGTAAGAAAATGAATTTTTACAAAAATGTCCCTCCCTGTGTTGACCCTCAGGGGTCAGTATTGAGCCCTATTCTCTTCCATATATTTATTAATGATCTTGTAGAAGGCTTGCACAGTAAAATATCAATTTTTACAGATGACACTAAACTGTGTAAAGTAATTAACACGGAAGAGGACAGCCAGGGCTGCCATCAGAAATTTTGGGGCCCCTTACACAGCTCAAGGCCCCACACGGTCCTCCATTATGTAGTTTTCCCGCCACACTGACCCCCTACTGACTAATTTCCCCCCTTCACAAGTTAATTTTGCCCCAGACAGCCCTGCATTATGCAAGTTGCCCCCACTAAGTAATTTGCCCCACATGCCCCTCCATTATGTAGTTTGCCCGCCACACTGACCCCCACTGAGTAATTTGCCCCTCCCCACAAGTTAATTTTTCCCCAGACAGAATTGCATTATGTAATTTGCCCCCACACTAAGTAATTTTGCCCCCACATGGCCCTCCATGTAGTTTGCCCCCACACTGACCTCCCACTAAGTAATTTGCCCCCACACAAGTTAATTTTGCCCCCAGACAGCCCTCCATTAATGACCCCCACCCCTGTACTTGTGTCGCTGATTCCGGCCAGCTCGCTCCCCAGCACCGGCTGGAGGTACCCTTTCCTTAAATCCAGTCTCTGTGCATGGGTGTCCGCCCATTTTCCGGGGGCATAATTTTATTGACATCCATGCTCTGCTTGTTTCTGAGAATGTAATGAAGGGGAGGGGCGACGTGATGGAAAAGCTTAAATGTATATTAGAAGTGCCATAACAGGAACATATTGAAAATATTTATTTTTGTGAACAACAGAAAACTGGTCAATTAAATAAAGGCTTTGGACCCAGGGGCTGGGCCAGAGTAGATGGATGGGGCGTGAATTAATATAAATTAAATTTCAATTTCATATCATTAAAGGTTTAGTTTATTTCAAGATATAAAAGCATAAAAAGACGCACCTAGGTTTTTGAGGAGAAAAATAAGAAAAAATTATTTTTAACCATAAGGTGAGCATTTGGTGGGATTTGAACTAATGGTGGCCTGTGGATGGCACAGTTTTGGGGGGATCTGTGGATGGCACTGTTTTGGGGGGATCTGTGGATGGCACTGTTTAGGGGGATCTGTGGATGGCACTGTTTAGGGGGATCTGTGGATGGCACTGTTTTGGGGGGAATCTGTAGATGGCACTGTTTTGGGGGGATCTGTGGATGGCACTGTTTTGGGGGAATCTGTGGATGGCACTGTTTAGGGGGATCTGTGGATGGCACTGTTTTGGGGGGAATCTGTAGATGGCACTGTTTTGGGGGTGAATCTGTAGATGGCACTGTTTTGGGGGGATCTGTGGATGGCACTGTTTTGGGGGATCTGTGGATGGCACTGTTTTTTTTTGGGGGATCTGTGGATGGCACTGTTTTGGGGGGATCTGTAGATAGCACATATATGGCATCTTATGCTATATATATATATATGTCATCCAGAGATCCCCACTAAGTGCCATCCACACTGATCCCCATTAGTGACCCCTAACACTCAGAATTAATAGTGGTATAATAAAGCAAAGACCTTTTTTCTTCAGAATCGCGCCACACTCCGGAGCCCAGTGCCGCCTCCTAGTTAATTTATTACATAATATAGATTACAGCGCTTCTCTTCAATTATGTCAGCGCCAGTGAGGTGAGTAAATTAGCTAGTTTGCACGTCAGACAGACACACACGCAGGGACAGACAGACACACACGCAGGGACAGACAGACACACAGGCAGGGACAGACAGACACACACGCAGGGACAGACAGACACACACACAGGGACAGACAGACACACACGCAGGGACAGACAGACACACACGCAGGGACAGACAGACACAGACACACACGCAGGGACAGACAGACACAGACACACACAGGGACAGACAGACACAGACACACACAGGGACAGGGACAGACACACATACACCATGGCCCTCAGAATACACCTGGATCTGTGCTATAAACCCCTTAATTGCACCAGATTTCACTCCACTTAAACCCCACTGCTCCTGAGTGCTCCACCTACCCCTCATATATGAGCTGCCCCTCACCTGCTCTCCATGAAGCTCTGTGGACTCCAGGACTGCAGCACATCGTCCAACACTGAGCAGCCTGCAGGCACACAGCCCCTCCTCCCTCCACAAGCTTCTGCTGCTGTCGGGGTTTGTCCATGTGACTATTAAGGAGCATGTGACCAGTGATGTCACAGACCTCCTTCTAGCAACTACATTCTACCCATGGATCTCAGCCGAGACTCCAGCTATCTTGTTCTCAGAACAAGATAGCTGGAGCCCGGGCCCCGGGGATAAGGGACGGGCTGCAGAAGGAAGAGGGGAGGAGCACTGGGCCCCAGAGCCGGCTGCCACAATAAAAAAAAAAAAGTTTCAGGACTGGCCTAGCTCCCCAGGGTCTGGGCCCCTTACTGGAGTATGGGCTGTACCCCTGATGGCGGCCCTGAGGACAGCATACTGCAGATAAGTGGCTGATGAGGTTTAACACTGACAAATGTAAGGTTATGCACATGGGAAAGAATAATGCAAGTCACCCATACATATTAAATGGTAAAACACTCAGTGACACTGACATGGAAAAGGATCTAGCAATTTTAGTGAACCGAAAACTAAGCTGTAGAAACCAGTGTCAGGCAGCTGCTGCCAAGGCCATTAAGATAATGGGTTGCATCAGAAGGGGCATAGATGTCGGTGATGAGAACATAGTCCTACCACTTTACACATCACTGGTCAGACCACACATGGAGGACTGTGTACAGTTCTGGGCTCCTGTGAACAAGGCAGACATAGCAGAGCTAGAGAGGGTTCAGAGGAGGGCAACTAAAGTAATAACTGGAATGAGGGATCTACAGTACCCTGAAAGGTTATCAAAATTAGGGTTATTCACTTTAGAAAAAAGACGACTGAGGGGAGATCTAATAACTATGTATAAATATATCAGGGGTCAGTACAGAGATCACTCCCATCATCTATTTATCCCCAGGACTGTGACTGTGACGAGGGACATCCTCTGCATCTGGAGGAAAGAAGGTTTGTACACAAACATAGAAAAGGGTTCTTCACGGTAAGAGCAGTGAGACTATGGACTCTTTACTGTAAGAGCAGTGAGACTATGGACTCTTTGCTGTAAGAGCAGTGAGACTATGGACTCTTTACTGTATGAGCAGTGAGACTATGGACTATTTACTGTAAGAGCAGTGAGACTATGGACTCTACTGTAAGAGCAGTGAGACTATGGACTCTTTACTGTAAGAGCAGTGAGACTATGGACTCTTTACTGAAGAGCAGTGAGACTATGGACTCTGTACTGTAAGAGCAGGGAGACTATGGACTCTACTGTAAGAGCAGTGAGACTATGGACTCTTTACTGTAAGAGCAGTGAGACTATGTACTCTTTACTGTAAGAGCAGTGAGAGTATGGACTCTTTACTGTAAGAGCAGGGAGACTATAGACTCTTTACTGTAAGAGCAGTGAGACTATGGACTCTTTACTGTAAGAGCAGTGAGACTATGGACTCTTTACTGTAAGAGCAGTGAGACTATAGACTCTTTACTGTAAGAGCAGTGAGACTATGGATTCTTTACTGTAAGAGCAGTGAGACTATGGACTCTTCACGGTAAGAGCAGTGAGACTATGGACTCTTTACTGTAAGAGCAGTGAGACTATGGACTCTTTGCTGTAAGAGCAGTGAGACTATGGACTCTTTACTGTATGAGCAGTGAGACTATGGACTATTTACTGTAAGAGCAGTGAGACTATGGACTCTACTGTAAGAGCAGTGAGACTATGGACTCTTTACTGTAAGAGCAGTGAGACTATGGACTCTTTACTGAAGAGCAGTGAGACTATGGACTCTGTACTGTAAGAGCAGGGAGACTATGGACTCTACTGTAAGAGCAGTGAGACTATGGACTCTTTACTGTAAGAGCAGTGAGACTATGTACTCTTTACTGTAAGAGCAGTGAGAGTATGGACTCTTTACTGTAAGAGCAGGGAGACTATGGACTCTTTACTGTAAGAGCAGTGAGACTATGGACTCTTTACTGTAAGAGCAGTGAGACTATGGACTCTTTACTGTAAGAGCAGTGAGACTATAGACTCTTTACTGTAAGAGCAGTGAGACTATGGATTCTTTACTGTAAGAGCAGTGAGACTATGGGCTCTTTATGGTAAGAGCAGTGAGACTATGGACTCTCTACTGTAAGAGCAGTGAGACTATGGACTCTTTACTGTAAGAGCACTGACACTATGGACTCTATACTGTAAGAGCAGTGAGACTATGGACTCTTTACTGTAATATCAGTGAGACTATGGACTCTATACTGTAAGAGTAGCGAGACTATGGACTCTTTACTGTAAGAGCAGTGAGACTATGGACTCTTTACTGTAAGAGCAGTGAGACTATGGACTCTTTACGGTAAGAGCAGTGAGACTATGGACTCTTTACTGTAAGAGCATTGAGACTATAGACTCTTTACTGTAAGAGCAGTGAGACTATGGACTCTTTACTGTAAGAGCAGTGAGACTATGTACTCTTTACTGTAAGAGCAGTGAGACTATGGACTCTTTACTGTAAGAGCGGTGAGACTATGGACTCTTTACGGTAAGAGCAGTGAGACTATGGACTCTTTACTGTAAGAGCAGTGAGACTATGGACTCTTTACGGTAAGAGCAGTGAGACTATGGACCCTTTACTGTAAGAGCAGTGAGACTATGGACTCTTTACTGTAAGAGCAGAGATACTATGGACTATTTACTGGAAGAGCAGTGAGACTATGGACTTTTTACTGTAAGAGCAGTGAGACTATGGACTCTTTACTGTAAGAGCAGAGAGACTATGGACTATTTACTGGTAAGAGCAGTGAGACTATGGACTTTTTACTGTAAGAGCAGTGAGACTATGAACTCTTTACTGTAAGAGCAGTGAGACTATGGACTCTTTACTGTAAGAGCAGTGAGACTATGGACTCTTTACTGTAAGAGCAGTGAGACTATGGACTCTATACTGTAAGAGCAGTGAGACTATGGACTCTATACTGTAAGAGCAGTGAGACTATGGACTCTATACTGTAAGAGCAGTGAGACTATGGACTCTTTACGGTAAGAGCACTGAGACTATGGACTCTTTACTGTAAGAGCAGTGAGACTATGGACTCTTTACTGTAAGAGCAGTGAGACTATGGACTCTTTACTGTAAGAGCAGTGAGACTATGGAGCTCTCTGCCTGAGGAGGTGGTGAGGGTGAGTACAATAAAGGAATTCAGGAGGGGCCTGGATGTATTTCTGGAGTGTAATAATATTACAGGTTACAGCTACTAGAGAGGGGTCGTTGATCCAGGGAGTTATTCTGATTGGAGTCGGGAAGGAACTTTTTCCCCTAAAGTGAGGAAAATCGGCTTCTACCTCACAGGGTTTTTTTTTGCCCTCCTGTGGATCAACTTGCAGGATGACAGGCCGGACTGGATGGACCGGGGGCTTTTTTCAGCCTTATAAACTAATGTTACTATGACTGCTAAGATCTGGGTGAGTCTTACATGTTATAATTGTCCTGTCTAAAGAACTGTTATATTGATGTGATGATGGTTTAATGTTATGCTGCCAACACGGAGTTGATGCAGTCTCCACAGTCCAGGGTTTGTCACGGGCAACTGGTATCGTGTCTCACTACTGCGCTTTGGTAAAGTTGGGGTGCTCCTCAAGTGCAGTGAGCAGTGCCGCCAGTCGAGTACTAACATTGTTAAGTCCAGAGTTGAGACAATCTACGGATGCCGGGGTTTACTTTTCAGTAACTGGTCTGCGTTTCTTATGGCTACATCTTGGTAAGCGGTTCTTCAGGCCATCCAGAGAACAAATCTACTCAGACCAGGACATACTTGTAATAACCCACCTTAGCTGTATGCGGTCCACCTGCAATCTCTTGAACGGGTAATCCGATCTTGTGGTGCTCTCCCTGGGTACTCGTATGAGGCTTACCAGGGTTACGCCTTGCACATGTAAGCACTCCCTGCACAAATTGCCGCATTCTGAAACCTGGGGCAAACTAGTTCTGTAAAACTATGGTCCTTGAAGTTATGGACCACTGACTGGGACAGGGGGCCATCATGCAAAACAAACAACGGCGCACACACACGCCACGGCCCTCCTTCTTCTTGTTTGGCACTTTCCTTCATCCACACCTTTCCTTGTGAGGGGATGTCCGATTCTGGAGGGTCCGCAGCAGCTCTACTGCAGGCATGGCCGGTGGGACAGCCGCCATCAAGGGGAGATAGTTCCAATTATTGAACAAGGAGATTTCATGGCAACTATCAATGTAAAGATGCTGATCTCCATGATCCTTTCTTATCTCCACACGGGCCATAGCACAATAAAAAGAACCTTTTCTCAGTTCGCAGTAACTTCTTTTAGATTCCTGTTTCACTTCTTTTGGGATGAAATAAAAATCTCACAAATATACACAAGATTCCTAAATCCACTGAGTCAGGTTTGGAAGTTTAAGAGTGAAAACAAATGGGAGGAAGAGATAGGTGGTAATGGAATAGATTGGGTCAAAGTCTATAAGAATCTTGAGGAAGCATCGATCTCCAAACAACACAGATTGATACAATTTAAAATTGTTCACAGACTTTATTACACACCGATTTGCCTCTCAAAAGTCTATCATAAGAAGGAGAGGAAGTTTGTATGTGAGAAATGCAAGGATGAGAAGGCTGGGTATTCCCGTATGTTATGGGATTGTATTAAGATTCAGCATGATTGGCAGTCGATTTTTGCGTATATAGGGACCAACACTGAGGTGAAGTTGTCTCCTCTGATCGGGCTACTTCTCTTTGGCCTTTTCCCTCTCATATTAAAATTTCTGCCCCTTCGCGTAGGTTATGGTTGAAGGGACTGTTGGTGGAGAAAGTCCTTTAGTTCAAAAATGGGGAGCTGATATAGCAGCAACATTTGCAGAATGGAAACTACCATATTTTTCGCCCTATAAGACGCACCTAGGTTTTTGAGGAGGAAATAAGAAAAAATTATTTTGAACCAAAAGGTGTACTTTTGGTGGGTTTTACTGATGGTGCTCTGTGCATGACAGTATTATGATGCATTGTTATGGGGATCTGTGGATGACACTGTGATGAGGATCTGTGGCTGACACTGTTATGAGGGATCTGTGGATGACACTGTTATGGGGGATCTGTGGATGACACTGTTATGGGGGATCTGTGGATGACACTGTTATGAGGGATCTGTGGATGACACTGTTATGGGGGATCTGTGGATGACACACTGTTATGGAGGATCTGTGGATGACACTGTTATGAGGAACTGTGGATGACACTGTTATGGGGATCTGTGGATGACACTGTTATGGGGGATCTGTGGATGACACACTGTTATGGGGGATCTGTGGATGACACTGTTATGGGGGATCTGTGGAGGACACTGTTATGGGGGATCTGTGGATGGCGCACTTATGGGGGATCTGTGGATGATGCATTGTTATGGAGGATCTGTGGATGACACTGTTATGAGGGATCTAGTGGATGACACACTGTTATAGGGATCTGTGGATGACACTGTTATGGGGATCTGTGGATGACACTGTTATAGAGGGATCTGTGGATGACACTGTTATGGGGATCTGTAGATGACTTACTGTTATGGGGGATCTGTGGATGACACTGTTATGGGGAGATCTGTGGATGACACTGTTATAGGGGATCTGTGGATGACGCTGTTATGGAGGATCTGTGGATGACACTATTATGGGGGATCTGTGGATGACACTGTTATAGGGGATCTGTGGATGTCACTGTTATGGGGGATCTGTGGATGACACTGTTATAGGGGATCTGTGGATGAAACTGTTATAGGGGATCTGTGGATGACACTGTTATGGGGGATCTGTGGATGACACTGTTATGGGGGATCTGTGGATGGCACTGTTATAGGGGGATCTGTGGATGGCACTGTTATGGGGGATCTGTGGGTGACTACTGTTATGGGGTATCTGTGGATGACACTGTTATGGGGTATCTGTGGATGACACACTGTTATGGGGAATCTGTGGATGGCACTGTTATGGGGGATCTGTGGATGACACTGTTATGGGGGATCTGTGGATGACACTGTTATGGGGGCACTGTGGATGTCACTGTTATGGGGGCGCTGTGGATAACACTGTTATGGGGGATCTGTGGATTACACTGTCTATGGGGGATCTGTGGATGTACACTGTTATGGAGGGATCTGTGGATGACACTGTTATGGGGGATCTGTGGATGACACTGTTATGGGGGATCTGTGGAGGACACTGTTATGGAGGATCTGTGGATGGCACTGTTATGGGGATCTGGGGGATGACTCTGTTATGGGGATCTGTGGATGGCACTGTTACAGAGTGCAGCGAGCAGTGCCGCCAGTCGAGTACTAACATTGTTAAGTCCAGAGTTGAGACAATCTCACGGATGCCGGGGTTTACTTTTCAGTAACTGGTCTCGCGTTTCTTATGGCTACATCTTGGTAAGCGGTTCTTCAGGCCATCCAGAGAACAAATCTACTCAGACCAGGACATACTTGTAATAACCCACCTTAGCTGTATGCGGTCCACCTGCAATCTCTTGGAGCGGGTAATCCGATCTTGTGGTGCTCTCCCTGGGTACTCGTATAGGCTTACCAGGGTTACGCCTTGCACATGTAAGCACTCCCTGCACAAATTGCCGCATTCTGAAACCTGGGGCAAACTAGTTCTGTAAAACTATGGTCCTTGAAGTTATGGACCACTGACTGGGACAGGGGGCCATCATGCAAAACAAACAACGGCGCACACACACGCCACGGCCCTCCTTCTTCTTGTTTGGCACTTTCCTTCATCCACACCTTTTCCTTGTGAGGGATGTCCGATTCTGGAGGGTCCGCAGCAGCTCTACTGCAGGCATGGCCGGTGGGACAGCCGCCATCAAGGGAGATAGTTCCAATTATTGAACAAGGAGATTTCATGGCAACTATCAATGTAAAGATGCTGATCTCCATGATCCTTTCTTATCTCCACACGGGCCATAGCACAATAAAAAGAACCTTTTCTCAGTTCGCAGTAACTTCTTTTAGATTCCTGTTTCACTTCTTTTGGGATGAAATAAAAAATCTCACAAATATACACAAGATTCCTAAATCCACTGAGTCAGGTTTGGAAGTTTAAGAGTGAAAACAAATGGGAGGAAGAGATAGGTGGTAATGGAATAGATTGGGTCAAAGTCTATAAGAATCTTGAGGAAGCATCGATCTCCAAACAACACAGATTGATACAATTTAAAATTGTTCACAGACTTTATTACACACCGATTTGCCTCTCAAAAGTCTATCATAAGAAGGAGAGGAAGTTTGTATGTGAGAAATGCAAGGATGAGAAGGCTGGGTATTCCCGTATGTTATGGGATTGTATTAAGATTCAGCATGATTGGCAGTCGATTTTTGCGTATATAGGGACCAACACTGAGGTGAAGTTGTCTCCTCTGATCGGGCTACTTCTCTTTGGCCTTTTCCCCTCTCATATTAAAATTTCTGCCCCTTCGTAGGTTATGGTTGAAGGGACTGTTGGTGGAGAAAGTCCTTTTAGTTCAAAAATGGGGAGCTGATATAGCAGCAACATTTGCAGAATGGAAACTACCATATTTTTCGGCCCTATAAGACGCACCTAGGTTTTTGAGGAGGAAATAAGAAAAAAATTATTTTGAACCAAAAGGTGTACTTTTGGTGGGTTTTTACTGATGGTGCTCTGTGCATGACAGTATTATGATGCATTGTTATGGGGATCTGTGGATGACACTGTGATGAGGATCTGTGGCTGACACTGTTATGAGGGATCTGTGGATGACTTACTGTTATGGGGGATCTGTGGATGACACTGTTATGGGGGATCTGTGGATGACACTGTTATGAGGATCTGTGGATGACACTGTTATGGGGGATCTGTGGATGACACACTGTTATAGAGGGATCTGTGGATGACACTGTTATGAGAGAACTGTGGATGACACTGTTATGAGGGATCTGTGGATGACACTGTTATGGGGGATCTGTGGATGACACACTGTTATGGGGATCTGTGGATGACACTGTTATGGGGGATCTGTGGAGGACACTGTTATGGGGGATCTGTGGATGGCGCACTTATGGAGGATCTGTGGATGATGCATTGTTATGGGGGATCTGTGGATGACACTGTTATGGGGATCTGTGGATGACACACTGTTATGGGGGATCTGTGGATGACACTGTTATGAGGGATCTGTGGATGACACTGTTATGGGAGATCTGTGGATGACACTGTTATAGGGGATCTGTAGATGACACTGTTATGGAGGATCTGTGGATGACACTGTTATAGGGGATCTGTGGATGACACTGTTATGGAGGATCTGTGGATGACGCTGTTATGGGGGATCTGTGGATGACACTGTTATGGGGATCTGTGGATACCTATTATAGAGATCTGTGGATGACACTGTTATAGAGATCTATGGATGACACTGTTATAGGGATCTGTAGATGTCACTGTTATGGAGGATCTGTGGATGACACTGTTATGGGGATCTGTGGATGAAACTGTTATGGAGGATCTGTGGATGACACTGTTATGGGGGATCTGTGGATGACACTGTTATGGAGAGATCTGTGGATGGCACTGTTATAGGGGATCTGTGGATGGCACTGTTATAGGGGATCTGTGGATGACACTGTTATGGGGTATCTGTGGATGACACACTGTTATGGGGTATCTGTGGATGACACACTGTTATGGGGAATCTGTGGATGGCACTGTTATGGGGGATCTGTGGATGACACTGTTATGGGGGATCTGTGGATGACACTGTTATGGGGGCACTGTGGATGTCACTGTTATGGGGCGCTGTGGATAACACTGTTATGGGGGATCTGTGGATTACACTGTTATGGGGGATCTGTGGATGACACTGTTATGGAGGATCTGTGGATGACACTGTTATGGAGGATCTGTGGATGACACTGTTATGGGGGATCTGTGGAGGACACTGTTATGGAGGATCTGTGGATGGCACTGTTATGGGGATCTGGGGATGACTCTGTTATGGGGGATCTGTGGATGGCACTGTTATGGAGGATCTGTGGATGGCACTGTTATGGGGGTCTATGGATGACACTGTTATAGAGGGATCTGTGGATGGCACTGTTATGGAGGATCTGGGATGACACACTGTTATGAGGGATCTGTGGATGGCACTGTTATGGGGATCTGTGGATGACACTGTTATGAGGGATCTGTGGAGGACACTGTTATGGGGGATCTGTTAATGGCACTGTTATAGGGGATCTGTGGATGGCACTGTTATGGGGAGATCTGAGGATGACACACTGTTATGGGGATCTGTGGATGGCACTGTTATCAGCGATCTGTGGATGACACTGTTATGGGGGATCTGTGGATGACACACTGTTATGAGGGATCTGTGGATGACACTGTTATGGAGGATCTGTGGATGACACTGTTATAGGGATCTGTGGAGGACACTGTTATGGGAGATCTGTTGATGGCACTGTTATGAGGGATCTGTTATGGGGATCTGTGGATGTCACTGTTATCGGCGATCTGTGGATGACACTGTTATGGGGGATCTGTGGATGACACACTGTTATAGGGGATCTGTGGATGACACACTGTTATCGAGGGATCTGTGGATGACACTGTTATAGGGGATCTGTGGATGACACTGTTATGGAGGATCTGTGGATGTCACTGTTATGGAGGATCTGTGGATGGCACTGTTATGGAGGATCTGTGGATGGCACTGTTATGGGAGATCTGTGGATGGCACTGTTATAGGGGATCTGTGGAGGACACTGTTATGGGGATCTGTGGATGGCGCACTTATGGGGGATCTGTGGATGGCGCACTTATGGGGATCTGTGGATGACACTGTTATGGGGATCTGTGGATGACACTGTTATGGGGATCTGTGGATGGCACTGTTATGGGGATCTGTGGATGGCACTGTTATGGGGAGCACTGTGGATGGCACTGTTTTGGGGATCTGTGGATGGCACTGTTTTGGGGGCACTGTGGATGGCACTGTTTTGGGGATCTGTGGATGGCACTGTTTTGGGGATCTGTGGATGGCACTGTTATAGAGGATCTGTGGATGGCACTGTTATGGGAGATCTGTAGGTGACACACTGTTATAGAGGATCTGTGGATGACACTGTTATGGGAGATCTGTGGATGGCACTGTTATGGAGGATCTGTGGATGGCACTGTTATGAGGGATCTGTGGATGACACTGTTATGGGGGATCTGTGGATGACACTGTTATGGAGGATCTGTGGATGGCACTGTTATAGAGGATCTGTGGATGACACTGTTATGGAGGATCTGTGGAGAGACACTGTTATAGAGGATCTGTAGATAGCACTGTTATAGGGGATCTGTTATGGGGATTTGTGGATGTCCCTGTTATCAGCGATCTGTGGATGACACTGTTATAGAGGATCTGTGGATGACACCGTTATGGGAGATCTGTGGATGACACCGTTATGGAGGATCTGTGGATGACACTGTTATGGAGGATCTGTGGATGACACTGTTATGGAGAGATCTGTGGATGACACTGTTATGGGAGATCTGTGGATGACACTGTTATGGGAGATCTGTGGATGACACTGTTATGAGGGATCTGTGGATGACACTGTTATAGGGGATCTGTGGATGACACTGTTATGGCGGATCTGTGGATGACACTGTTATGAGGGATCTGTGGATGACACTGTTATGGGAGATCTGTGGATGACACTGTTATAGAGGATCTGTGGATGACACTGTTATGGGGGATCTGTGGATGACACTGTTATGGAGGATCTGTGGATGACACTGTTATGGTGGGATCTGTGGATGTCACTGTTATAGAGATCTGTGGATGACACTGTTATAGGGATCTGTGGATGTCACTGCTATGGTGGGGATCTGTAGATGGCACTGTATGGTGGCATCTGGGGATGACGCACTGTTATGTGGGGAGCTGGGGATGACACTGCTAAGGGGGATCTGTGGATGACACATAGCATCTTATGCTATGTGTCATCCACAGACCCCATAACAGTGAGGTGTGATGACGCCAATACAGAGGCTGTGGGCAGCATCTTGCTTGCTAATGACAGCGGGGCCGGTGCAGTAACTGTATTCTACTACACGGGCCCCACTGTAGTAATGTAGTTACAGGCAATGTTTGAAGGTATAATACTAATGCTGCCAGTATTACCCTACCCAGTATAATGTAAGATCGCAGGCAGGACTGGAGTCAGGAGGCGGCAGCATGAGGTCACGCACCTGCTTCATTCATAAAGTGGGCGGAGCAGGCGCGTGACGTTACGCTGCTACCTCCCGCCCGCCCAGCCGCCTGACTCTAGTCCTGGCTGCGATCTTACATTATACTAGGTAGGGTAATACTGGCAGCATTAGGATTCTACCTTAGTTTTAAACATCGCCTGTAACATTACTACAGTGGGCCCAGTGTAGTAGAAT
Source organism: Bufotes viridis (assembly GCA_033119425.1). NCBI lineage: Eukaryota > Metazoa > Chordata > Amphibia > Anura > Bufonidae > Bufotes > Bufotes viridis. The sequence goes on along the minus strand of CM065589.1, from coordinate 1,619,075 downwards.
ACAGTTACTGCACGCGCCCGCTGTCATTAGCAAGCAAGATGCCGCCCACAGCCTGTCCCCATTGATACACACGCCGGCTGCGCTCTTTAGCAGCACGGCGGTGTATCAATGTTTGCTGCATATTTTCCCCCACTTTTGTGGAGAGGTGCGCCTTATAGGGCGAAAAATACGGTATATATGAGAAGAATCGGGAATATAAATTATATTGTTGTGATGGGAGTAATAAATAGGAAGGAATCTGGAGAAATTGGGAGATATAGGCAGGGGCGTAGCTAACGGCTCATGGGCCCTGGTGCAAGAGTTCAGCTTGGGCCCCCTTCCCTCAGTGCTTTGTGTGTCTTCTTATGCGGCACAAGGGTCTTTGGGCCCCCTCAGGCTCCTGGGCCCGGTAGCGACTGCTACCTCTGTACCTCCTATAGCTACGCCCCTGGATATAGGGCATTGCGGAGGAGAGACACTGGTAATTGGTTGGGGTCATTTGGGTCCGGGCCGAGCCAGCCGTGATGAGGGGGAATGTTATTGTTTTTCTTATGTATAAGGGGTAGGTTATGATATTGTTACAAAATACTTTGGCAACAAGATTGTATTTGGTAGTTTGAACATATAATCTGTTTTTTAATTACGATTTTATTTTATCATTGTCCCCTCTGCAAATTCTATATTATTTTTTAATATGAATAATAAAAATAAACTTTTTGGGGAAAAAAACAATTGGCATTCAACTTCAGAATTTCCTGGGCTCTTACAAATATACAAACTTGTTCCCTTTCGTCCTAACCAGCAGCACAAGTGAGGATTTGCCCCTGTGAAGCTGGTCAGGACAGGCGGAATTTAATTGAATAAAAAATTTCTGCCAAATATCACATAAATTAATTAATTGATTGATTGATGCCCACCCTATATAACCCGCCCCTGACTGGACGGGGTCGCTTTTCTGTCCTGTGGACTGGAAATGGACAGGCTAAACTCCTTTGGAGTTTGCTCTTGTAGGGTTAATTGTATTTCACAACTTTTTCTTCATTTTTGTTTCATCTCTTACAGGTCCGGCCCCTGCTGCTCCAGACGGAGGATCCCGGCCAGCATAGCGGAGGACTGCCCGCTTCAAATCTCCTTCCCCTTTTCTAGCCCTTCCCCTCCGGTGGTTATAATTCTTACCCTGCTACTATCGGGCGCTGGAGCAGTGTTCGGTCGTGCGCTCCCTCCACCATTCTCGCGAGACCGGAAGTGCGTCATTCGCATCACGTCCGGTCTCGGGCACCGTTTGTGCGCTCTCAAAATAAGCTTAGAGGCAGCGTCCTCTGGTAGGGTTATCCTTAGCGAGGTGGTAGGAGGTTTGTCACATTGGGGGTACCTTTGTTTGATGTAAATCAAACAAGTTATTAGTTGTACTTCCGGGGGCGGGGCTTCCAGGGGTGTGCCCTCCCGCCTTATTTAAACCTCAAGGTTCTGGATGTCAGGGTTGCACTCAGTCTTTGGATCGAGTGGTGATTTCTCTCTCCAACATGTCGAAACCAGATCCTTCTATGCCCTCTCTTGGTAAGGTGGAGGTCATTTTTTTCCTCAGGCGAGTTGAATTGCACCCAATATTAATGTGCTTATTATTTATACCTAGGGAATGCTTCTCGCAAGCAGAGACATCTGGCTTGTTCCAACTGTAGCACCCCCTTACCGGATGGTTATGAGTTCCACCATTGCCCAGGCTGTCGACCCAGACTTGCGAATCCAGAGCCTATTGTGGTGGAGATGTTCTCATGGATGAAAGAATTCATGGACACCACCATCGCAAAGATAAAGGTGCAGTCTCTAACAAGAGACCTAGACAGGCCTCTCCAGGCCCTGTCCCGATGTCCAAGGACATGGTGTCCATAGAAGATAATTCTCCCTCTGAGGAGGAGGAGGAGGAGGCCTTTCTTTCCGGCCGAAAAACTCAGAGGTTATTACGCTCCATCGGACCAGGGTGTTGAGCATGGGGAAGCTGCACAATCCACCTCTAGGGGGCCAAGGGCCTTCAAAGTGGATGAGTCTTTGAAAAAACAGAATGGCCACACGGAGAAAGGTCCGGTTTTGACAAAAAGATTCAAGCTAATGTTTCTCCTGCAGGAAGAAGACTCGCAGGCTTGGTTTCCGCCTCCTAAAGTGGATATGGCAGAATGCTCCCTTAGACGCAACTATACTGCGGCTGCCGCCTCTGCCTCTGTGTCAATAGCCGGCAGTGAAGTGTCAAATTTTGTCTGCGCCCGCACACTCAGAATCCAGTCTGATCTGGATTCTGGGGTTGCCAGAGAAGATATTCTGGACCAGTTCAAAACCCTTTTGTTAGGGATAGATTTTTGACTGACGCATCTCAGCAGCAGCTAAAGTTAGCTGCCAAGTCTATGGCACTTTCTTTGGCCAGCAGACGTCCTCTTTGGCTAAAGCCATGGACTGCAGACAACACGTCAAAGTTCAACCTCTGCTCCCTTCCCTATGAGCCGGGCAGGCTATTCGGTTCTGAGTTGGATCGCTTAATGGACAAGAGGGAAGTCCCTTCCTCAACAATCCTTTCAGGGTCGAGGAAGAGGTAGAGCGGCAAGGTTCCGGGGGAGACAGGACCCAGAGGCGCCCTGAAGGCAACAAAGAGGTCGCGGTCGTGGAAACCGCAGGGCTGATCCATGACTCTCCGCAGCCCGACGCCACCCGTCCCCACTTGCTGTTCCAGCCCCAAACCCTTAGTTCAATCCTCCAGTCAGAGGTAGTTTAAGTTTAGTTCAAGTTTTTGGAATCAAAAATTCCAGACCCTTGGGTGTTTGAGGTCATAACATCAGGGTACAAGATCGATTTTATTTCCGTACCTCAGGAGAGGTTCATCCTGATGAGGGTTTTGACTCCCACCAGGCAGTTAGTCCTGGAGGATTCGATGCGTCGAGTACGTACAAAGGGGCACTGGAGGAATTTCCTCCCGCGAGCAAGGTCAGGGGTTTATTCTCCCATATTTCTGGTCCCAAAGCCATCAGAGGATTGGCGTATGATCATCGACCTACGCTATCTAAACCATTTTATCAGAAAGAAGCGTTTCCGGATGGAAACTATTCGATCAGTTCTAAACATCCTGAACCCAGGAGATATGATGGCGACGATAGATCTGAGGGATGCTTACCTTCATGTTCCTCGTCTATGCAGCGCACAGAAAATACCTCAGAGTTGCTGTGACCATAGGCGGTGTAGTGAAGCACTACCAATTTGCTTTGTTGCCCTTCGCCATCTCTTCTGCCCCGCACACCTTTACAAAGGTGGCGGCTCTTGTTGTCGCGCATTTAAGGCTTCTACGGTTAGAAGTAGTCCCATATTTAGACGACTGGCTGCTAAAAGCCGCCTCCGCAGTCGTCCTGCAGGGTCACCTTCAGCAAGCTCTCCACACTCTGCAGACTCTAGGTTGGCTTATAAACTGGAACAAGTCACAGTTGATCCCATCTACCACCAGAACATTCCTAGGGTTTGTGATCAACTCACAGTGGATGACCCTGTTCCTGTCGCCACAGAGGAAAGACAAAGTAATAAAAGCTGCAGAGTTTCTACTTCCACCCAGACGGGTGTCTATCAGGGTTCTCATGAGGATGTTAGGCCACATGTCAGCATCTGCGGAGGCAGTTCCGTGGGACTTATGGCATCTACGCCCACTTCAGGAAGAAGTGTTAACAGTTTGGAGTCGCAAGCCAGAGGACTTGGACCGGATGCACTTCCTGTCTGTAAAAGCCCGTTCTTCACTCAGGTGGTGGAGGAACCTAACAGATGGGAGGTCCTTGATCCAACCTCGTTGGATCACGTTGACCACAGACGCCTCCCTTCTAGGTTGGGGAGCCCATCTGGAGGACAATCCAGTACAAGGTACCTGGGGTCCTCAGAAGAGACTTCACTCTTCTAATTTGAGGGAGTTGAGAGCGGTCAGACTAGCCCTCAATCATTTTGCTCCTCTCATCCGCAGTCAAGCGGTGAGAGTCCGGACCAACAACACAACGGTAGTGGCTGACCTAAACAGACAGGGAGGAACTAAATCCAAGACTCTCCTGAGGGAGGTGGGACTAATTCTCTCATGGGCAGAGACCAGCCTATCCCACTTACTGGCGGTTCATATCAGAGGAGACCTCACCATAGTGGCAGATCGCCTAAGTCGGGGCCTTCCCGTTCCAGGGAATGGTCTCTGAACGAGAACATCTTTTCCAAGATTTGTCCAGTGTTGGGGTACTTCAGAGATCGATCTGATGGCAACTCGACTGAACGCCAAGGCGAACAGGTTCTGCTCCCTTTACAGGAAGGACAACCCTGTAGCGATAGACGCTCTGTCCATAACTTGGAGGTTCAGGCTGGCTTATGTGTTCCCTCCAATTTCCATGATACCAAGGGTATTGATGAAGATCAAGCAAGACCAGACCTCAGTGATAGCCATCATACCATTCTGGCCAAAGAGGTCTTGGTTCACCCAGCTCATGCAGATGAGTCAGGGCACATATTGGAGGCTTCCCTAATACTGGACCTAGTGTATCAGGACACAGGTCCCTGTCTAGATCTTAGTAGGCTCAGTCTGACAGCCTGGAGATTGACAGGTCCCTTCTAGATGCTAGAGGGTTATCTACGGAGGTCTTGAGAACAATCTCGCACTTCTGGGCAGGGTCCACAAACAGGAAATACTCTAGGATCTACAGGATTTTCGTTCTATGGTGTTCTAATATAGAGGTAGTTCCCTCAGATCCTCCTCTCTCTGCGATTTTACAGTTCCTGCAGGATGGTCTAGACAAGGGTCTAAGCCCATCTACGCTCAGAGCTCACGTCTCTGCCTTGTCGGCATGTATTGGTAGGTCGATTTCTCAAGACCACCTAATCAGGAGCTCAGAGACTCAAACCTAGCATCCTGAGACCGATCCCTGAGTGGGATCTAGCAATAGTGCTAAAGGGTTGTGTTCCCCACCCTTTGAGCCTTTAGAGGAGGTAGACTTGAGATCCCTATCTCTGAAGGTCATCTTATTATTAGCTATCACCTCGGCTAAAAGAATTGGGGAACTTCAAGCTCTAGGAGCGGCGGAGCCATACCTAACTTTCCTCCAGGACAGGGTCCTGTTGAGGTTCCTGCCAACCTTTCTGCCAAAAGTGCCGTCATTTGCAAATATCAATCAGACAATAACGTTACCTAAAAGGGAAGCGTCAATTTTGACGTAAGTTTGATTTCCCTTAGTCCTAACAGCAGCACACAAATTTCCCACCCTCTGGGGTTGTGTGGATTACTTTTTAAAGAAAGCGACCCCGTCCAGGCAGGGGGCGGGTTATATAGGGTGGGCATCAATCAATTACTTAATTAATGTGATACTTGGCAGAAATTTTTAATAAATAAAATTCCGCCTGTCCTGACCAGCTTCACAGGGGCAAATCCCCATTTGTGCTGCTGTTAGGACTAAGGAAAACAAATTCACGTCAAAATTGACGCATTTTGGCTGTGGCTGCTGCTCTAAGAATTTGGGAAGTTTATGTTGTCCCTTATTTGGACGATTGATTAGTTAAGGCGACTTCAGAGGAGCTACTCAGACATCATCTGAAATATACACCCAACCGTTTTCAGCAGTTAGGACTAAATGTGAATTGGGAAAAATCAGACACCCAACTAGGCACCTCCAAATATTTTCTGGAGTTTGTTCTGGATTCTAGAAAGATGATCTTATTACTATCTCTGGTGAGTCAAGCAAGAATAAGAGCTGCAGCAACATTCCTTTCAAGGCCCTGAAGGGTATTTATCTGTACTCTCATGAAGGTTTAATGTCAGCAGCATCTGAAGCAGTCCTTTGGGCTCTCTGGCACTTAAGACCTCTACAGAGACAGGTGTTCTACCATTGGAATTGCACTGAGAAGGGCCTGGACAAAATGTACTCCCGTCACAGAAAACCCACTGATCCTCGGAGTGGCAGCATCACCAAATATGTATACGTAGAAGTGTAGGTAACACTGTGGCACACTACCAAATGCGTTAGGCTGGAGTTCGGGTTCCCACCCCGTAATCTGTAGAAAATTGACAACTGCAGTATTTTGGTGAAGAAAGTGTTGTTTATTTGGCGTCAAAACCCATAAGCTCCTTTCCATTGTGCCCGGACGTCCAACATTGGATTCCCTAAGCAGCTCTTCAAACGGCATCAGTCTGATGAAGGCCATAGGCGAAACGTCACAAGATACAGCCGTGCTATATCAATAAACAACACTTTCTTAACCAAAATACTGGAGTTGTCAATTTTCTACAGCATCACCAAATAGACAGGGATTCCATGATCCAGTTTTGCTGGTGCCTGTCGACAACTGATGTAACCCTCCTGGGTTGGGGTGCTACCTAGATGATGTCTCAGTGAGGGGCACCTAGAGTCAGCAGGAGCAGACATTACCCTCAAACCAAAGACAGCTTAGGGCAATTTGTCTGTCTCTGACGCATTTTGCTCCACTGATCCGAGGAAAGCGGTAAAGATCAATTACATGACTTAGAGGAAGTGGGGTTAATTCTCAAGTGGGCAGAGGCCATTTCTCTCTGAGGTTTACATTCATCTCTCAATATGGTGGCAGACCACGTAAGTCTGGTTACTGACCTCACAGGGAGTGGTCTTTGAATCCAGATATCTTTCATTAGATCACTCAAGAGAAGGGATGTGCCCGAAGTAGACCTGATGGCTATGAGACTCACTATCAGAAAGACAATCCCTGGGTGGTGGACATTCTGTCCATACCATGAAGGGTCAGGCTGGTCTACATCTTCCCTCCAGTTTCCATCATACAAATGAAGGAGCAGACCACTGTAATAGGTATCATATTGATTTGGCCAAGCAGGTCATGGTTTTCCCAATTCATTCAGATGAGTCGAGGGCTTTGGAGGCTTCCCCGCTGCACAATCTGGTGTCTCAGGGCAAGCAGCTCTGCTCATACCGAACAGATAAAATCTAACAGCCTAGAGCTGTGATGGCTAACCTCCAGCTGTGGTAAAACTACGACTCCCAAGATGCACACTTGCTTGGCTTTTCTCAGAACTCCATAGAAATGATCGTGCATGCTGGGAGTCATAGTTTCACCACAGCTGGAGTGCCGGAGGTTAGCCATCACTGGCCTAGAGCGAGCTTACCATGGCAGGCCTGGGAAGCTTTAGAAGCAATTTCACTGTGGGGTCTCCAATCGGAAGGCACAGGGAGCTGCATCTCTCTGCCTTACCTCACATAGGCAGCAGTAAGTGGCATCTGAGTGTGCAGCGCCCCCAAAGTCCACAACTGATGGAGTGCGTTGCTCAGTCTCTGAGTTGTTTTAATTTGTCGTTACGCCAGTTGCATTTCAGCAAGGAGAGCACAAGGCTCCTTTTAGTGAGACTGGTGGTAACCACACGAAGGAATGTCAGAGTGGTGTAGAGTGCCCTACAATGTCCCTGTATGGTGTTATTTTAGCACTGGTCACGGTGCTCCTACCTGGATGCCTTGGAACCTCAGGCATTGTAGTCCAAGCATGTGGTAAATGGGGTAGTTAACTTGGATGATGAAGAAGAAACTGAGTCCAGACCTTGTATAAAGTTCAAATGCAGCTTTACTTTGAATACACGGTAATCCAGTTTCCAGATTCCCAACAGATTTTAGCATTGACTGTGGCAGGCAACAACTTCTACAACCTCCTCTCTGCTGTATCTGTACTTTCTGAGCACTGCTATGCTGGCAATAGTAAATAGAAACTTTTTATTTTACTTTCTGCTGCGACTTCTATCTTGAGTCTGTCTCCTTATCTTTAAATCCAGGGAACTTCTTTCTGGCTTGTGAGGCTCTAGGCTTTAGCCTCAATGCCCAGCAGAGCCACACGTCCTACAGGGACACGGGCCTGCTGCTTCCTTCTTCCAACAGGGAGATCCTCCAACTCCCCGGAGGAGGAAGTTAAAACTGACTCCAACTAACTAGAACCTCCCCTCTTTACAGGGAGAGAGAAAGGAAAGACAAGTTCCCTTCTCTGCTAAGTAGCTGTGCCAAGTCTGCTGCCATCTGCTGGTGAACCAGGTTATTACATGAACATTACCAGATTCATAGGCATACATATGCACAGTGTAAACGACATAACTTAATGTCACCAAATGCATTTATGTCAACTATCAGAAACCATCAGATCCACATATTAATCCTGTTGCCCATTATGTGAGACAGTATTTGATTGTGTTACTATTAACGTGAGGCACTTGGTTTTATTAATTTGTACTTGTGCCTCACATTAACAGTAAGTGCCTCATCAAGTACATCTTCACATAATGGGCAACATAGGAGTTACTGTGGGTATTTCTTTGTGTTACTTTATTTGTTATCGAATAACGCCATTCTTTAATTGGAATCAAAATCAAAATCTAAATTCTGGAATTGTGCTCGTATCCTTACTCTTCTGTGACTTCTCTCATGACTATCAAGATCAGATTTTTGCGTAAAACATTGCTCACATTCTGAACATGAATACGGCTTCTTTACTGTCTGAATTTTCAAATGTCTAATAAGATTGCATTTCTTTTCAAAACATTTTGAACATGAATTTGGCTTCTCTCTTGTGTGACATCTCTGATGTGTAACAAGACTTGATTTATATGTAAAAAATTTCCCACATTCTGAACATAAATACGGCTTCTCGCCTGTGTGACATCTCTGATGTGCAACAAGACTTGCTCTGTGTGTAAAACATTTCCCACATTCTGAACATAAATATGGTTTCTCTCCTGTGTGAAGTCTCTGATGTGTATCAAGACCTGATTTCTGTGTAAAAGATTTCCCACATTTGGAACATGAATACCGTTTCTCTCTTGTGTGACGTCTCTGATGTGCATCAAGACCTGATTTCTGTGTAAAACATTTCCCACATTCTGAACATGAATACGGTTTCTCTCCTGTGTGAATTCTCTTATGTGTAACAAGACTCGAGATCTCACTAAAACATTTCCCACATTCTGAACATAAATACGGTTTCTCTCCTGTGTGACGTCTGAGATGTACATTAAGACTTGAATTCTGTGTAAAACATTTCCCACATTCTGAACATGAATACGGTTTCTCTCCTGTATGAATTCTCTTATGTTTAATAAGACTTGACATCTCACTAAAACATTTCCCACATTCTGAACATGAATATGGCTTTGCTCCTGTGTGACGTAGCACATGTTTAACAAGAGTTTGTCTAACTGTAAAACATTTCCCACATTCTGAACATGAATACGGCTTCTCTCCTGTATGAATTTTCTCATGTCTAACAAGCTCTGATTTAAATGCAAAATATTTCCCACATTTTGGGCATGAAAACGGCTTCTCCCGTGTGTGAATTTGTCTGTCTGCAGAAAGACTTGATCTTTTGTGATCTCTTGAAACCTTTCACCCCCTTTCTGACCGTCACTTGTGGTAGCAAACTGTGATTGGTCAGAAGATTCCTCATGAACAGGGGATTATATAATAGATCTGTACTGTGAAGTCCTGGATGTACATTAAGGTTTTCTCCTGAAGAGCACTGCATGAGGTCTTCATCTTCTGCTTTATAATTTAGTGATAACATGAAGTTTCCCTCAGAATACTTATGGAAATTTTCTGCTAAAGATACAAAATGAAATTTTAATTTTTCTAAATTACAGAATCGACAACCTTATAACATTCCTATTAAAGGGGTTGTCTCATCTCACTGCTAGTAAGTCCAGACCACCAGCCGGGAAACAGCAGAGTGCTCCAGCGCCCACTGTTTCAGTAGCTTTCACTGCAGCGCATGAAAGCTATGAAAACTGAATAGCACAGAAAACTATGCTGTTACTGAGTTAGGAAACTGTGCAGCTTGCTGTGCTATCCTGTTTCCGTAGCTCCCATGTGCCAGTGCACTCTGCTGTTTACCGGCCGGTGGTCTAGACTGTGTCTCATCTCACATTAGTAACAGCAACATAAGACGACCCCTTTACCCTAAGTTCACACCTGAGCGTTTTACAGCGCGTTCAAGCGCGCTGTAAAGCGCTCAACACATGGAAACACATGAAAACCAATGCTTTCCTATGGCCCTGGTTCTCACTTGAGGCGTTTTACAGCGCGTTTGAGCGCGCTGTAAAATGCCCGACACATAAACAAGTACTTGAGCTTTTTTTGAGGCGTTTGTCGCGCGCTTTGTGATTGGCACCACAGTAGCGCGTTTCCTATTTGCAAAAACGTTTTTAGAACGCTCAGGTCTGAACCCAGGGTTAGACTGGAAGAAGCCATTCACTTTGAATCCTCTCCAGGCTTTGGCTAAAAACAAACTGTACAAAAACTGCCCTTGTGATCCCGGCCTCATAAAGCTTCTGTAACTTCCTGACAAACTACATGACGGCTCTTACCCTGTGATATAAGAGGCTGGTGCTCCTCCATTACATGTCACTGCACACACGTGTACACACTGCACATGACGGCTCTTACCCTGTGATATAAGAGGCTGGTGCTCCTCCATTACATGTCACTGCACACACGTGTATACACTGCACATGACGGCTCTTACCTTGTGATATAAGAGGCTGGTGCTCCTCCATTACATGTCACTGCACACACGTGTATACACTGCACATGACGGCTCTTACCCTGTGATATAAGAGGCTGGTGCTCCTCCATTACATGTCACTGCACACACGTGTATACACTGCACATGATGGCTCTTACCCTGTGATATAAGAGGCTGGTGCTCCTCCATTACATGTCACTGCACACACGTGTACACACTGCACATGGCGGCTCTTACCCTGTGATATAAGAGGCTGGTGCTCCTCCATTACATGTCACTGCACACACGTGTATACACTGCACATGACGGCTCTTACCCTGTGATATAAGAGGCTGGTGCTCCTCCATTACATGTCACTGCACACACGTGTATACACTGCACATGACGGCTCTTACCCTGTGATATAAGAGGCTGGTGCTCCTCCATTACATGTCACTGCACACACGTGTATACACTGCACATGACGGCTCTTACCCTGTGATATAAGAGGCTGGTGCTCCTCCATTACATGTCACTGCACACACGTGTATACACTGCACATGACGGCTCTTACCCTGTGATATAAGAGGCTGGTGCTCCTCCATTACATGTCACTGCACACACGTGTACACACTGCACATGACGGCTCTTACCCTGTGATATAAGAGGCTGGTGCTCCTCCATTACATGTCACTGCACACACGTGTATACACTGCACATGACGGCTCTTACCCTGTGATATAAGAGGCTGGTGCTCCTCCATTACATGTCACTGCACACACGTGTATACACTGCACATGACGGCTCTTACCCTGTGATATAAGAGGCTGGTGCTCCTCCATCATGGCCTCCTTGTACAGGTCCTTGTGTCCTTCTATATACTCCCACTCCTCCATGGAGAAATAGACAGTGACGTCCTGACACCTTATAGGAACCTGACAACACAATGACACCGTCATCACCCAGACCCTCCAGTGCTGTTACTGGAGAATTTCCCAGCATTCCCAGCAGTGTCACCTCTCCAGTCAGCAGCTCCATCATCTTGTGGGTGAGCTCTAGGATCTTCTGCTCATGTATCAGGGGTGAGGGGAGGCTCTGTGATGGGGAGGGGTCCTGCTCCGCCCTCCTGACTCCTGGAGATGGATGATGGGAGTCACACAGTCCCCCGATGTCTTCTTCACTATTGTGTACTCCTGTGGATGGAGAGAGACACTTAGGGAATAAACCCTTCAGGGGCCATGTGCTCTCCTCCGGCCTCTCCTCCTGGTACAACGTGCCTACTTACCTCCTCATGGCTCCTACATGACTATTGGTCACTGGTCACATGACACATCACTCACCATACTGGGGGCTGATCTTCAGGTTCTCCGTCACTTGGAAGGTCTGGGGGCCGTTCTCCAGGACCCTGGACTCTTCCTATCACTTCCTATGATGGATTCTCCTTCCCGATGTCTGACTTGTTACAGAATACAATACAGAGGAGAGAAATCTAGAGAAGTTTACCTCTCCGCTCAGCAGGGAGATGATCTCCAAGGTGAGGTCTAATATTCTTCTGCTGATCTCCTTCCCGTCCATCCTCGGTGCCTCACTCAGGAGAAGGCTCGTATTGCTGGTTTTCTTCATGATGTCTCCAAAATAAAATAATTGAGGTTAATCAGTGAGTCCGATAATGGGGCAGAGAAAAAGTACAACTCATCACGTAAAACTGAGACCCTCATAAAGCTGCACTGATGGGAAAACCCTGAGCTCCGTGTGTATCTAAGCTCCTGGCAGTGCAGTGTGGAGGCAGGAGACTCTGAGCTCTGTGTGTATCTAAGCTCCTGGTAGGGCAGTGTGTGGAGGCAGGAGACTCTGAGCTCCGTGTGTATCTAAGCTCCTGGCAGTGCAGTGTGTGGAGGCAGGAGACCTGAGCTCCGTGTGTATCTAAGCTCCTGGCAGTGCAGTGTGTGGAGGCCATGAGACTCTGAGCTCCGTGTGTATCTAAGCTCCAGGCAGTGCAGTGTGTGGAGGCAGGAGACTCTGAGCTCCGCGTGTATCTAAGCTCCTGGCAGTGCAGTGTGTGGAGGCCGGAGACTCTGAGCTCTCTGTGTATCTAAGCTCCTGGCAGTGCAGTGTGTGGAGGCAGGAGACTCTGAGCTCTGTGTGTATCTAAGCTCCTGGCAGTGCAGTGTGTAGAGGCCGGAGACTTGGAGCTCTCTGTGTATCTAAGCTCCTGGCAGTGCAGTGTGTGGAGGCAGGAGACTCTGAGCTCTGTGTGTATCTAAGCTCCTGGCAGTGCAGTGTGGAGGCAGGAGACTCTAGGATCCGTGTGTATCTAAGCTCCTGGCAGTGCAGTGTGTGGAGGCAGGAGACTCTGAGCTCTGTGTGTATCTAAGCTCCTGGCAGTGCAGTGTGTGGAGGCTAGAGACTCTGAGCTCTGTGTGTATCTAAACTCCTGGCAGTGCAGTGTGTGGAGGCAGGAGACTCTGAGCTCTGTGTGTATCTAAGCTCCTGGCAGTGCAGTGTGTGGAGGCAGGAGACTCTGAGCTCTGTGTGTATCTAAGCTCCTGGCAGTGCAGTGTGTGGAGGCAGGAGACTCTGAGCTCTGTGTGTATCTAAGCTCCTGGCAGTGCAGTGTGTGGAGGCAGGAGACTCTGAGCTCCGTGTGTATCTAAGCTACTGTTGGTGCAGTGTGTGGAGGCAGGAGACTGTGAGCTCTGTGTGTATCTAAGCTCCTGGCGGTGCAGTGTGGAGGCAGGAGACTCTGAGCTCCGTGTGTATCTAAGCTCCTGGCGGTGCAGTGTGGAGGCAGGAGACTCTGAGCTCCGTGTGTATCTAAGCTCCTGGCAGTGCAGTGTGTGGAGGCAGGAGACTCTGAGCTCCGTGTGTATCTAAGCTCCTGGAAGTGCAGTGTGTGGAGGCAGGAGACTCTGAGCTCCGTGTGTATCTAAGCTCCTGGCAGTGCAGTGTGTGGAGGCAACAGACTCTGAGCTCTGTGTGTATCTAAGCTCCTGGCAGTGCAGTGTGTGGAGGCAGGAGATTCTGAGCTCCGTGTGTATCTAAGCTCCTGGCAGTGCAGTGTGTGGAGGCAGGAGACTCTGAGCTCCGAGTGTATCTAAGCTCCTTGTAGTGCAGTGTGTGGAGGCAGGAGATTCTGAGCTCCGTGTGTATCTAAGCTCCTGGCAGTGCAGTGTGTGGAGGCAGGAGACTCTGAGCTCTGTGTGTATCTAAGCTCCTGGCAGTGCAGTGTGTGGAGGCAGGAGACTCTGATCTCTGTGTGTATCTAAGCTCCTGGCAGTGCAGTGTGTAGAGGCCGGAGACTTTGAGCTCTCTGTGTATCTAAGCTCCTGGCAGTGCAGTGTGTGGAGGCAGGAGACTCTAGGATCCGTGTGTATCTAAGCTCCTGGCAGTGCAGTGTGTGGAGGCAGGAGACTCTAAGATCCGTGTGTATCTAAGCTCCTGGCAGTACAGTGTGTGGAGGCAGGAGACTCTGAGCTCTGTGTGTATCTAAGCTCCTGGCAGTGCAGTGTGTGGAGGCTAGAGACTCTGAGCTCTGTGTGTATCTAAACTCCTGGCAGTGCAGTGTGTGGAGGCCGGAGACTTTGAGCTCTGTGTGTATCTAAGCTCCTGGCAGTGCAGTGTGTGGAGGCAGGAGACTCTGAGCTCTGTGTGTATCTAAGCTCCTGGCAGTGCAGTGTGTGGAGGCAGGAGACTCTGAGCTCCGTGTGTATCTAAGCTACTGTTGGTGCAGTGTGTGGAGGCAGGAGACTCTGAGCTCTGTGTGTATCTAAGCTCCTGGCTGTGCAGTGTAGAGGCAGGAGACTCTGAGCTCCGTGTGTATCTAAGCTCCTGGCGGTGCAGTGTGGAGGCAGGAGACTCTGAGCTCCGTGTGTATCTAAGCTCCTGGCAGTGCAGTGTGTGGAGGCAGGAAACTCTGAGCTCCGTGTGTATCTAAGCTCCTGGCGGTGCAGTGTGGAGGCAGGAGACTCTGAGCTCCGTGTGTATCTAAGCTACTGTTGGTGCAGTGTGTGGAGGCAGGAGACTGTGAGCTCTGTGTGTATCTAAGCTCCTGGCGGTGCAGTGTGTGGAGGCAGGAGACTCTGAGCTCCGTGTGTATCTAAGCTCCTGGCAGTGCAGTGTGTGGAGGAGGAGACTCTGAGCTCCGTGTGTATCTAAGCTCCTGGCAGTGCAGTGTGTGGAGGCAGGAGACTCTGATCTCCGTGTGTATCTAAGCTCCTGGCAGTGCAGAGGCAGGAGACTCTGAGCTCTGTGTGTATCTAAGCTCCTGGAAGTGCGGTGTGTGGAGGCAGGAGACTCTGATCTCTGTATGTATCTAAGCTCCTGGCAGTGCAGTGTGGAGGCAGGAGACTCTGAGCTCTATGTGTATCTAAGCTCCTGGCAGTGCAGTGTGTGGAGGCAGGGGACTCTGAGCTCTCTGTGTATCTAAGCTCCTGGCAGTGCAGTGTGGAGGCAGGAGACTCTGAGCTCCGTGTGTATCTAAGCTCCTGGCGGTGCAGTGTGGAGGCAGGAGACTCTGAGCTCCGTGTGTATCTAAGCTCCTGGCAGTGCAGTGTGTGGAGGCAGGAGACTCTGAGCTCCGTGTGTATCTAAGCTCCTGGCAGTGCAGTGTGTGGAGGCAGGAGACTCTGAGCTCTCTGTGTATCTAAGCTCCTGGCGGTGCAGTGTGTGGAGGCAGGAGACTCTGAGCTCCGTGTGTATCTAAGCTCCTGGCGGTGCAGTGTGTGGAGGCAGGAGACTCTGAGCTCTCTGTGTATCTAAGCTCCTGGCAGTGCAGTGTGTGGAGGCAGGAGACTGAGCTCTGTGTGTATCTAAGCTCCTGGCGGTGCAGTGTGTAGAGGCAGGAGACTCTGAGCTCTGTGTGTATCTAATCTCCTGGCAGTGCAGTGTGGAGGCAGGAGACTCTGAGCTCTCTGTGTATCTAATCTCCTGGCAGTGCAGTGTGTGGAGGCAGGAGACTCTGAGCTCCGTGTGTATCTAAGCTCCTGGCGGTGCAGTGTGGAGGCAGGAGACTCTGAGCTCCGTGTGTATCTAAGCTCCTGGCAGTGCAGTGTGGAGGCAGGAGACTCTGAGCTCCGTGTGTATCTAAGCTCCTGGCAGTGCAGTGTGTGGAGGCAGGAGACTCTGAGCTCCGTGTGTATCTAAGCTCCTGGCAGTGCAGTGTGGAGGCAGGAGACATGTCCTGAGTATCTCGGCACGGCCCCCGTCTGGTGTTGGTCGGCGCACAGAACACTGCACACACGGATCGCACACGGAGGAGAATACACGTGTGTAAATCAGGCCTAAAATGGCCGCACACCTTCAGTATCGGTCAGATTAACCCCTCTTCTCCTGGAAGCTCTTCTCACACAAATACTGCGGCGTCAGCTTCTATGTCTTCTGGATGGGGAGGGGCAGCGAGCTGCGGTCAGACACCGCTAGTGGGGGCGAGAGCGGGAATGCTGCATTCACTGTGCCCGGTGCCGAGGGTCCGCCAGTGGAAGTGATTCTGGGGGCCACAATACCTACCAACGTCGTAGTTGGTAATTTGGAGCATGTAAGCCCCGCCCGAAAACATCCGCTACCCAAGTGTGAAGCCCACTTTTGGGCGGGGCTTACATAAGCTGCATTCAGTTCTGGCCTGAGACAGAAGGAATCGGTAGGTCAGTCCCTGAGGACTCATGGCAAGAAGGAGCCGTCCTAAAGCTACACGGAGGCGCTGCCTTATATCGTTAGGCCTCATACACAGGAACGTCTGCACTGTACCCACAACACAGTGCACAGAACACAACTGTATATTATACCGCACCGTATCTGTGTGCTATGTCCGGCCGAACCCTTACATACGTGTAACATGTCTGATCATAACTGTATGTATGCAGAACACACGGTGCATCCATGAAAAGGCATCAAACACAGAAAAGTACCACCTGACATAACACATACAGAGGCCGGTGCTCCGACACTACATGTCACTGCACACACGTGTATACACTGCACATGACGGCTCTTACCCTGTGATATAAGAGGCTGGTGCTCCTCCATTACATGTCACTGCACACACGTGTATACACTGCACATGACGGCTCTTACCCTGTGATATAAGAGGCTGGTGCTCCTCCATTACATGTCACTGCACACACGTGTATACACTGCACATGACGGCTCTTACCCTGTGATATAAGAGGCTGGTGCTCCTCCATTACATGTCACTGCACACACGTGTATACACTGCACATGACGGCTCTTACCCTGTGATATAAGAGGCTGGTGCTCCTCCATTACATGTCACTGCACACACGTGTATACACTGCACATGACGGCTCTTACCCTGTGATATAAGAGGCTGGTGCTCCTCCATTACATGTCACTGCACACACGTGTATACACTGCACATGACGGCTCTTACCCTGTGATATAAGAGGCTGGTGCTCCTCCATTACATGTCACTGCACACACGTGTATACACTGCACATGACGGCTCTTACCCTGTGATATAAGAGGCTGGTGCTCCTCCATTACATGTCACTGCACACACGTGTATACACTGCACATGACGGCTCTTACCCTGTGATATAAGAGGCTGGTGCTCCTCCATTACATGTCACTGCACACACGTGTATACACTGCAGATGACGGCTCTTACCCTGTGATATAAGAGGCCGGTGCTCCTCCATTACATGTCACTGCACACACGTGTATACACTGCACATGACGGCTCTTACGCTGTGATATAAGAGGCTGGTGCTCCTCCATTACATGTCACTGCACACACGTGTATACACTGCACATGACGGGTCTTACCGTGTGATATAAGAGGCTGGTGCTCCTCCATTACATGTCACTGCACACACGTGTATACACTGCACATGACGGCTCTTACCCTGTGATATAAGAGGCTGGTGCTCCTCCATTACATGTCACTGCACACACGTGTATACACTGCACATGACGGCTCTTACCTTGTGATATAAGAGGCTGGTGCTCCTCCATTACATGTCACTGCACACACGTGTATACACTGCACATGACGGCTCTTACCCTGTGATATAAGAGGCTGGTGCTCCTCCATTACATGTCACTGCACACACGTGTATACACTGCACATGACGGCTCTTACCTTGTGATATAAGAGGCTGGTGCTCCTCCATTACATGTCACTGCACACACGTGTATACACTGCACATGACGGCTCTTACCTTGTGATATAAGAGGCTGGTGCTCCTCCATTACATGTCACTGCACACACGTGTATACACTGCACATGACGGCTCTTACCCTGTGATATAAGAGGCTGGTGCTCCTCCATTACATGTCACTGCACACACGTGTATACACTGCACATGACGGCTCTTACCCTGTGATATAAGAGGCTGGTGCTCCTCCATTACATGTCACTGCACACACGTGTATACACTGCACATGACGGCTCTTACCCTGTGATATAAGAGGCTGGTGCTCCTCCATTACATGTCACTGCACACACGTGTATACACTGCACATGACGGCTCTTACCCTGTGATATAAGAGGCTGGTGCTCCTCCATTACATGTCACTGCACACACGTGTATACACTGCACATGACGGCTCTTACCTTGTGATATAAGAGGCTGGTGCTCCTCCATTACATGTCACTGCACACACGTGTATACACTGCACATGACGGCTCTTACCCTGTGATATAAGAGGCTGGTGCTCCTCCATTACATGTCACTGCACACACGTGTATACACTGCACATGACGGCTCTTACCCTGTGATATAAGAGGCTGGTGCTCCTCCATTACATGTCACTGCACACACGTGTATACACTGCACATGACGGCTCTTACCCTGTGATATAAGAGGCAGGTGCTCCTCCATTACATGTCACTGCACACACGTGTATACACTGCACATGACGGCTCTTACCCTGTGATATAAGAGGCTGGTGCTCCTCCATTACATGTCACTGCACACACGTGTATACACTGCACATGACGGCTCTTACCCTGTGATATAAGAGGCTGGTGCTCCTCCATTACATGTCACTGCACACACGTGTATACACTGCACATGACGGCTCTTACCCTGTGATATAAGAGGCTGGTGCTCCTCCATTACATGTCACTGCACACACGTGTATACACTGCACATGACGGCTCTTACCCTGTGATATAAGAGGCTGGTGCTCCTCCATTACATGTCACTGCACACACGTGTATACACTGCACATGACGGCTCTTACCCTGTGATATAAGAGGCTGGTGCTCCTCCATCATGGCCTCCTTGTACAGATCCTTGTGTCCTTCTATATACTCCCACTCCTCCATGGAGAAATAGACAGTGACGTCCTGACACCTTATAGGAACCTGACAACACAATGACACCGTCATCACCCAGACCCTCCAGTGCTGTTACTGGAGAATTTCCCAGCATTCCCAGCAGTGTCACCTCTCCAGTCAGCAGCTCCATCATCTTGTGGGTGAGCTCTAGGATCTTCTGCTCATGTATCAGGGGGTGAGGGGAGGCTCTGTGATGGGGGAGGGTCCTGCTCCGCCCTCCTGACTCCTGGAGATGGATGATGGGAGTCACACAGTCCCCCGATGTCTTCTTCACTATTGTGTACTCCTGTGGATGGAGAGAGACACTTAGGGAATAAACCCTTCAGGGGCCATGTGCTCTCCTCCGGCCTCTCCTCCGGGTACAACGTGCCTACTTACCTCCTCATGGCTCCTACATGACTATTGGTCACTGGTCACATGACACATCACTCACCATACTGGGGGCTGATCTTCAGGTTCTCCGTCACTTGGAAGGTCTGGGGGCCGTTCTCCAGGACCCTGGACTCTTCCTATCACTTCCTATGATGGATTCTCCTTCCCGATGTCTGACTTGTTACAGAATACAATACAGAGGAGAGAAATCTAGAGAAGTTTACCTCTCCGCTCAGCAGGGAGATGATCTCCAAGGTGAGGTCTAATATTCTTCTGCTGATCTCCTTCCCGTCCATCCTCGGGGGTCATTCAGGAGAAGAGGAGAGAACTGGAGGAGCTGGAGGCTTCTAGTACTGCAGGCGCCTTTATGAGAAGAGGAGAGGAAATCATCCAGGGGACAAGATGTCACCTCCAGAACCGCACGTCCTGAGCCTGGAGGGGCCCCCACCACATGGATTCCAGGGGCCCCAACATGGAGATCTCTGGTGGCTCCACAGGAGATAAGTGTCTGATAGATGCAGGTCCCACCTCTGGGCTGTGCTCAGCTGTGTCCAGAACTCCTAGAGAAGAGACTGGAGAGAGCTGAGCTCAGGCCGGGCCCGCTCCATTCATTCTCCTCCTGGAGGCAGGGGCCCCTCACCAGGACAGTCAGGGGCCAGCGAATGATGACAACCCCCACTATCCCCACTACTCCCCCATCATACTAAGCTGAGGAGCGGAGAAGGATTCCTTGTGTGTAATGGAGGAGAATCTCCAGAGGTGACATGTCTGAGCTCTCCACCACACTGTCTCCTCACAGCTCATCTTACCTGCAGGCTGGAGGAATGGCTGATACCAGAGAGAACAAGAGCCCTGACTACCGACCAGGACCTGCCCAGTATCTGCTGCACTGCCAGAGCTGAAGGACCTGGGGTGACGTCACCGTCATGTGATCAGTGCAGGGGCGAGGCTCAGCAGTGGAGAGAGCAGAGGTGGTGAAGGACCTGGGGTGATGTCACCGTCATGTGAGCAGTGCAGGGGCGGGGGCTCAGCAGTGGGGAGAGGAGGTGGTGAAGGACCTGGGGTGACGTCACCATCATGTGATCAGTGCAGGGGCGGGGCTCAGCAGTGGAGAGGAGAAGAGGTGGTGAAGGACCTGGGGTGATGTCACCATCATGTGATCATTGCAGGGGCGGGGTCAGCTGTTCAACGGAGATAAGAAGGAGGAAGATCTGTAATTGTGGTCATGTGACATGTGAGGGATGATCCTTGTATGGAGAAAGCATTTTATGATTTCTTTCCTACAGATCTGGAGAAATGCCTGGAGTTATAGTTCTCACTGCTGAAACCTACAATAACAGCCTGGAGTGTTACTTCTGAGATATCATATAACATTCTGTACTTTTCTCCTCTGATATATAACAGTCTGGACATTGTGAGAGTTGTAGTTCTCTCCTCTGATATATTATTGTCTGGACATGCTGGGGTTGTAGTTTTCTGATATAACAGGCAGTACATAGCTGTGGTCTTCTCTCTGGAGTCTCCTATGGACGACATAAAAGGCTGAAATGTCGGACTTCTGGTTCCGGCGCTGGTATGGAGTGAGCGCGACTAGCGGAGCTCCGCTCTCCTTCCCGATGAGATCACCCTCCACAGACCGCCTAAGGGCTTATTTTCCCCAACCAAAAAGTGGGATACCCTGCAAGATCTCCTTGATTGCATGGAGAGGTATTTATTAAGGAGCTGGAAGAAACCTGGTGACGGAGAAGATCAGAGGCCTGGGCAGTGTGATAGCGTGTCCAAGATGGCGTCGGAGAACACTAACATCATACCAAACAGCGTGCCACTCGACACTCAGCCAGCTCCCTCGCAGGAAGATATCTTCGGGCCTAGCCCACTCCCAGCCACTGATCTCAAACGCCTGGCAATTGAACTGGCAAATCATTTGGCGTCAGACCTCAAAGCATCGTTATCAGCGACGGTGCAAGCAGCCCTTACAGAGCTGCAAGAAGCTTCTACACAGCAAGGCTGCCGTATCGATGAGCAGCGAACCTCATGTGTGGAAGAAGATCTGGGAGGCAGCAATACGAAAGTAGCGATGTTGCAGCGTGCGGTTGGGGAACTTAGAGATAAAGTAGACGATTTGTAAAATCGTTACCACCGTAGTAACATACGCCTAGTGGGGTTTCCGGAGATGGTTCCTGCGCTCGGAGCGGAGGCGCATAAGTGAATCTGATTTACCGAAGCGATTGGTCTGTCAATACCACGGATAGTGGAGCGAGCACATAGACAAGGCCCAAATTTGGGCTCCACAGATGGCCCCAAAGAAAATTCAGAGAGCGAGACAAGTTATAATGAAGTACTTAGACTTCTTGGATAAAGAGGATATTATAATACTGAGCCTACCGGGTGCGAAAATAACCGCTGACTTATCAGGGGCACAAAGTTATGCTGTTTAACGATTAGTCTGCAGTGGTAACAAAAAGAAGCGCTTTCAGCGGGATATGCACATCTTTATTTCAGCACAACATATGTTTTCAGCTAATGTACCCAGCGCTGCTGCGCGTCAGATGCGCAGATGGATCGTACAAGATACAAGAATCCGCCTCGGAGGCTGAAGCTTTGTTCGCTCAAGGCCCATATCTACCGGATCGAGATAGCAACGAGGGATGGAAAGAAGCGGACCAAAAACCACGCAAGGCAATTCATCCAGGTTATCGTCATCACCGGGCCAAGCAAAGCGGAGGATGGGCGGCATAACTTCATCTGCTAAAGAACAAGGGCGACTTCGACGCTGAGAGACTCTTTGAGGTATTGGGCAGATAAACCCCAGGGGGCATCGTGACATGCAGGTACTGTCATTCTGTCATAAGATACCAGAAAAAAGAGACGTCCACGACGGTTCCTCTTTCTACGGTTGGACTACCGCTTAACCTACTATGTTCACTTATTTTTATTGGTTAACTTTCTGTTGTGTTATTCCTGCTGACTACTTTTATACTTCCATGAGACGACACAGCGAGATGTGCTGTATCACATTTCAAAATGGTTAAAATAATCATCTGGGACATCAAAGGCCTGCGTTCCCCGCAGAAGCGTATGATGGTGCTGCGTCATCTCAAGCGCCTAGGCACGGACATTGTAGAAGCTGACTTCCAGAGAATGGCTAAGCTTTGGGTGGGAGGGGTGTATGGTTCTCCAGCAGTTCAAGGTAAAGCGGGAGTAATTACATTAATACATAAAAACGAGTCCATAAGGTACAAGGTCAGACCATAGACATCGAAGGGAAAATACTAGCTTTAAAAATAAGAGTCCCGGGGGGAGAACGCAGTCTTTATAATGTATATGCCCCTAATGTAACCCAGAAACCTTTTTTGGCATGCCTGAGAGACAAGCTCTTGCAAGACCCGACGAGAGACAAGCTTGTTGGAGGGGATTTTAACGCAGTAGCAATCCTAAAGGAAGATCACAGGCAGACTTAGGACCACTAAGGAGGCTGATGGCGGGATACTGACTGCCTTCTTAGAGGACAAATCTCTGCTGGATATGTGGAGGATCTCGCACCCTGATGTCAGGGAATATACACACTACTCCCACGCGCAAAACTCATGGTCTAGAATTGACTACTGGTTCGCAGATCTACAGTTGGCGCCCAGGGTGCAGGAGGTACTTATCGAGAATCTGGTGATATCAGACCATTAACCGGTTGTCTTGACTCTAGCGGACTTGGTCCTGAGGGGTGCAGAGTTCATATGGAAGGATGATTCTTTTGCCGTGCTGTTGCAAGGTTGGTAGCTAGAGTTCAGCACTCTAAACCAAGAACATGTCACCAACTCAATACTGTTTTGGGAGGCGGGTAAGGCAGTGATAGGAGAGACTTATTGCTTATGTAGTGTTGAAGATGCCCTCAATCAGGGCTGATCATGTTTGCTCTACTGCTCCAAATTAATAGTAACCCAAGGGTTTTATGTGCACAGGAGAAAATGGCAGTGACACACACAATGGGGTCAAAGCAAATTCTCATTTATTACAGGAAGTGAAGCAGGTTATATAGACATCAGAGGGCATTCCCCTGAGGCTCATGGCATTGTTACATTGGCTGAAATATGAAAATAGGAAAAGAGATAACACTTTGCATCTGCGCAATGTTTTACTAACTGTGGTATGTAAATATCTAACTACAGGCGCTATCTTGTAATGGAGTCTTCACTAACAGCAGAAAGGCAGATATGATGTAGCAAGGAGCCATGTTCTCTTCGGTAGGATGGAACCTTTGTGCTCTGGAGAAGATAATGTGTTATCTGAGAGCTGGAGTATATGGGAGCTTTCTTAGCTGAATCAAAGAATGAAGTCCACATCTCTATCAGTCCCCCCTTGGACCTCATTCTTTCCCTAATGAAAACCTAGCACATGTGTCCCAGTGCTCCGACATCCTCTTCACCAGTTTCCATGACAACCTAGCCTAGTGTATAGCCTCCCATGACAATGGACTTGAGCAAAGGGAAGTCAGATGTCTGTCCCTATGGTCGATGATCTCCAGGTGGTGTCATCCTAGCAGAACGAAGTGGACCTTGGCTCCCATCCTCATGAAATTCTCTCATGATCATCCCTGGGGTAGCCTCAGCTACAACTTTGAAAAAAAACTCCTAATGCAGGGGATGCCAAAAGGAACAATTGACGCAAACAGCAGAATTAAAGAGAAATTCAGGAATAGGCAATAAGCCCTTTTTTAGGGCATTCATGACCTGGCCATTGATTATTGTGAACATCTTTGGACAACTTTCAATGGCTCCCTGGGCTTGAAGTATCGGACTGTAACAACTTTGTTCTTTATTTTGCACAACTTTTCTCCAACCCAGAAGCCCATTTTTATTATCTCAATTAGAATCCATATTCTTTTAGTCAAGATCAGCGGTCACACAAGGGGGAACGAGAAACATCCTTTCAAGTCTCCAGACATTTTCTTGCACTGACTGGCATAGATCCAATTAGGCTTTCCTTTGAGCTTCACTGATGTGCTTGTGGTCAACAACACTCGGAATGAACCATCAAACCAGGGTTTTAGGACTTTTCTAACGTGTCTTTTTACCAGCACCCAATCTCCAGACACAAGTGGGTTGGTTCCTGGTGCTTTATCAAGATATGGAAGTGAAGAAAAACTCGAGAATGTACTTTAGTCAAATGCTCGTACAAAACTGATCACATAATCTGTCAGACAACCGTGTTGTATCTGGAGCTGCTGTGGAAAACACAATCCTGTCCTAGGGGCCTGACCCACTAAGGAGCTGATAGGGACTAAGGCCTGACTTACGGTTAGGTGTATACCTTACTGATAAGAGGGCTACCAGCAGGCACTCTGTACATGGCTTACCAGTCTCTGCCATGGATTTTTTAATCTTTAACTTTAGTGTCCCGTTCAGTTCTTTGTTTCCTACTCTACCGATGAGATCACCCTCCACAGACCGAATAAGGGCTCATTTTCCCCAACCACAAGGTGGGATACCCCGCAAGATCTCCTTGATTGCATGGAGAGGTATTTATTAAGGAGCTGGAAGAAACCTGGTGACGGAGAAGATCAGAGGCCTGGGCAGTGTGATAGCGTGTCCAAGATGGCGTCGGAGAACACGAACATCATACCAAACAGCGTGCCACTCGACACTCAGCCAGCTCCCTCGCAGGAAGATATCTTCGGGCCTAGCCCACTCCCAGCCACTGATCTCAAACGCCTGGCAATCGAACTGGCAAATCATTTGGCTCCAGGCCTCAAAGCCTCGTTATCAGTGATTACCGCTGCTTTGTGGATGGTACGAAGCATGTAAGGCCTGTTCTACACCCAAAACCTTCATCATCTCCTGCATCACCTCTGTCACTTTCAATGGTCTCAGGTACATCATACCTGCATACAACTTTGGCCATATTCTTGTGTCTTTGGGTACTCTTTTGGCCATCCTGAAAACAAGTCATCACACATCAATACATACTCATATACACCCACCTTGGGTAGTTGAAGGTAGTCTGCAAGCATTGAAACAGAGACAAAGGGCAAGACATGTGTTCCCGGGGTACCTTAACCACCTCGCCCACGTTGCTCTGGGCACCAATCATACATCCTTGAGTATATCTGACTGCTGCAGTGCTGAACCCTGGGGCGTGCCATGCGCTATGTACTAAATCACACACAGCAGTTTCTGACTGGTGCGTCACTCCATGGGTTGCCTGTGCCATCATGAATTAAAAGGACCTGGGAAGGCAGAATTTTCCTTGGAACTGTTTTAGGCCTTCCCCTTTGTAGTCCCCCCTTTTCCATCCACCAGTCCCTTTCCTCCTTCCCCACATGGCTCTGTAAGGTCTTAAGAACTTCCAGTGACACAGGAGGAGTTATTTCAGGGACCTGACCTGTGGCCACTTAAGGCGGGGGTCTACCTAGGCAATTTGGCAGCCATTGTTGCAGCCTGATCTGCGGTGGCTTTTCCTTTGCCTCTTTTGAGTCTGTTTTAGAGTGGCCTTTGTTTTTATCACCACCACTCAAGTTAGCGACAAGAGGGCTTCCATCAGAGACCTCACTGCTTCCCCATTTTTGATGGGTTTTCCTGAGGCGGTCAGGAAGTCTCTGGCTTTTCAAATGGGCCCATAGTCATGGGCTATCCCAAAGGTATACCTGGCATCAGTGTAAATGTTGGCCGTTTCCCCATCTGCATCCACAAAGAGCAGATGATCTGGATTAGCTAATAGCTGATTTACCCGCTGTCCCTTGTGACATTATCTGCAAACAGTCATGAGCCTCCTCCTCTGGATCTGGAAGAAAAGTTTAAGTGCCCTAACTCTTCCCTCCCCCCTTGCTCCAGAGGCAACAGGGTGGCTGGATCCAAAATATTACATCTTTGGAGATTTCATATGAATACTCTCTGTCAACGAGAACACATTACATTAATCAAAGTGGATGATCATACATCAACACAATGATATCCCTGATAGGCACAATATTTTGATTAATAGATTGATGGAAAAAGTTACATTAGCTGGAATTCTTTGATAGAGAAACAATTCTATAAGGATAATATTATGTAGAATGGTCCCATGTATAAGTTAATTAGGACAAATAGTCAACACGATGAATCCATGATAGTACATAAAACACTTGATCTATAAGCTTCAGGAAATAAGTTTGTGATACGTCATGATCGTCTGTAACAGTGTCCATTGTATTACCAAGAAAGGTAATACAATCTAGAATGAAAGTCCATGACATGATCCTATGTGCTAGTAGTAGGTTAAAAAAAAATCGATATAGTAAATATATGATCGGGAACCAGAGGCGTAATGATCGCGGTCGCAAAGGGTGCGGGTGAGGGGACGGCCTAATCTGTAATAATTACTGTGTGGGGGCACCTAATCTGGAATAACTACTGTGAGGGGGCACATATGTGGGCATAACTACTGTGAGAGGGCACATATATGGGCATAACTACCATGAGGGGGCACATATTAAGGCATAACTACTGTGAGGGGGCACATATCTGGGTATAACTACTGTGAGGGGCACATAATCTGGCATAACTACTGTGAGGTGCATATATCTGGCATAACTACTGTGAGGGGCACATAATCTGGCATAACTACTGTGAGGGGCACATAATCTGGCATAACTACTGTGAGGAGCACATAATCTGGCATAACTACTGTGAGGGGCATATATCTGGCATAACTACTGTAAGGGGCACATAATCTGGCATAACTACTGTGAGGGGCAAATAATCTGGCATAACTACTGTAAGGGAGGCACATATCTGGCTATAACTACTGTTAGGGGGCACATATCTGGCCATAACTACTGTGGGGGGCACATATCTGGGCATAACTACTGTGAGGGGGCACATATCTGGCCATAACTACTGTGAGGGGGCACATATCTGGCCATAACTACTGTGGGCGGGGGCACATATCTGGCCATAACTACTGTGGGGGAGCACATATCTGGCTATAACTACTGTGAGGGGCACATATCTGGCTATAACTACTGTAGGGGGGCACATATCTGGGCATAACTACTGTGACAGGAACAAAGGTTGGCATAACTGCTGTGTAGTAGCACTTAGGGAAATGTCCTAGATTACCCTGCTATACATTGGCATGGCTCAGTCTTACAGACCAGCACAGCGCCCCCTGCTGGTAGTTTCACAGGGGCAGTCACCATCCCTTCCTTATGTGATTGTTCTTTTTTTCTCCCCACTGGGACCTTGATCTGGATCTGTCACGCCGACACCAGCGACACCCTGGATGAGGTAGGACCAGATTTTATTAGGACTGGGTGAGTGTAGCCAGGCATTGGGCTTAGGGCTCTTTAACACGAGCGGATCCTGTGCAGGTAATCTGCTGCGTGAAAGAGAGCCAAGCCCCGTTCCGGACAGCAGGGACACGGAGCATTAACATGATTGATAATGCTCCGAGCCTTTCTGTGATCTTTTTACTACAAAATCACGATGACAACTTTATGTCACTGTGATTTTGTAGTAAAAAGATCACAGAGCGGCACAGAGCATTATCAATCATGTCACTGCTCCGTGTCTCTGCTGTCCAGAACGGGGCTTGGCTCTCTTTCACGCAACGGATTACCTGCACAGGATCTGCTCGTGTGAAAGAGCCCTTATTGTAAAGAAAATCTGCCGCCTCTTTGTGAGAATGGGGGGGGGCGGTGTACCCGATCTAAAGTTTGCACTGGGGCCCATAAGACTCAAGTTACTCCACTGTCGGGATCAGTTATTACCTGTTAATTACAGATAAATACTGTTGAGAAACACACACTTGTGTACTAGTCGTCGTCTCTCTCAACTGGGCTGGATGGGCACATTGGGCAGATGTCTTTTCTCAGCCCTATAGACCTATGTTAGAACCAATTCGCTCATCCTTGTCAGGAGGAATATGAACATTAAACAGAGATACACCGAGGTTCAGTCCTTACCGGACTGTGGCCTTCTTCCGACACATAAGGATTTAACAGAGTGAAACCACAGACTTCGTTAGTTATCACATCTAACTCTGCAGGCAACAAAAAGGTTTTTGGGTTGTACTTTCATAAAGATAGACGTATTATCACAGTCACTTTGTGGGTCAGGACTATCTCAGAGCTTTTATTAAGCATGGCTTGTACAACGGCTGCAGCTCTGATGCAGTAAGGGACACCTCTGGCCATGGGGTCAGTCTAGCTGAATAATATGCCCCAGGACGTTGTCACTGGCCATGCAGTTGGGTCAGGACAGCTGAGGCATGGCCACTTATTTCTGTATAATACAATCAAAATGTAATCATCTGATAGGCCCAGTGCAGGGGAGGGGGACACACTTGTCCTCTTTAGGCAAAAAAGGCATCTACCACCTCATCTGGAAGGGACTAAAAGATAAACCATTATAAATAAAACTCAAAATTGTGTATCCAGGGCCTCAGTGCATTCATGTTTCTGGGCAAAGGGATGTCCTCCACAGCCTTCTTACATTCAGGGATGAGATGTTTCACCCCAGGAAGGCAACAGTAATGCAACAAAACTGAAATTTTTTCCTCTCACTTGCAGCCATGTTCTAAAAAAGGACAGGAGTGACATGGCTGCAGTATACATATTAGGTGAGTTCTAGGCCCCCTGCGGCAGCACCACCCAGGTATACTGTTTACCCTCATATGTGAAGGCAAACAAATACCAACTGTCTGGATGTAGTGGCACTGGAAAGAAAACATTTGTCAAATCAATCACAGTGGCGTGGGTAGGGGTAGTGGGAACCCGAGCCAGGTATGCGGATTGGGCACAGTGGGGGTGAGAAAAACGGAGGCTTCATTGACAGCACATAGGTCATGTACCATCTGGTGCTAGGTGGGTTTGCCCTTCTCACTTTCCATTTTCACAGGGTGAGTGTTATAAAGGGATACGTTCTCTTTGATAACCCCCCCTCCCCCCCCTTTTTTTTCCCCAAAAATGTCTCGCACTGTTTGTGATATGGCATCTGACTGTGCCATGCTCAAGAGATACTGCATCTTCCAGGGAAGTGGGGCTCCAGGTTTCATCTCCACTTCCACAGCAGGAACTGGGAGCTTGCCAACATCTGCGGGTCCCGGCCAACAAACAAAGTTCCTGGTCATTGAGGGCACCTGTGAGCTTCACAGCGCCATCCTCCTGGTATGAGATGCTGGCACGTACTTTTGCAAGCGAGTCTGCACCCTGGAGGCAACAGGGGACGTTACCACTGACCAGCAACCGGGCAAGCACTTCTTGGGTAAGGACAAATCTAACACGGATGGGTTCTGTTGACAGGGGAGTGTCTACTTTCCTATCCACTTCTACCCAAGGACTGGTGGTGTTCTTGGAGATTAAGTCAGGGGAGGCCATATTTGCTGTGCACAATTGTCTTGGCTGCTCCAGTATCAATAAAAAAAGGGACTACTTCTTTATCACCCAGAGCGAGGGATATCACTGGGGCCGGACTGGAATCTGCTAAATGTTTAAAGGCACAGCCGATACTGGAGGTACTGGATTGCCTGTTTCCTAATCTTAGTCTAACTTCCCCCCCTCACCTGTG
Source organism: Bufotes viridis (assembly GCA_033119425.1). Classification (NCBI taxonomy): domain Eukaryota; kingdom Metazoa; phylum Chordata; class Amphibia; order Anura; family Bufonidae; genus Bufotes; species Bufotes viridis. The sequence continues at coordinate 1,589,378 of CM065589.1, read as the reverse complement.
TCATCCTAATGACAAAAACATGGGTGTCTGTCGGGACGGACAGTGATCCAGGCAACACAGAATACAATCCTCTCGTGTGGTGTGGACGAGGAGTGCCACACACAGCACAACTCTCTCTCCCATCTGGTTTCTGGGTCCCACAGACTCTGCAGGTCCATCTCCCAGGACCATTATAGGGCGGCAGACTTACTTTTTCCTTTCTCTGTTGGGAAGTAGTGATGAGCGGCAGGGGCAATATTTGAATTCGCGATATTTCGCGAATATTTGTTAGAGATTATTGAGATTGAGATTATTCTCTTGATTGCGAAAAATCGGCGATGTAAAAATCACATAATGCGAATTCATAACGCAAAATACAGGCGTGGGTCACTTTGGCTACATTTTTCATGCTGCTAGAAGTTTCCTGAGTTTATCCTGAATGAATTAGAATATTCTTCACTATTTAATTTATTGTAGCTTATGCGAAAAATCGGCAATGTAATATGCGCATTAATCGAGTAAGGGCGGGTTATAGGCAACTTTCCTATTGGGTTGGCTTGCTAGAATTCGCGAATATATAGAATATAGTGATATACACTCACCTAAAGAATTATTAGGAACACCTGTTCTATTTCTCATTAATGCAATTATCTCGTCAGCCAATCACATGGCAGTTGCTTCAATGCATTTCAGGGTGGGGTCCTGGTCAAGACAATCTCCTGAACTCCAAACTGAATGTCAGAACGGGAAAGAAAGGTGATTTAAGAAATTTTGAGCGTGGCATGGTTGTTGGTGCCAGACGGGACGGTCTGAGTATTTCACAATCGGCTCAGTTACTGGGATTTCTAGGGTTTGGTACACAATTATATTTGGGACCTTGCATTTTTATACGTATCCTAATAAAAGTTAATTTTTAAAGGGTATTTTTTTGTAATTTTTCTCTTTGAGGTTGGATACCTTTTCCTTGATCGTGATTAGGGATTTGTGCCTAATTAGTGTTTACTGATTTCTAGGGTTTACAAAGAATGGTGTGAAAAGGGAAAAACATCCAGTATGCGGCCGTCCTGTGGGCGAAAATGCCTTGTTGATGCTAGAGGTCAGAGGAGAATGGGCCAACTGATTCAAGCTGATAGAAGAGCAACGTTGACTGAAATAACCACTCGTTACCTCCGAGGTCTGCAGCAAAGCATTTGTGAAGCCACAACACGCACAACCTTGAGGTGGATGGGCTACAACAGCAGAAGACCCCACCGGGTACCACTCATCTCCACTACAAACAGGAAAAAGAGGCTACAATTTGCACGAGCTCACCAAAATTGGACTGTTGAAGACTGGAAAAATGTTGCCTGGTCTGATGAGTCTCGATTTCTGTTGAGACATTCAAATGGTAGAGTCCGAATTTGGCGTAAACAGAATGAGAACATGTATCCATCATGCCTTGTTACCACTGTGCAGGCTGGTGGTGGTGGTGTAATGGTGTGGGGGATGTCTTCTGGGCACACTTTAGGCCCCTTAGTGCCAATTGGCCATCGTTTAAATGCCACGGGCTACCTGAGCATTGTTTCTGACCATGTCCATCCCTTCATGACCACCATGTACCCATCCGCTGATGGCTACTTCCAGCAGGATAATGCACCATGTCACAAAGCTCCAATCATTTCAAATTGGTTTCTTGAACATGACAATGAGTTCACTGTACTAAAATGGCCCCACAGTCACCGGATCTCACCCCAATAGAGCATCTTTGGGATGTGGTGGAACGGGAGCTTCGTGCCCTGGATGTGCATCCCTCAAATCTCTATCAACTGCAAGATGCTATCCTATCAATATGGGCCAACATTTCTAAAGAATGCTATCAGCACCTTGTGGAATCAATGCCACGTAGAATTAAGGCAGTTCTGAAGGCAAAAGGGGGTCCAACACCGTATTAGTATGGGGTTCCTCATAATTCTTTAGGTGAGTGTATATCCGTAAAAACGAATATTCGTCTTTTTTTTTTCATCTGAACCCATTACATTTGCAAAAAAAAACAAATATTCCCTCAAGAGCAGTTGACCCCTATTTCAAGCCCTGTCCCGGAGCACCCCGGGGCTACACCCTCCTTTTTCCTATCCTCGGGGCTACACCCACATTTTTCCTAACTTATTCTGTTGAGTCAAAAGAATAACTTGGAGACTTCGCCCACTGCAGTTTGTATGTGTCTAGGACACTGAACTCTGCCAAGACCTGAAAAGGTTCAGTTTGACAGCCTGAACTTTGACCAGCCTCTTTAACCATCTTGAAGCCTCTTTGATTAAAGCATGAAGACCTTTGCCACACTCTGGTTTGCAGTTCATAAAAGGTTCATTTTGATCCCAACTCATTTAAATGAGTCAAGGGTGTATCTGAAGACCCCCCCAGTGCAAATTGTGTGTCTCTAGAGCACTCAACTCTGCCAGAACCTGTGAAGACTCAACCGTACAGCTATATATCAACCCAATGGTCTCTAAGCTAAGACATAGTCCAGAAGACCTTGTCGTAGCCAGGTCAGGGGTGTGGAAATTTAAAAAAAAAACTACTTGTCGAAGGACTAAAGCGGGCGCTCGATCTACTTGTCCCTCAAGATAATCTACTTGTCCTGATACAAAAAATAAGAAAGTCTTCTTTGGGAGATTTTAAAGAAGGGGACAGGGCTCCACATGGGCTAGAAGTGACAGCTGGTGTGCGGGGGGTCATTCTGTGGAGCTGTCACTCTCCACCCTCAAGTACATGAGGAAGCTGACTTCAAATAGGAAGTTCTCCTGTCCCTATAAATCCCCCCATGGACAGCTGGATTACCTGAGGGAGCAGTGGAATTGCTAGGGGTTATGTTAGCAGTCAGTAGTCGGCTGTCAGGGGGCGACGCCTCTGAAAACCCCATCAATGTAAACCATCAGTCTACCGGAGCCCAGTACACCCGATATATACAGATATACACGTCCTGTATGTACACAGTGACCTCTCTATTTACATCACAGGGGGACAACCTGTGACACTGGAGTGAAGACGTGTTGGTGACATATTAAAGGAGTCTTTCACCACAAATGTCCGTTATATAACATTAACACCATTTTGTACATAACTGTCCCCATATTAAATGCTTCTTACAATATTTCGGTCCGTTGCAGAGTTGGGCTAACACTTTTATTCGATATGCAAATGAGGGTCTGAAGGTGCCCAGGGGCTGCGTTCCAACGGCCGGTGCCCAGGCCCCCCGCGCTGATTTTCATATCCAACCACTCCCCTTTCACCCGCCCTTTGTTTGGCTGATCACCTCCGTCCTCAGTTCTGAAATCCTGCGCCGATGAACGGGATGTCCGCGCCTGCGCACTGTATGACCCATTATGGGCAGAGGCATCAGAGTTTTGAGTGCGCATGCGCCAGCCCGTACGTGACGTTCCAGCCGGCGTCGCATCAGAGGACTGTCTTCGGCGCAGGATTTCAGAATAAAGGACGGAGGTGATCAGCCAAAGGCGGGCCAAAGGGGAGTGGTTGGATATGAAAATCAGCGAGGGGCCTGGGCACCGGCCGTTGGAACACCGCTCCTGGGCTCCTTCAGACCCTCATTTGCAACGGACCAAAATATGGTAAGAAGCATTTTAATATGGGGACTGTTATGGACAAAATGGTGTTAATTTTATATAATGGACATTTGTGGTGAAAGACTCCCTTTAATGATTGTACATAGTCGTCCTGGTAATGTTCCAGTAGATGGCAGCAGGATCACGTACTGCTGTATATGTGAGCTGCACCATGGCTCAGAGAAAAGGCGATTTCTTAGGTCCCACCCAGTTGTAGGCATGTCACTCAAACTTCTGCACTGACAGGGGGTGGAGCCTAGCTGGACAGGGGGCGGAGCCAAGCGACAAAGAACCAGGGGGAGCTAAGCGCGGCAGAGCAGAGCAAGGGAGGCGGAGCCAAGCAAGGCAGAGCAGAGTGAGGGGGAGGCGGAGCCGAGCGAGGAGGCGGAGCTGAGCAAGACAAGAGGCAACGGAGGTGAAGCAGAGCAGGATGAGAGGCGGCGGTGAAGCACCAGACTTGTGCGGCAGTTTATGACAGGTTTATTTATGACAAGTCTGGTGCGCGCCCCCTCCCTCCAGTGCACGTGTGGCCATGTCCAGCCCTCCGCGCTAGTAGTAATGCAGGAGGCATATTGCCCAACCCTATCTCAGCCCTGCAGGTTGCCCGAAGCAGGGCTAAGCTTCTGAACAAACTACATGCCCGGCGCCCGGAACTTCATGTCCCGGGCGTCGGGCGATATGATTTCCACACCCCTGCAGGTCTCCACTTAAAGGGCTTACACAAGGATCAAGTGAATCTATTCAGCTTGAATTCTATTAAGGGGTGGATAGTTCTAAACCACAGATTATCAGCCTCTTAGGCTTCCTGCAAGAAAAATTTGGAAAAGGCCTTAGAGTATCAACCTAAAAAGTCTAAATTTTGCCCATTCTGCAAGTTTATCCTCGTCACAATAGTCCTTGATTAAGAGGTTCCTGAAATGTTTGCTAGGATGTAGCCTTCCATACACAGAATCTGTGTCAAAATAGGACTTGACCTTAGTCTCAAAAAGATCATCTCCCTTTGAACCTCTGGAGGAGGGCCCACATAAACACCTAACCTAAAGAGGTTATTACCATCTGGCCATGACATCTGCCATAAGAACAGGGAGATCCTAGTCTTGTCAGCAGTGGATCTGTACTTCAGATTCCTTCTTACTCCAGAGGATTGTTCTTTGGTAACTATAATCAGTTATAGACATCACAATATGGCGATGAAAAGGAGGGAAAAACGAAGTTTAGACTTACCGGTAAAGTCTTTTCCAGGAGTCCGACATGACAGCACACGCATGGAGGTTGTCCTTCCCTTTCTAATGGACAGGAAGCACAGGAAAAGGTTAAATAGCCCCTCCCTACCCTAGCTCTCCAGTGTTCTTACTTCACATCGAAAGCAACATGACTAGTCCTTTATTATGGACCCTATCTCTAAGATTCTAGTAACTCTATATATATATATATACACTTTTTTTTTTTTTGGGGGGGGGGGATTGAGGAAAAGACTTTACCGGTAAGTCTAAACTTCGTTTTCCAGGACGTCCTCCATGACAGCACACGCATGGAGTAATACCAGATAAATAAATTCAGGGAGGGACTACAGCCTGGAGAACTTTGCGCCCAAAGTCCAGGTCTGATTTGCTAGACAAGTTCAATCTATAGTGTTTGCAGAATGTCTGAAAACTGGACCATGTAGCTGCCTTACAGATTTGCTCTACCGAGGCACAAGCTTTCTCTGCCCAAGATGTGGACACTGACCGAGTGGAATAGGCTGTGATCTTTATAGGACATGGCTTATTTTGGGATTTATAGGCCATTTGAATTGTGGACCTGATCCACCTGGCAATGGTGGCCTTGGAAACCTGTCTCCCTTTATTCTTTCCCGTAAATTGAACAAAAAGGGATGTATCTTTTCTGAAGGGACTTGTCATCTTCAAATATTCCAGTACTGATCTTTTAACGTCTAAAGAATGTAGGACTTTCTTCTTTTCATCCTTAGGATTAGGAAAAAAGGATGGTAGGATGATCTCCTGGTCTCTGTGAAAGGAGGAAGCCACTTTAGGCATGAAGGCCGGATCCAGCTTCAGGATGATCCTATCCTTTAAGACCCTTAAGTATGGTTCATTAGAAGAAAAGGCCTGCAATTCCCCTATTCTTCTCGCCGTAGTGATAGCTACTAAAAAAGCTGTTTTTAGAGACAAGATTTTTAATTGACAGTCCTCTAGAGGTTCAAAGGGAGGTTTACATAATTCTCCTAAGACCAAAGAAAGATCCCAGGGAGGCGCAGAACATTTTACTCTGGGACGGATCTTTGACATAGCTCTGGAGAAACACCTGATCCATCTATGGTCAGCCAAAGGAGTGTCTAGGAACCAACTGAGGGCAGATATCTGAACCTTCAGAGTATTTGGTTTGAGACCTTTATTGAATCCATCTTGAAGGAACTCTAAGATTTGATGCACTGAAACAGGTTTATTCCCCATATCCCTTGAATGTCGCCAGGAGAGGAAGCTTTTCCATATTTTAGAGTAAATTTGACTTGTGACTTTCTTATGGCTCTGAACCATTGTTGAAATCACTTTCCTAGACAATCCTCTGGCCCTCCACAATTGCCTTTCAGTAACCAGGCTGTCATTTTCAGTTTCTCCAACTGTGGATGTAGAAGAGGACCCTGCATTAATAGGTCTTTCTCTAGCGGCAGAATCCAAGGCCTCTGTAGCTGAAGAGACAGAAGGATGGGAAACCAGTTTTGTTTCGGCCAGTAAGGAGCAATCAAGATTAATGTCGTCTTTTCTGATTTGAGCTTTCTTAGAACTGCCCCTATTAGGGGAAATGGAGGAAAGGCGTAAGCCAAACTCATATCCCATTTCTGAGAGAGGGCATCCAGAGCTACTGGTCTGTCTCCGGGGAACAGAGAAAAGAAATTTGATAACTGCCTGTTCCTTCGTCTCGCAAAGAGATCTACTTGAGGAGTTCCCCATTTTTCGCATATTTGAAGGAATACCGACTTTTTCAATTGCCATTCGCCCGGCTGAATCTTGTTCCTGCTGAGGAAGTCTGCCGTCACATTGTCTTCCCCTTTCAAATGTATCGCTGTTAAAGAAAGGATTCTCTTCTCTGCCCATCTGAAAATCTGATTGGCCACGTTCTGGAGAGGCTGAAACTTTGTTCCGCCTTGTCTTTTTAGATAGGCCACTGTCACCATGTTGTCTGAAAGTACTAGCACATGCTTGTTGACCAGAAGATTTTCTGCTGTCAATAGAGCTTGCAGGACCGCACTGAGTTCCCTGAAGTTTGAGGACCTTTTGTTCATTCTTTGGTCCCAAACTCCATGAAAGTAATGATCCTGGATCTGGGCTCCCCACCCGGTCTTGCTGGCGTCTGTCTCCACCGTTATCTGTGGAGACTGGATCCATGGGATCCCTGCTGATAGATTTGATTGGTCCAACCACCAACAAAGACTGGATCTTACCTACAGAGGAATTACAATCTTTTTGTCCAGATGACGAAGGTCCCGGTCCCACTTGCTCAGGATTGTCTTTTGAAGAGGTCTCGCATGAAACTGACTCCAGGGCACTGTGTAGATGCAAGAGGTCATTAGACCCAGGACCTTCATGGCTGTTCTTATGGGCCATCTGTTCCGGCTCTGAAACTAGAAACTTTTTCCTTGTATCTGGAACTAGATCGGATTTTTCCAAATTTATTATCCAGCCTAAATGAGATAGGTAGGACAGACAGAGATCTCGTTGTTGGATTAGTCTCTTTGTAGATGGAGCGGTAAGGAGAAAGTTGTCTAAGTATGGGACTATACAAACACTCTTTTCCTTTCTTAGCCAGGCAATCATTTCTGTCACCAGTTTTGAAAATATTCTTGGGGCCGAGGATAGGCCAAAGGGGAGACACTGAAACTGGAAGTGAAGAACTGATGAATCTATCTGAATTGCGAATCTCAGATATCTCTGATGGTCTTCGTAGATTGGAACATGATAATATGCATCCTTTAGGTCGACTGTACACATAGGGGCTTCTGGATCTATTATCCTTATGGCTGACTTTAAAGATTCCATCTTGAACCTCTGGTATTTTACGAACTGATTCAGATGCTTCAAGTTTAAAATCGTACGGAAACTGCCATTCGGTTTTTTCACTAGAAATATTTTCGAATAGTGCCCCCTCCCCTGTTGTTCCTGAGGCACTGGCACTATTGCTTGAAGGGTCAGGAGTTTGTTTAAATCCAGGATAGCTTTGTTCTGTATAGGCTGACTGAAGCTTGTTATCACAAACTTCTCTGGAGGGGGAAGAGTAAAATTTATCTTGTAACCTGATTCTATGGTGTTTAAAATCCAGCTGTTTGAGGTTACTTCTTGCCACTGAGGCCAAAAAAATCTTAATCTTCCCCCTACCGGATAGTCATTGTCTTTGTTGACTGGGATTTGGATTAAGGAGGAATCCTCTACCTTTCCCTCCTTTAGGATAACTCCACCTTCCAGTTTTGCCTTTCCCTCTATATGTCTGCCCAGAATACCGAGGCCCTTGCTTCCGAAAGGACTGAGGGTTTTTAGTTTTATCTTCCGGGAACCCTTTCTTCTTATCCGTGGCCTTCTCTAAGATCTTGTCTAAGACCGGGCCAAACATGTATTCTCCAGTAAAGGGAATGCTGCATAACTTATTTTTTGACGGAACATCTCCTGTCCATGATTTCAACCATAAAGCCCGTCTAGTGCAGTTTGCCAGAGCACTGTTTCTGGCTGCAAACCTCATAGATTCTGCCGAGGCATCTGATAAGAAGGCCGTGGCCATTTTCAACATGGGAATAGATTCCAGTATGTCTTCTTTTGACGTTTCCCCCGACAGGTGACCCTCTAACTGTGCTAACCACAGAAACAAGGAACGAGCTACGGAAGTGGCTGCTATATTGGTATTTATCAACGTTGCCGAAGTATCCCAGGCTCTTTTCAAGAGGCCATCTATTTTCCTGTCCATAGCGTCCTTTAATTGCGAGGAGTCTTCAAATGGCAATGAAGTCTTTTTTATGATCTTCGCTATTGGGCTATCTACTTTAGGGGTCTCAACCCATAGTTTTGTCTCATTCGGATCAAATGCCAGGCGTGTCTTAAATTCTCTGGGAATAAATAACTTATTTTCAGAATCTTCCCATTCATCTAAAACTACAGATTTTAGTTTTTCGTTTACTGGAAGTAAATTTTTTCGTTTGAATCTAAGACCGCCAAACATCTCGTCCTGAATAGATTTAGGTTCAGATACTTCTTCTATATTCATAGTCTGTCTGACCGCTGAAATTAAAGCATCTAAGTCTTCAGAGGAAAAGAAATATCTCTTCCCTTGATCCAAGGATCCCGAGGCCTCTAGTTCCCCATCATCATTTTCCATTAATTCTCCCTCTGAGAACATCTCCATTTCCTCTGATTCAGACTCAATGTCCAATCTGAATCTCTTTCTAGGAACCTGAGGGGTCCTTGGAATCATTTTTGAAACCGAAGCCTGTACTTTTTCTTCAATTATTTTAGAAATTTCAGATAAAAGAGATGGTTGTTCTTCTTTCACTATCTTCTCAATGCAGGAGGAACATAACTTCTTTGAGTAAGAATCAGGCATCTTTACATTACAAGTAGCACATCTTTTGGTTTTCTTTTTCTGAATAGAGGCTGTTTTCTCTGATTCCTCATGTCCCTGAGCTGACCCATCTGTGCCTGGGACAGGTGTAGAACGCGGGTTAGAGCTGGCTGCTTCCATTTCTCATTGAGAGGGAGAGAGAGAGAGAGAGAGGAAGAACCTGGGGCAAGAGGTCCCTTTTAACCTTACCTTAGGTTACCGAGGACCGCGCCATTTCCTGGTGTTCTCCGGGGTCCGGATCCCGAGATCTCGCGAGATCCGTGACGTCACTGCATCCAGAACTCCCAGCTGACCGAAAACTCGCGGGAGTTTATAAAACAAACGGGAGCACGGCCCGCGCGTCTACCCGATCCCCGAGAACCCTCAAACAGAGGGGAGCGGGGAAAACTGCCGCCCGGAGGCTCCAAAACCAGGGGACCCCCGCCTTAGGGGTGCTGGTCTGGCTTAAGAAAATGACGCATCCGGAGGCCATCCATCCTGGCGCAGACACCAGGTAACCTATCCTGTGACCTGTTGCGTCCCAAGGTGGGACAGGAAGAACACTGGAGAGCTAGGGTAGGGAGGGGCTATTTAACCTTTTCCTGTGCTTCCTGTCCATTAGAAAGGGAAGGACAACCTCCATGCGTGTGCTGTCATGGAGGACGTCCTGGAAAAAACTTTTTTTCAAAGTTTTTTTTTTCAGTATTAAAATTCAAGAAAAACTATACATATGTGGTATCGCCGTAATTGTACTGACCCGGAGAATGAAAGTAACAGATCAGTTTTACCGTATAGGGAACACCGTAAAAACAAAACATAAAACTGTTGCATAATTGCGTTATTTTTACAATTTCACCCCCACATGGAATTTTCTTCCATCTCCACACTACAGTGTTTGCAATATTAAATGGTGGAATTAGAAAATGCAACTCGTCCCCCAAAAAACAAGCGATGATACTGCTATGTAAATGGAGAAATAAAAAAGTCCTGGAAAGGCAGGGAGTAAAAAACGAAAATGCAAAAAAGCCTCCAGGGCTGAAAGGGTTAACTGTAAGGTTTAAAATACAAGTCATGAACAGAATATACGTCTTCCTAAACAGGATTTATCAGATTTTTATAGAAGCCATTATGCGATATCAATTAAGCTTTTATATCCAAATATACAACCTGAAATGAAAACAATGTCTATGAACCAGTGATATATTGTTTCGTTATATTGTGGCCATACGGCTTCTCTCTTGTGTGACTTCACTAATGACCCCTAATTATGGCTTTAGAAGCAAAAACATTTTTCTCATTCTGAATGCAGCTTCTCTCATGTGTGATTCCTCTTATGTTTTAGAAGTCTTAATGTATCTGAAAAACGTTTCCCACATTCTGAACATGAATACGGCTTCACTCCTGTGTGACATCTTTCATGTTTAACAAGATCTGATTTATCTGTAAAGCATTTCCCACATTTTGAGCATGATTGGGTCACTCAGATTGGGTCACTGTCAATAGTGGGGTACCTCAGGGGTTAGTACTATTTTTTTCAATATATTTATTAATTATCTTGTAGAAGGCTTGCATAGTAAAAAAATCAATTTTTGCAGATGACACTAAACTGTGTAAAGTAATTAACACTGAAGAGGACAGTTTTCTGCTACAGAGGGATCTGGATAAATTGGAGGCTTGGGCAGATAAGTGGCAGATGAGGTTTAACACTGACAAATGTAAAGTTATGCACATGGGAAGGAATAATGCAAGTCACCCGTACATACTTAATGGTAAAACACTCAGTAACACTGACATGGAAAAGGATCTAGGAATTTTAATAAACAGCAAATTAAGCTGCAAAAACCAGTGTTAGGCAGCTGCCGCCAAGGCCAATAAGATAATGGGTTGCATCAAAAGGGGCATAGATGCTCGTGATGAGAACATAGTCCTACCACTGTACACATCACTGGTCAGACCACACATGGAGGACTGTGTACAGTTCTGGGCTCCTGTGAACACCTGATGTATAAATAACCGTGTATCATTGTGACTTATGTGCTGTTGAGAAAGGCCTGTGTGCCGAAACGCGTCCTGTGTTATGGACTATATTATTTTCTGAATAAAACCCTCTTGAGCATTCAAGATTTGTTGCTGGGACCTTCTATCTATACTGTAAGAGCAGTGAGACTATGGACTCTTTACTGTAAGACCAGTGAGACTATGGACTCTTTACTGTAAGACCAGTGAGACTATGGACTCTTTACGGTAAGAGCAGTGAGACTATGGGCTCTTTACTGTAAGAGCAGTGAGACTATGGGCTCTTTACTGTAAGAGCAGTGAGACTATGGGCTCTTTACTGTAAGAACAGTGAGACTATGGACTCTTTACTGTAAGAGCAGTGAAACTATGGACCCTTTACTGTAAGAGCAGTGAGACTATGGGCTCTTTACTGTAAGAGCAGTGAGACGATGGACTCTTTACCGTAAGAACAGTGAGACTATGGACCCTTTACTGTAAGAGCAGTGAGACTATGGACTCTATACTGTAAGAGCAGTGAGACTATGGACTCTATACTGTAAGAGCAGTGAGACTATGGACTCTATACTGTAAGAGCAGTGAGACTATGGACTCTTTACTGTAAGAGCAGTGAAACTATGGACCCTTTACTGTAAGAGCAGTGAGACTATGGACTCTTTACTGTAAGAGCAGTGAGACTATGGACTCTTTACTGTAAGAGCAGTGAGACTATGGACTCTATACTGTAAGAGCAGTGAGACTATGGACTCTTTACTGTAAGAGCAGTGAGACTATGGACTCTTTACGGTAAGAGCAGTGAGACTATGGAACTCTCTGCCTGAGGAGGTGGTGATGGTGAGTACAATAAAGGAATTCAGGAGGGGCCTGGATGTATTTCTGGAGTATAACAATATTACAGGTTATAGCTACTAGAGAGGGGTCGTTGATCCAGGGAGTTATTCTGATGCCTGATTGGAGTCGGGAAGGAATTTTTTATTCCCCTTAAGTGGGGAAAATTGGCTTCTACCTCACAGGGTTTTTTTTTGCCTTCCTCTGGATAAACTAGCAGGATGACAGGCCGAACTGGATGGACAGATGCCTTTTTTCGGCCTTATGTACTATGTTACTATGTAATATGGCTTTTCCCCAGTGTGACTTCTCTCATGTATATCAAGATTGGATTTCTGTGTAAAACATTTCCCACATTCTGAACAGATATATGCTTACTCACCTGTGTGAATTCTCTCATGTTTAGCAAGATATGATTTCCGTGTAAAACATTTCCCACATTCTGAACATGAATATGGATTCTTTCCTATGTGACGTCTTGCATGTAATACAAGATATAATTTCCGTGTAAAACATTTCCCACATTCTGAACATGAATATGGCTTCTCTCCTGTGTGACGTCTTTCATGTTTAAGAAGATCTGATTTTTGTCTAAAACATTTCCCACATTCTGAACATGAATACGGTTTCTCTCCTGTGTGACATCTTTCATGTTTAACAAGTTCTGATTTCTGTGTAAAACATTTCTCACATTCTGAACATGAATATGGCTTTTCCCCAGTGTGAATTCTCTCATGTGTAACAAGACTTGATTTCTGTGTAAAACATTTCTCACATTCTAAACATGAATATGGTTTCTCTCCTGTGTGACTTCTCTCATGTATCACAAGATGTGATTTGTGTCTAAAACATTTCCCACATTCTGAACATGAATACATTTTCTCTCCTGTATGACATCTTTGGTGTGTAGAAAGTCCTGAGCTGTTTGCGGATTCTTTACCACAATGAAACCTTTTAATCCTTTTCTGACTTGTACTTGCGGTAACAATCTGTGATTGGTCAGGAGAAGGTTCCTCATAATTAGGAGGATTATATGACAGATTTGTACTGTGAAGTCCTGGATGTACATTAAGGGTAATGAGGTTTTCTCCTGAAGAGCGCGGCAGGATATCTTCATCTGGTGGTAACATGACATTTTCACATTTCTTACTGTGATTTTCTGTTAATAGATAAAATTAGTTTTAAAGTTTTTTTTTTTGTTTTTTTTCAAAACTACAGAGTAGACAAACGTATAACATTTCAATTAGGCTGGAAGTTGATCCGGCAGGAAGGAGAAGTGTTCATTCATTTGGAATCCATTCCTGACTTTAGCCCAAAAACTGCACTTGTGATCCCGGCCTAACAAAGCTTCTAGAACTTCCTGACAAAAGTCCAGGTGTCACAGTGGGGAGTGGGGAAATCTCCCCACCGTACAATGTCACCAATTACTAGGCCATAGGCAGGGAAAAGGGAGCTGGTCACCTCCTAAAGCTTCCCTCAACTCACCCCTAGTCTCCTAGCTATATGAGCCACCTTCAATGGTAAGGGGGCTCAAACCCACGAACCCAGAGATCTAGGAATCCCTGCATCGCACTCAACAAGTGACAGTGCAGAGACCTCCTGTTCATCCAACAACAACGGATGACAGGCATCTCCAGAGGCCCAGTAGCTGACAGGGAGAAAGACAGAATGCAGCAACTGCTTTGCCGAACACAAGTGGGTGGTGGCAGCGTTATGGCCTGGAAAATGTTTTTATGGCATTCTCTAGGCCACTCATCAATGTGGAAGGCCCTCAGCCAATTTGGCTACGAATCTATCGTTGGAGATGATGTACACCTATGCATACAGATTATTTTACCAAGGGCAGATGGTATCTTCCCACAAAACAATGCATACGGCTAGAAATCTCCGACATTGGTTGTAGGAGCATGACCAAGACTTTCAAGTAGCAACTTGGCACTCCCAATACTTGAACCCAATTGACCATCTGTGGGACTACACTTAATCGTCATGTTTGCTTTGTGGATCCCCTCCAATGCCCTCTGCAGGATGCAGTGTAGTCAGCATGGCTACCAGTCTCTTTGGGCCCGTCTAGCTGCTTTCCGTGCTGCATGTGGTGGTAACTCTGGATATTAGCCAGTGGTCATAGTAATGCAGACTCAGACTGGCCCACCTGGGAAAGTTTAATCCCCCAGTGGGCCCTTTTTCTTCCATCCCCTGTACAAGTGACTGTCACAGATGTAGGGAGAACACCAATAAGACAACAAGAAGGAAGGGGAAAGACACTAGGCCTCACCGCTAGGGAAGGAAAAGGGTCAGCACCTATAAAACCCTGCTCCTGGCCCTAACTCCTATCCGTATGGGCACCTTTCAATGGTAGAGATGCCCATACACAGGAACCTAGAAAACCCTGGTGACCCTCGGATGCCTTAAAGGTAATGATGGGGCGGAGTCAACCCATTCTTTCCCAGGTGAAGGAACCAGTGACTCGCTGAGGCCTAGTAAACAACCAGGGGGCACAAATACAAAACACAACAAGCGGAACACTTAACTTCTGAGGATGATGGATGAACAGGATATCAACAAGAACCACACTCCAGCTCTTCTAAAACAAATGAAGCTATCCAGAGCAAGGAGTGTTGGGTAGAGTCAGACTAAATAGGAAGAGGTAAAGGTCACATGTAGAGTTGAGCGAACACCTGGATGTTTGGGTTCGAGAAGTTCGGGCGAACTTCCCGAAAATTTTCGGGTTCGGTATCCGAACTTCACCCCGAACCCGAAACCCCATTGAAGTCAATGGGGACCCAAACTTTTTGGCACTAAAAAGGCTGTAAAATAGCCCAAGAAAGGGCTAGAGGGCTACAAAAGGCAGCAAAATGTAGGTAAATACCCTGCAAACAAATGTGGATAGGGAAATGACCAAAAATAAAATAAATAAAAATTAACCAATATCAGTTGGCAACTTGGAGGAGGAGGAGGTGGAATAGGAGGTTAGGGTGGCATCAGGTGGGAATGCTATAGGAGTTGATGTTATCATCACAGCCAAAAAGGATTCATGTCTGCCTGCAGTGCCACATGCCTCATTCACAGACTCAGGGCCATGGCACCCACAATGAGGAGAGCGGTCCCGTAACAGCAACACAGGCCTCAGGTCAACCTGCAATGGAACAGGCCCTTATCATTTATGTAGGCCCCTGACACCCAGACAGAGGAGAGGCAATTTGACGGTAAAAAGAGTTTAATGTCTCTCACCCAGACAGCAAGCAATTAAACGAAATATATAGACCACTGACACCCAGACAATGGGGCGGTCATTAGACAGTAAAAAGAGTTTATCATCTCCCACCAAGACAACAAATGATTTAACGACATATAGGCCCCTAACACCCAGATAATGGGGCGGTCATTAGACAGTAAAAAGTGTTAAATGTCTGCCACCAAGACAGCAAGCAAGTACGTGAAAGTTAGGCCCCTGACACCCAGACAGAGGAGAGAGGTCCCATAGCAGCAAAAGAGGCATCATGTCACCCACCAATGGAGAAGGCCACTTTCAGATATTTAGGCCCCTGGCACCCAGACGGAGGAGAGGTTTATTCAACTTTGGGTTGCCCCGCAAAATAATGGTAAAATTTTTAAGAGGACTCAATAAAGAAGTACCCTGGAGTGCAAGAATATATAGTTAAGGGGAGGTAGTTATAAATGTCTATTCTGCACAAGGGATGGACAGGTCCTGTGGGATCCATGCCTGGTTCATTTTTATGAACGTCAGCTTGTCCACGTTGGCTGTGGACAGGCGGCTGCGTTTGTCAGTTATGACGCCCCTGCCATGCTGAATACACGTTCAGACAAAACGCTGGCCGCCGGGCAGGCCAGCACCTCCAAGGCATAAAAGGCTAGCTCTGGCCACGTGGACAATTTGGAGAATCAGAAGTTTAATGGGGCCGAACCATCAGTCAGTACGTGGAGGGGTGTGCACACGTACTGTTCCACCATGTTAGTGAAATGCTGCCTCCTGCTAACACGTTTCGTATCAGGTGGTGGTGCAGTCAGCTGTGGCGTGGTGACAAAACTTTTCCACATCTCTGCCCTGCTAACCCTGCCCTCAGAGGAGCTGGCCGTGACACAGCTGCGTTGGCGACCTCTCGCTCCTCCTCTGCCTTAGCCTTGGGCTTCCACTTGTTCCCCTGTGACATTTGGGAATGCTCTCAGTAGCACGTCTACCAACGTGCGCTTGTACTCACGCATCTTCCTATCACGCTCCAGTGCAGGAAGTAAGGTGGGCACATTGTCTTTGTACCGAGGATACAGCAGGGTGGCAACCCAGTAGTCCGCACACGTTGCGGGCAACTCTGCTGTCGTTGCGCAGGCACTGCAGCATGTAGTCGCTCATGTGTGCCAGGCTGCCCAGAGGTAAGGACAAGCTGTCCTCTGTGGGAGGCGTATCGTCATCGTCCTCCGTTTCCCCCCAGCCACGAACCAGTGATGGGCCCGAGCTGCGTTTGGTGCCACCCCGCTGTGAACATGCTTCATCCTCATCCTCCTTCACCTCCTCCTCATCCTCATCCTCCTCGTCCCTCAGTAGTGGGCCCTGGCTGGCCAAATTTGTACCTGGCATCTGCTGTTGCAAAAAACCTCCCTCTGAGGCAATTCTAAGAGACTGGCCTGAAAGTGCTAAAAATTACCCCTCTTCCTCCTCCTCCTCCTCCTCCTCCTCCTGGGCCACATCCTCTTCCATCATCGCCCTAAGTGTTTTCTCAAGGAGACATAGAAGTGATATTGTAACGCTGATAACGGCGTCATCGCCACTGGCCATGTTGGTGGAGTACTCGAAACAGCGCAACAGGGCACACAGGTCTCGCATGGAGGCCCAGTCATTGGTGGTGAAGTGGTGCTGTTCCGCAGTGCGACTGACCCGTGCGTGCTGCATCTGAAACTCCACTATGGCCTGCTGCTGCTCGCACAGTCTCTCCAGCAGGTGCAAGGTGGAGATCCAACTGGTGGGCACGTCGCATATGAGGCGGTGAGCGGGAAGGTGGTGGTGAAGTTGGTGGTGAAGGTGTGTGGCTGACTGGATGAGCAGGTGGAAGAAGAGAAGGAGGAAGCCGAGTAGGAGGAGGAGGCAACAGGAGGCAAAGAATGATGCCCTGCGATCCTTGGCGGCGGAAGGACGTGCACCAAAGATCTCTCCGCCTGGGGCCCAGCCGTCACTACATTTACCCAGTGTGCAGTTAGGGAGATATAGCGTCCCTGGCCGTGCTTACTGGTCCACGTATCTGTGGTTAGATGGACCTTGCCACAGATGGCGTTGCGCAGTGCACACTTGAATTTATCGGATACTTGGTTGTGCAGGGAAGGCACGGCTGTCTTGGAGAAGTAGTGGCGGCTGGGAACAACATACTGTGGGACAGCCATGGACATCAGCTGTTTGAAGCTGTCTGTGTCCACCAGCCAGAATGACAGCATTTCAAAGGCCGGTAGTTTAGAAATGCTGGCATTCAGGCCCAGGGCTCGAGGGTGGCTAGGTGGGAATTTACTCTTTCTTTACAAGGTTTGTGAGATGGAGAGCTGAACGCTGCCGTGTGACATGGTGGAGATGCTTGGTGACGGAGGTGGTGGTGTTGGTGGCACATCCTGTGTTTGGTGGGCGGCATGTGCCAACATTCCTCCCGAGGCAGAGGAAGGGGCCGAGGCAGCAGCAGAAGAGGGAGCAGGGGGAGCCTGAGTGAGTTCCTTGTTTTTAAGTTGTTTACTCCACTGCAGTTCATGCTTTGCATGTAGATGCCTGGTCATGCAGGTTGTGCTAAGGTTCAGAACGTTAATGCCTTGCTTCAGGCTCTGATGGCACAGCGTGCAAACCACTCAGGTCTTGTCGTCAGCACATTGTTTAAGGAAGTGCCATGCCAGGGAACTCCTTGAAGCTGCCTTTGGGGTGCTCGGTCGCTGGTGGCGGTGGCCAGTAGCAGGCGAACTCTCTTGGCAGCGGCTGTTCTGCTTTTGCCCCCTGCTCCCTCTTTTGCTACGCTGTTGGCTTGGTCTCACCACTGCCACTTCCTTCCTTCCTGAACTATGAAAGTCAGTGGCACGACCTTCATTCCATGTGGGGTCTAGGACCTCATCATCTCCTGAATCGTCTTCCACACAGTCTTCCTCCCTGACTTCCTGTTCGGTCTGCACACTGCAGAAAGACGCAGCAGTTGGCACCTGTGTTTCGTCATCATCAGAGACGTGCGGACTCCGATGAGGTGGTATTCCCATGTCCTCATCATCAGGAAACATCAGTGGTTGTGCGTCAGTGCATTCTATGTCTTCCACCACTGGGGAAGGGCTAGGTGGATTCCCTTGGGAAACCCTGCCAGCAGAGTCTTTAAACTGCATAAGAGACTGCTGCATAACTTGAGGCTCAGACAGTTTCCCTGATATGCATGGGGGTGATGTGACAGACTGATGGGCTTGGTTTTCAGGCGCCACCTGTGCGCTTTCTGCCGAAGACTGGGTGGGAGATAATGTTGTGAACGTGCTGGATGCACTGTCGGCCACCCAATCGACTAATGCCTGTACCTGCTTAGGCCTTACCATCCTTAGAACGGCATTGTGCCCCACCAAATATTGCTGTAAATTCTGGCAGGTACTGGAACCTGAGGTAGTTGGTTCACTAGGACGTGTGGCTGTGGCAGAATGGCCACGTCCTCTCCCAGCACCAGAGGGTCCACTAACACCACCACGACCGCGTCCGCGTCCCTTACTAGATGTTTTCCTCATTGTTACCGTTCACCACAATAAGAAAAAAATTATTTGGCCCAATGTATTGAATTCAAATTCAGGCCTTTTTTTACAGGCACCTAACACTATCTGGCTATCTATTTATGTACTGTATTACACTAATCCAGGCACAGCAGTAACCACAGATTTAGGGGAATATCAATTGTAGTCCTAGTATTTAGGCCCTGGATGAAAGGTATCCTTTTACGGACAGATTTACACTTGGAGATGCACAGTAGCGTGTGAAAAAATATAAAGGATTATGCTTACAGCACTTGTATTTTAACACTTTGTGTAATATACCCTTTAACGGAAAGAAATACACTTAGAGATGCAAAACAGTGTGTGCAAATGTAGAGGATTATGCTGTAAATTAACACTTACTGTAATATACCCTTTAATGGAAAGAAATACACTTGGAGATGCACGCTGAGTGTAATATACCCTTTTACGGACAGATTTACACTTGGCCTGCAACAGCTGGAACACCAGATTTTGGGTATTGCTATTTTGGCAATTAAATTTCACCCCCGAAAATAATATATCCTTTGACGGACACTATGAAACTTGTCCAGTCACAGCTGGAACACCAGATTTACGGTATTGCTATTTTTGCAACTGAATTTCACCCCAGAAAATAATATATCCTTTGACGGACACTATGAAACTTGGCCAGCCACAGCTGAAACCACTGATTTACGGTATTGCTATTTTGGAAATTGAATTTCACCCCAGAACAAAATATATCCTTTGACAGATGCTATTAAACTACTTGTCCAGCCACAGCTAGAACACCAGCTTTACTGTGTTTCTATTTTTGCAACTGAATTTCACCCCAGAAAATAATATATCCTTTGCCGGACACTATGAAACTTGTCCAGTCACAGCTGGAACACCAGATTTACGGTATTGCTATTTTTGCAACTGAATTTCACCCCAGAAAATAATAAATCCTTTGACGGACACTATTAAACTTGGCCAGCCACAGCTGGAACACCAGATTTACGGTATTTCTATTTTTGCAACTGAATTTTACCGCAGAAAATAATATATCCTTTGACGGACACTATGAAACTTGTCCAGTCACAGCTGGAAAACCAGATTTACGGTATTGCTATTTTTAAAACTGAATTTCACCCCAGAACAAAATATATCCTTTACCGGACACTATTAAACTTGGCCAGCTACTGCTGGGACACCAGATTTAGGGGATTGCTATTTTGGCAATTGTATTTAACCCCATAAAAATATATCCTTTGCTGGACACTATTAAACTTGGCCAGCCACAGCTGGAACACCAGATTTACGGTATTTCTATTTTTGCAACTGAATTTCACCCCAGAAAATAATATATCCTTTGACGGACACTATGAAACTTGTCCAGTCACAGCTGGAACACCAGATTTACGGTATTTCTATTTTTGCAACTGAATTTCACCACAGAAAATTATCTATCCTTTGCTGGACACTATTAAACTTGGCCAGCCACAGCTGAAACCACTGATTTACGGTATTGCTATTTTGGCAATTGAATTTCACCCCAGAACAAAATATATCCTTTGCCGGACACTATTAAACTTGGCCAGCCACTGCTGGGACACCAGATTTAGGGATTGTTATTTTGGCAATTGAATTTCACCCCAGAAAATAATATATCCTTTGCCGGACACTATTAAAATTTGCCAGCCACTGCTGGGACACCAGATTTACGGTATTGCTATTTTGGCAATTGAATTTCACCCCAGAAAAAAATATATCCTTTGCCGGACACTAATAAACTTGGCGAGCCACTGCTGGGACACCAAATTTAGGGAATTGCTATTTTGGCAATTTAATTTCACCCCAGAAAATAATATATCCTTTGACGGACACTATTAAGCTTGGCCAGCCACTGCTGGGACACCAGATTTACGGTATTGCTATTTTGGCAATTGCATTTCACCCCAGAAAAAAATATATCCTTTGCCGGACACTATTAAACTTGGCCAGCCACTTCTGGGACACCAGATTTAGGGGATTGCTATTTTGGCAATTGAATTTCACCCCAGAAAAATATATCCTTTGCCGGACACTATTAAACTTGGCCAGTCACAGCTGGAACACCATATTTACAGTATTTCTATTTTTGCAACTGAATTTCACCCCAGAAAATAATATATCCTTTTACGGACACTATTAAACTTGGCCAGCCACTGCTGGGACACCAGATTTACGGTATTGCTATTTTGGCAATTGAATTTCACCCCAGAAAAAAGCATATCCTCTGCCGGACACTATTAAACTTGGCCAGCCACTGCTGGGACACCAGATTTAGGGGATTGCTATTTTGGCAATTGAATTTCACCCCAGAAAAATATATCCTTTGCCGGACACTATTAAACTTGGCAAGCCACAGCTGAAACCACTGATTTATGGTATTGCTATTTTTGCAACTGAATTTCACCCCAGAAAATAATATATCCTTTGACAGACACTATGAAACTTGTCCAGTCACAGCTGGAACACCAGATTTACGGTATTTCTATTTTTGCAACTGAATTTGACCCCAGAAAATAATATATCCTTTTACATACACTATTAAACTTGGCCAGCCACTGCTGGGACACCAGATTTAGGGAATTACTATTTTGGCAATTGAATTTCACCCCAGAAAATTATCTATCCTTTGCCGGACACTATTAAACGTGGCCAGCCATTGCTGGGACACCAGATTTACGGTATTGCTATTTTGGCAATTGAATTTCACCCCAGAACAAAATATATCCTTTGCCGGACACTATTAAACTTGGCCAGCCACAGCTGAAACCACTGATTTACGGTATTGCTATTTTGGCAATTGAATTTCACCCCAGAACAAAATATATCCTTTGCCGGACACTATTAAACTTGGCCAGCCACTGCTGGGACACCAGATTTAGGGGATTGCTATTTTGGCTATTGAATTTCACCCCAGAAAATTATCTATCCTTTGCCGGACACTATTAAACTTGGCCAGCCACTGCTGGGACACCAGATTTAGGGATTGCTATTTTGGCAATTGAATTTTACCACCGAAAAAATCTATCCTTTGCCAGACAGCAGACAGTATTACACTTGGCTAGCCACAGCTGGAACACCAGATTTAGGGATTGCTATTTTGGCAATTGAATTTAACCCCTCAATAAAATATAGAAATTTCTATCCTGAGTTTCTAGGGGTGACAATAAGCACAGCCAAGCCCCTGATGTAGGATATAGCAAAAAAAACTAGGATTGATGGACTTGGTGGCAGCTTGTGCTTGTGCACCACAAGACACAAAATGGTAGGCCATCACCCCTGAAAAAAGTGACAAAAAACGCTCTGTGCAGCCTAAAAACCAGTAAGCAATTAACTAGCAGAAGTTGAATCATTCACAGCTGTAAACTTGTCCAGTCACAGCTGGAACACCAGATTTACGGTATTTCTATTTTTGCAACTGCATTTCACCACAGAAAAAAATATATCCTTTGCTGGACACTATTAAACTTGGCCAGCCACAGCTGAAACCACTGATTTACGGTATTGCTATTTTGGCAATTGAATTTCACCCCAGAACAAAATATATCCTTTTCTGGACACTATTAAATTTGGCTAGCCACTGCTGGGACACCAGATTTAGAGGATTGCTATTTTTGCTACTGAATTTCACCCCAGAAATTAATATATCCTTTGATGGACACTATTAAACTTGGCCAGCCACAGCTGAAACCACTGATTTATGGTATTGCTATTTTGGCTACTGAATTTCACCCCAGAACAATAATATATCCTTTGCTGGACACTATTAAATTTGGCCAGCCACTGCTGGGACACCAGATTTAGAGGATTGCTATTTTGCACTGAATTTCACCCCAGAAATAATATATCCTTTGATGGACACTATTAAATTTGGCCAGCCACAGCTGGAACACCACTGATTTATGGTATTGCTATTTTGTGCAATTGAATTTCACCCCAGAAAATAATATATCCTTTGCCGGACACTATTAAAATTTGCCAGCCACTGCTGGGACACCAGATTTACGGTATTGCTTTTTTGGCAATTGAATTTCACCTCAGAAAAAAATATATCCTTTGTCGGACACTATTAAACTTGGCCAGCCACTGCTGGGACACCAGATTTAGGGGATTGCTATTTTGGCAATTGAATTTCACCCCAGAAAATATATCCTTTGCCGGACACTATTAAACTTGGCCAGTCACAGCTGGAACAACAGATTTACAGTATTTCTATTTTTGCAACTGAATTTCACCCCAGAAAATAATATATCCTTTACGGACACTATTAAACTTGGCCAGCCACTGCTGGAACACCAGATTTAGGGAATTGCTATTTTGGCAATTGAATTTCACCCCAGAAAAAGGTATATCCTTTGCCGGACACTATTAAACTTGGCCAGCCACTGCTGGGACACCAGATTTACGGTATTGCTATTTTGGCAATTGAATTTCACCCCAGAGAAATATATCCTTTGCCGGACAGTATTAAACTTGGCCAGCCACAGCTGAAACCACTGATTTATGGTATTGCTATTTTTGCAACTGAATTTCACCCCAGAAAATAATATATCCTTTGACAGATACTATGAAACTTGTCCAGTCACAGCTGGAACACCAAATTTACGGTATTTCTATTTTTGCAACTGAATTTCACCCCAGAAAATAATATATCCTTTACAGACACTATTAAACTTGGCCAGCCAATGCTGGGACACCAGATTTAGGGAATTGCTATTTTGGCAATTGAATTTCACCCCAGAACAAAATATATCCTTTGCCGGACACTATTAAACGTGGCCAGCCACAGCTGAAACCACTGATTTACGGTATTGCTATTTTGGCAATTGAATTTCACCCCAGAACAAAATATATCCTTTGCCGGACACTATTAAACGTGGCCAGCCACTGCTGGGACACCAGATTTATGGTATTGCTATTTTGGCAATTGAATTTCACCCCAGAACAAAATATATCCTTTGCCGGACACTATTAAACTTGGCCAGCCACTGCTGGGACACCAGATTTAGGGGATTGCTATTTTGGCTATTGAATTTCACCCCAGAAAATAATATATCCTTTGCCGGACACTATTAAACTTGGCCAGCCACTGCTGGGACACCAGATTTAGAGGATTGCTATTTTGGCTATTGAATTTTACCACCGAAAAAATCTATCCTTTGCCAGACAGCAGACAGTATTACACTTGGCTAGCCACAGCTGGAACACCAGATTTAGGGGATTGCTATTTTGGCAATTGAATTTAACCCCTCAATAAAATATAGACATTTCTATCCTGAGTTTCTAGGGGTGACAATAAGCACAGCCAAGCCCCTGATGTAGGATATAGCAAAAAAAAAAAAAAACTAGGATTGATGGACTTGGTGGCAGCTTGTGCTTGTGCACCACAAGACACAAGATGGCCGCCCATCACCCCAGAAAAAGTGACAAAAACGCTCTGTGCAGCCTAAAACCAGTGAGCAATTAACTAGCAGAAGTTGAATCATTCACAGCTGTAGATCGATCAGTTCATTAGGTGCTAATGCTGACTTTTCCCTGCCTAATCTCGCCCTCACAGCAGCTGCATCCTATCCTTACACTAATCAGAGCAGAGTGACGTATGGCGGTACGTGACTCCAGCTTAAATAGAGGCTGGGTCACATGCTGCACTTGGTTAATACAGCCATGCCATTAGTAGGCATGGCTGTGATAGCTTCTTAGGGCAAGAAGTAAACGCTAGCTGATTAGCTGCCGTGCAGCCCTTCAGAAAGCGGGAAGAAATTGCCGAACAACGGACACTAACCCGAACTTTTTGAAAATGTTCGGTCCGGTCCCGAACACCCCAAAATTCGGTACGAACCCGAACTATACAGTTTATATGGCTGACTTCTAGGTACAGAGGCAGGACAGCTGTGTCCTCCGTTCCCAGAGACATGTCTTCTCAAAGTTGTTGCTGGGAACCCATATTCAATCCTGTAATATCTTGCTGCTATGTGAGCAAGTATTATTTCTATCTATTCTCCGTATGGGGCCCCCACAATAGAATTTTACTAGTGGAGGCGCTTGAGACGGCCCTCGACACTGTTAATAATGGGGACTCGACTATATATATATATATATATATATATATATATATATATATATACTTATATATACACTAGCAGAAGGACCCGGCTTCTCAAGACGGGTATATATTCACCTGGCTTAGACTTTCATTTTCCGTGTGGTAAAAAGATTATCAACAATATCCCCATAACACTGACCTCTACAGCACCCGCCCCACTGCTGAGCTGTTGTATCTAATCCCTGTCCTGGGTAATGCCATCTTCTGAGCTGTGCATCTAATCCTATCTTGTGTGATACTGTCTGCTGAGCTGTGTATCTAATCCTGTCACTGGGTGACACCATCTTCTGAGCTGTGTGTCTAATCCTATCTTGTGTGATACTGTCTGCTGAGCTGTGTATCTAATCTTGTCCTGGGTGATACCATCTGCTGAGCTGTGTATCTAATCATATACTGTTTGCTGAGCTGTGTACCTAGTAGCTGATTATACAACTGCGTTTTTCAATCCCCTGCTGGCTGAGTGGGGTGGCGCGTCCCAACTGGATCAGGCGTGTCCTTCGAACTAGCTCACTCTAAGACACGCAGCACAGTCTTCTGCCTGAATGCGGAGCTGCAGGGAGAAAGTCACCACCCCTCCCACCTCTGCAGGGGAGGGGGCGTGGTCTAACCAAATCGAATGCATTTCACCCCAGAAAATAATCACCCCTGAAAAAAGTGACAAAAAACGCTCTGTGCAGCCTAAAAACCAGTAAGCAATTAACTAGCAGAAGTTGAATCATTCACTGGCTGTAAACTTGTCCAGTCACAAGCTGGAACACCACTGATTTACTGGTATTGCTATTTTGGCAATTGAATTTCACCCCAGAACAAAATATATCCTTTGCCGGACACTATTGAACTTGGCCAGCCACAGCTGAGACACCACTGATTTCATAGTATTGCTATTTTGGCAACTGAATTTCACCCCAGAACAAAATATATCCTTTTGCTGGACACTATTAAACTTTGGCCAGCCACTGCTGGGACACCAGATTTAGGGGATTGCTATTTTTGCTACTGAATTTCACCCCAGAAAATAATATATCCTTTGCCGGACACTATTAAACTTGGCCAGCCACTGCTGAGACACCAGATTTAGAGGATTGCTATTTTGGCTATTGAATTTCACCACCAGAAAATAATATATCCTTTGCAGTCAGCAGACACTATTACAACTTGGCCAGCCACATGCTGGAACACCAGATTTAGGGGATTGCTATTTTGGCAATTGAATTTAACCCCTCAATAAAATATAGACATTTCTATCCTGAGTTTCTAGGGTGACAATAAGCACAGCCAAGCCCCTGATGTAGGATATAGCAAAAAAAAAAAAAAAAAAACTAGGATTGATGGGACTTGGTGGCAGCTATCTGCGCTTGTGCACCACAAGACACAAGATACGCCCCCGTCACCCCAGAAAAAGTGACAAAACGCTTCCGTGCAGCCCTAAAAACCAGTGAGCAGTTAACTGGGTCCAGAAGTTGAGATCATTCACAGCTGTAGATCGATCAGTTCATTGTAGGTGCTAATGCTGACTTCTCCTGCCTAATCTCGCTTCCTCACAGCAGCTGCATCCCTCTATCCTCACACTAATCAGAGCAGAGTGACGTGCGGCGCTACGTGACTCCAGCTTAAATAGAGGCTGGGTCACATGCTGCACTTGGCTAACTCGCAGCCATGCCATCAGTAGGCATGCTGTGATGGCTTCTTAGAGGCAAAAGTAAAGCCGCTAGCTAATTAGCTGCCGTGCAGCCCTTCAGCAACGGGAAGAAATTGCTAACAACGGATACTAACCCGAACTTTGAAAATGTTCTGTCCGGGGTTCCGAACACCCCAAAATTGGCACGAGACCTCGAACTATACAGTTTATATGGCTGACTTCTAGGTACAGAGGCAGGACAGCTGTGTCCTCCGTCCCCAGAGACATGTCTTCAAAGTTGTTGCTGGGAACCCTATTCAATCCTGTAATATCTGCTGACATGTGAGCAAGTATTATTTCTATCTATCTGTATGGGGGCCCCCCAAATACATCTTACTAGTGGGCCCCAGACAGCCCCGACACTGTAATAATGGGACTCGACTATATATATATATATATATATATATATATATATAATATATCCTTATATATAACTAGCAGAAGGACCCGGTCGCACTGGGTATATTTCATCTATTTAATTTCATTTTTCCGTGATGGTAACAAGATATCAACAATATCCCCATAACACTGACCTCTACAGCACTCCGCCCCACTGCTGAGCTGTTTATCTAATCCTGTCCTGGGTAATACCATCTTCTGAGCTGTGTATCTAATCCTATCTTGTGTGATACTGTCTGCTGGAGCTGCATGTATCTAATCCTGTCCTGGGTGATACCATCTTCTGAGCTGTGTATCTAATCCTATCTTGTGTGATACTGTCTGCTGAGCTGTGTATCTAATCCTGTCCTGGGTGATACCATCTGCTGAGCTGTGTATCTAATCATATACTGTTTGCTGAGCTGTGTACCTAGTACTGATTATTAGCTTCATTTCTCAATCCCTGTTGGCGAGTGGGAAGTGGCGCGTCCCTAACTGGATCAGACGTGTCCTTTTGAACAGCTCACTCTAAGACAGCTAGCACAGTTCTGTCTGAATGTGAGCTGCAGGGAGAAGTCACCACCCGCTCCCACCTCTTGCAGGGGAGGTGTGGTCTAACCATTCGAATGCATTTCACTAGAAAATAATCACCCCGAAAAAAGTGACAAAACGCCTGTGCAGCCTAAAAACCAGTAAGCTATCAACTAGCAGAAGAATCATTCAGCTGTAAACTTGTCCAGTCACAGCTGGAACACCAGATTTACGGTATTGCTATTTTTGCAACTGAATTTCACCCCAGAAAATAATATATCCTTTGCCGGACACTATTGAACTTGGCCAGCCACAGCTGAAACCACTGATTTATGGTATTGCTATTTTGGCAACTGAATTTCACCCCAGAACAATAATATATCCTTTGACTGGACACTATTAAACTTGGCCAGCCACTGCTGGGACACCAGATTTAGGGTATTGCTATTTTTGCAACTGAATTTCACCCCAGAAAATAATATATCCTTTGATGGACACTATTAAACTTGGCCAGCCACAGCTGAAACCACTGATTTATGGTATTGCTATTTTTGCTACTGAATTTCACCCCAGAAAATAATATATCCTTTGATGGACACTATTAAATTTGGCCAGCCACTGCTGGGACACCAGATTTAGGGATTGCTATTTTGGCAATTGAATTTCACCCCAGAAAATAATATATCCTTTGCCGGACACTATTAAACTTGCCAGCCACTGCTGGGACACCAGATTTACGGTATTGCTATTTTGGCAATTGAATTTCACCCCAGAAAATAATATATCCTTTGCCGGACACTATTAAACTTGGCCAGCCACTGCTGGGACACCAGATTTAGGGTATTGCTATTTTGGCAATTGAATTTCACCCCAGAAAATTATATATCCTTTGCTGGACACTATTAAACTTGGCCAGTCACAGCTGGAACAACAGATTTACGGTATTTCTATTTTTGCAACTGAATTTCACCCCAGAAAATAATATATCCTTTTACGGACACTATTAAACTTGGCCAGCCACTGCTGGAACACCAGATTTATGGAATTGCTATTTTGGCAACTGAATTTCACCCCAGAAAATGATATATCCTTTGACGGACACTATTAAACTTGGCCAGCCACTGCTGGGACACCAGATTTAGGTATTGCTATTTTGGCAATTGAATTTCACCCCAGAAAATATATATCCTTTGCCGGACACTATTAAACTTGGCCAGCCACAGCTGGGACACCACTGATTTACGGTATTGCTATTTTGGCAACTGAATTTCACCCCAGAAAATAATATATCCTTTGATAGATACTATGAAACTTGTCCAGTCACAGCTGGAACACCATATTTACAGTATTTCTATTTTTGCAACTGAATTTCACCCCAGAAAATAATATATCCTTTTACGGACACTATTAAACTTGGCCAGCCACTGCTGGGACACCAGATTTACGGTATTGCTATTTTGGCAATTGAATTTCACCCCAGAAAAAAGTATATCCTCTGCCGGACACTATTAAACTTGGCCAGCCAATGCTGGGACACCAGATTTAGGGGATTGCTATTTTGGCAATTGAATTTCACCCCTGAAAAATATATCCTTTGCCGGACACTATGAAACTTGGCCAGTCACAGCTGGAACAACAGATTTACAGTATTTCTATTTTTGCAACTGAATTTCACCCCAGAAAATAATATATCCTTTTACGGACACTATTAAACTTGGCCAGCCACTGCTGGAACACCAGATTTAGGGAATTGCTATTTTGGCAATTGAATTTCACCCCAGAAAAAGGTATATCCTCTGCCGGACAATATTAAACTTGGCCAGCCACTGCTGGGACACCAGATTTAGGGGATTGCTATTTTGGCAATTGAATTTCACCCCAGAAAAATATATCCTTTGCCGGACACTATTAAACTTGGCCAGCCACAGCTGAAACCACTGATTTATGGTATTGCTATTTTGGCAACTGAATTTCACCCCAGAAAATAATATATCCTTTGACAGACACTATGAAACTTGTCCAGTCACAGCTGGAACACCACTGCTGGGACACCAGATTTACGGTATTGCTATTTTGGCAATTGAATTTCACCCCAGAAAATAATATATCCTTTGCGGACACTATTAAACTTGGCCAGCCACTGCTGGGACACCAGATTTAGGGATTGCTATTTTGGCAATTGAATTTCACCCCAGAAAAATATATCCTTTGCCGGACACTATTAAACTTGGCCAGTCACAGCTGGAACAACATATTTACAGTATTTCTATTTTTGCAACTGAATTTCACCCCAGAAAATAATATATCCTTTTACGGACAATATTAAACTTGGCCAGCCACTGCTGGGACACCAGATTTACGGTATTGCTATTTTGGCAATTGAATTTCACCCCAGAAAAAAGTATATCCTCTGCCGGACACTATTAAACTTGGCCAGCCACTGCTGGGACACCAGATTTAGGGGATTGCTATTTTGGCAATTGAATTTCACCCCAGAAAATAATATATCTTTTGACAGACACTATGAAACTTGTCCAGTCACAGCTGGAACACCAGATTTACGGTATTTCTATTTTTGCAACTGAATTTGACCCCAGAAAATAATATATCCTTTTACAGACACTATTAAACTTGGCCAGCCACTGCTGGGACACCAGATTTAGGGAATTACTATTTTGGCAATTGAATTTCACCCCAGAAAATTATCTATCCTTTGCCGGACACTATTAAACGTGGCCAGCCATTGCTGGGACACCAGATTTACGGTATTGCTATTTTGGCAATTGAATTTCACCCCAGAACAAAATATATCCTTTGCCGGACACTATTAAACTTGGCCAGCCACAGCTGAAACCACTGATTTACGGTATTGCTATTTTGGCAATTGAATTTTACCCTAGAACAAAATATATCCTTTGCCGGACACTATTAAACTTGGCCAGCCACTGCTGGGACACCAGATTTAGGGGATTGCTATTTTGGCTATTGAATTTCACCCCAGAAAATTATCTATCCTTTGCCGGACACTATTAAACTTGGCCAGCCACTGCTGGGACACCAGATTTAGGGGATTGCTATTTTGGCAATTGAATTTTACCAGCGAAAAAAATCTATCCTTTGCCAGACAGCAGACAGTATTACACTTGGCTAGCCACAGCTGGAACACCAGATTTAGGGGATTGCTATTTTGGCAATTGAATTTAACCCCTCAATAAAATATAGACATTTCTATCCTGAGTTTCTAGGGGTGACAATAAGCACAGCCAAGCCCCTGATGTAGGATATAGCAAAAAAAAAATAGGATTGATGGACTTGGTGGCAGCTTGTGCTTGTGCACCACAAGACACAAAATGGTAGGCCATCACCCCTGAAAAAAGTGACAAAAAAACGCTCTGTGCAGCCTAAAAACCAGTAAGCAATTAACTAGCAGAAGTTGAATCATTCACAGCTGTAAACTTGTCCAGTCACAGCTGGAACACCAGATTTACGGTATTTCTATTTTTGCAACTGCATTTCACCCCAGAAAAAAATATATCCTTTGCTGGACACTATTAAACTTGGCCAGCCACAGCTGAAACCACTGATTTACGGTATTGCTATTTTGGCAATTGAATTTCACCCCAGAACAAAATATATCCTTTTCTGGACACTATTAAATTTGGCCAGCCACTGCTGGGACACCAGATTTAGAGGATTGCTATTTTTGCTACTGAATTTCACCCCAGAAAATAATATATCCTTTGATGGACACTATTAAACTTGGCCAGCCACAGCTGAAACCACTGATTTATGGTATTGCTATTTTTGCTACTGAATTTCACCCCAGAAAATAATATATCCTTTGATGGACACTATTAAATTTGGCCAGCCACTGCTGGGACACCAGATTTACGGTATTGCTATTTTGGCAATTGAAT
This sequence comes from Bufotes viridis, assembly GCA_033119425.1. NCBI lineage: Eukaryota > Metazoa > Chordata > Amphibia > Anura > Bufonidae > Bufotes > Bufotes viridis. The sequence continues at coordinate 1,557,992 of CM065589.1, read as the reverse complement.
TTCACCCCAGAAAAAAATATATCCTTTGCCGGACACTATTAAAATTTGCCAGCCACTGCTGGGACACCAGATTTACGGTATTGCTATTTTGGCAATTGAATTTCACCCCAGAAAAAAATATATCCTTTGCCGGACACTATTAAACTTGGCCAGCCACTGCTGGGACACCAGATTTAGGGGATTGCTATTTTGGCAATTGAATTTCACCCCAGAAAAATATATCCTTTGCCGGACACTATTAAACTTGGCCAGTCACAGCTGGAACAACAGATTTACAGTATTTCTATTTTTGCAACTGAATTTCACCCCAGAAAATAATATATCCTTTTACGGACACTATTAAACTTGGCCAGCCACTGCTGGAACACCAGATTTAGGGAATTGCTATTTTGGCAATTGAATTTCACCCCAGAAAAAGGTAAATCCTTTGCCGGACACTATTAAACTTGGCCAGCCACTGCTGGGACACCAGATTTACGGTATTGCTATTTTGGCAATTGAATTTCACCCCAGAAAAATATATCCTTTGCCGGACACTATTAAACTTGGCCAGCCACAGCTGAAACCACTGATTTATGGTATTGCTATTTTTGCAACTGAATTTCACCCCAGAAAATAATATATCCTTTGATAGATACTATGAAACTTGTCCAGTCACAGCTGGAACACCAGATTTACGGTATTTCTATTTTTGCAACTGAATTTCACCCCAGAAAATAATATATCCTTTTACAGACACTATTAAACTTGGCCAGCCAATGCTGGGACACCAGATTTAGGGAATTGCTATTTTGGCAATTGAATTTCACCCCAGAACAAAATATATCCTTTGCCGGACACTATTAAACGTGGCCAGCCACAGCTGAAACCACTGATTTACGGTATTGCTATTTTGGCAATTGAATTTCACCCCAGAACAAAATATATCCTTTGCCGGACACTATTAAACGTGGCCAGCCACTGCTGGGACACCAGATTTATGGTATTGCTATTTTGGCAATTGAATTTCACCCCAGAACAAAATATATCCTTTGCCGGACACTATTAAACTTGGCCAGCCACTGCTGGGACACCAGATTTAGGGGATTGCTATTTTGGCTATTGAATTTCACCCCAGAAAATAATATATCCTTTGCCGGACACTATTAAACTTGGCCAGCCACTGCTGGGACACCAGATTTAGAGGATTGCTATTTTGGCTATTGAATTTTACCACCGAAAAAAATCTATCCTTTGCCAGACAGCAGACAGTATTACACTTGGCTAGCCACAGCTGGAACACCAGATTTAGGGGATTGCTATTTTGGCAATTGAATTTAACCCCTCAATAAAATATAGACATTTCTATCCTGAGTTTCTAGGGGTGACAATAAGCACAGCCAAGCCCCTGATGTAGGATATAGCAAAAAAAAAAAAAAAAACTAGGATTGATGGACTTGGTGGCAGCTTGTGCTTGTGCACCACAAGACACAAGATGGCCGCCCATCACCCCAGAAAAAAGTGACAAAAAAACGCTCTGTGCAGCCTAAAAACCAGTGAGCAATTAACTAGCAGAAGTTGAATCATTCACAGCTGTAGATCGATCAGTTCATTAGGTGCTAATGCTGACTTTTCCCTGCCTAATCTCGCCCTCACAGCAGCTGCATCCTATCCTTACACTAATCAGAGCAGAGTGACGTGCGGCGCTACGTGACTCCAGCTTAAATAGAGGCTGGGTCACATGCTGCACTTGGCTAATCACAGCCATGCCATTAGTAGGCATGGCTGTGATAGCTTCTTAGGGCAAGAAGTAAAACGCTAGCTAATTAGCTGCCGTGCAGCCCTTCAGAAAGCGGGAAGAAATTGCCGAACAACGGACACTAACCCGAACTTTTTTGAAAATGTTCGGGTCCGGGTCCCGAACACCCCAAAATTCGGTACGAACCCGAACTATACAGTTTATATGGCTGACTTCTAGGTACAGAGGCAGGACAGCTGTGTCCTCCGTTCCCAGAGACATGTCTTCTCAAAGTTGTTGCTGGGAACCCATATTCAATCCTGTAATATCTTGCTGCTATGTGAGCAAGTATTATTTCTATCTATCTGTATGGGGGCCCCCCCAAATAAATTTTACTAGTGGGCCCCAGACAGCCCCGACACTGTAATAATGGGACTCGACTATATATATATATATATATATATATATATATATACTTATATATATACTAGCAGAAGGACCCGGCTTCGCACGGGTATATTTCATCTATTTAATTTCATTTTTCCGTGTGGTAAAAAGATATCAACAGTATCCCCCATAACACTGACCTCTACAGCACCCCGCCCCACTGCTGAGCTGTTTATCTAATCCTGTCCTGGGTAATACCATCTTCTGAGCTGTGTATCTAATCCTATCTTGTGTGATACTGTCTGCTGAGCTGTGTATCTAATCCTGTCCTGGGTGATACCATCTTCTGAGCTGTGTATCTAATCCTATCTTGTGTGATACTGTCTGCTGAGCTGTGTATCTAATCCTGTCCTGGGTGATACCATCTGCTGAGCTGTGTATCTAATCATATACTGTCTGCTGAGCTGTGTACCTAGTAGCTGATTATTAACTTCATTTTTTCAATCCCTGTTGGCTGAGTGGGAGGTGGCGCGTCCTAACTGGATCAGGGCGTGTCCTTTTGAACAGCTCACTCTAAGACAGCAGCACAGTTCTGTCTGAATGTGAGCTGCAGGGAGAAAGTCACCACCCCTCCCACCTCTGCAGGGGAGGGGGCTTGGTCTAACCAAATCGAATGCATGGCTTAGCGGGATCTGGGGGCGTGGTTTTAAGGGCGACTTGAATGGCCACCCTACTTTCCCCCTGAACTGTGACCTCCACAGCACTCCGCTCCCTTAACAGTGTCATCTACAGTGCCCTGCCTCTTTAAAGCTGCCTTGCAGCAGTAAAAAAAATGTCTGAGTTGTTATGGAAACCTCAGGAAATAAGGTACTAAGTGCTATAAGGCCATGGCTTTACTTCTATAGTGATTATCCTGGTGACAGATTTCCTTTAAAACTCATCTAGAGCAGTTATGGCTGGGTTACCTGGAGTAAAACTGTGTGTGTGGAGACAAACTGCCAGCGAGCTTCTATTGGCTGATAAGGGTCATGTGACCGTGTAAATGGCAGTTTGGATTAAAGTGAAAGGCTTGCTGGCTTGTATTGGCTATAATGCAGGTCATTTTTTGGGAATATCTCAGGAATGGTAAGTCCTAGAGAGCTGAGACCCGGTCTAAAACCTTCCCGGACACCTGATGTACCCGTTTGGTGAAGATCGGTCCAGTCGTTTGGTCGCGCATAAAGAACGTCTAAGACAGACAGATGTCTAGACAGACAGAAATTCATTTTTATATATATAAGCGATATACAATCTTTATTTAGTTGAATGACAGCTATATAATATCTCACCCAAGTCAATACAATATGAAAACAAGGGGTAGGGGAGTGGGGAAGGAGGGAGAAAGAAAATGTACAATTACTTAAACATTATAGATATCCCAATATGATCGAATGCCCGACCACCCCTTAATGTTGCTCCTACTTTTATGTAATATTTTTTCTTATTACCTTTTTTTTAACAAAATTCCATTTGTGAAAACATGATTACACCTGACTGGCCCTGTCAAAGTGCGGAGGATGGCTATAGCAGAGAGAGCAGAGCCTCTGGTGTAACGGCAACGCCCCCATTGCTCTGAGAGGTTTATTTGCATATAATAAAACATCATTTTTCTCAGTATTGCGGGCACATGTGAACATGGGACCAACACAGACGCCTTCAGCTGCCAAGCGCACATAGTTGATACAGTTGGAAAAAGACACAAGTCCATCAAGTTCAACCAAGGGATCGGTGGGGACGCGAATCACAGAAGGAATGTTGGTTACTTTTAGGAACTCATTTAAACCCTTTATAAACCAGTCCCCTGTTCCTGCTGTGACCACGTCCGGAGGAGTCTCTTCCACAGATTCACAGCTCTCACAGTAAAGAAGCTTTGAGGCTTCTGGAGACTGAACTTTTTCTTCTCCAGTCGGAGGCAGTGCCCCCTTGTCTTTTGAGGGCATTTTACATGGAACAGTTTTTCACCGTATTTTTTGTACGGCCCATTTATATATTTGTATAGGTTAATCCTGTCCAGCCTTAGACGTCTCTTCTCAAGACTAAATAAATGTAATTATTTTAATCTTTCCTCATAACTCAGACCCTCCGGGACCCTTATCAGTTTAGTTGCTCTTCTCTGTACTTTTTCCAGCTATAGTGCGTCCTTTCTATAGACTGGTGCCTAGAACTGAACTGCATATTCCAGATGAGGCCGTACCAGTGCTTTGTAAAGTAATATCACATCCCTGCCCCGCGAGTCAATTCCTCGTTTAATGCATGACAATATCCTGGTGGCCTTAGAAGCAGCTGATTGACATTGTATGCTGTTATTTTATCTACCATCTACAAGGACAGCCAAATCCTTCTCTGTAAGTGACTCTCCAGTGTTACATATCCCCTAGGACAGTGGTGGGCAAACTTATTAGTCAACTGAGCCAAATATCAACAAAACAGTGATTACATTTTTTCTGAGAACCAAATTTTTTAAACGTAAACTATATAGGGAGGTACATTGTTATTAACTTAATAAGGGTATTCCTAACCATCTAAACATACCTTTCTCAATCCTCGACACTACATCTTTCACTTAACAATGTTTCACACTATAAGACGCACGTAGGTTTTAGAGGAGGACAATATGGAAAAAATATATTTTTCATTACACCTCAGGTCAAACCACTAATCAGACCCCCAATGTTAATATGACCTCCCTCAGATCAGACGTCAGCTCAGACCCCAAAGTAAATGACCCCCAATCAGACCTCAAATAAGAGCCCCATGCCTCTCATCATCCCCATTATCATCCACGATGCCTCTTATCAACCCTGTTATTATCCATGATGCCTCTCATCATCCATGATGCCTCTCATATCCCCCATAATGATTCTCATCACCCCACTGCCTCAGATCAGCTCCAAGTTTTTATAAAATAAAAAAGCACTTACCTCTCCTGCTCCTGGATGCCGCTGCTCCTCACCACCCTCGCTCTGTGTTCCTCCTGCTGCCGGCTGTGCTGTGAACTGGCGTGCACAGTGTGACGTCACAGAGCGCCTCACACTATGTGCAGCCCTGCACAGCCTACAGCCGAGGACCAGGAAGCGGTGAATACAAAGCCTTCACCGCTTCCTGGTCCTCCCCCTTCTGACGATTTTTGCCACAGGCAACGAAAATGCGATCGCACTGTACATGTGAGCCCGCACCTGGAAGAGCCACATTCAAGGGGCTAAAGAGCCACATGTGGCTCTAGAGCCGCAGTTTGCTGACCACTGCCCTAGGACATATGGAGCACGGAGATTATTACCACCAAGATGCAGAACTTTACATTTATCCACATTGAAACTCATTTGCCAAGTTGATGCCCAATCACTCAGAGTGTTCAAGTCAATTTGTAGTATATGGACATCTTCCATAGACTGTACAGTTCTACATAGCTTAGTATCATCTGCAAACATAGAAATGGAGCTATTAATCCCGTCCTCGATATCATTAATAAATAAATTAAATAATAGGGGACCCATCACTGAACCTTGGGGTCACCACCTATAACCCGGACCATTCTGAATAGGAATCATTGACGACAACTCTCTGGACACCGTCCTTCAGCCAGTTTTCAATCCAATTACAAACTATACTTTCCAAGCCTATAGAGCTTACTTTACCTATTAAACGTCTATGAGGGACAGGATCAAAAGCCTCTGCAAAATCCAGAAACTACATCCACAGCCGCCCCTCTGTCCAGACTACTACTCACCTCACTACATCCACAGCCACCCCTCTGTCCGGACTACTACTCACCTCACTACATCCACAGCCGCCCCTCTGTCCAGACTACTACCCACCTCACTACATCCACAGCTGCCTCTCTGTCCAGGCTACTGCTCACCTCACTACATCCACAGCTGCCCCTCTGTCCAGGCTACTACTCACCTCACTATATCCACAGCCGCCCCTCTGTCCAGGCTTCTACTCACCTCACTACACCCACAGCCGCCCCTCTGTCCAGGCTACTACTTACCTCACTACATCCACAGCCGCCCCTCTGTCCAGGCTACTACTTACCTCACTACATCCACAGACGCCCCTCTGTCCAGACTAATACCCACCTCACTACATCGACAGCCACCCCTCTCTCCGGACTACTACTCACCTCACTACATCCACAGCCACCCCTCTGTCCGGACTACTACTCACCTCACTACATCCACAGCCGCCCCTCTGTTCAGGCTACTACTTAGCTCACTACATCCACAACCGCCCCTCTGTCCAAACTGCTACTTACCTCACTACATCAACAGCCGGCCCTCTCTCTAGACTACTACCCCCCTCACTACATCCACAACCGCCCCTCTGTCCAGGCTACTACTTAGCTCACTACATCCACAACCACCCCTCTGTCCAGGCTACTACTTACCTCACTACATCCACAGCTGCCCCTCTGTCCAGACTACTACCCACCTCACTACATCCACAGCCGCCCCTCTGTCCAGACTACTGCTCACCTCACTACATCCACAGCCACCCCTCTGTCCAGGCTACTACCCACCTCACTACATCCACAGCCGCCCCTCTGTCCAGGCTACTACTTACCTCACTACATCCACAGCTGCCCCTCTGTCTGGACTACTACTCACCTCACTCCATCCACAGCCGCCCCTCTGTCCAGACTACTACTTACCTCACTACATCCATAGCCGCCCCTCTGTCCAGACTACTACCCACCTCACTACATCCACAGCCGACCCTCTGTCCAGGCTTCTTCTCACCTCACTACATCCACAGCTGCCCCTCTGTCCAGGCTTCTACTTACCTCACTACATCCACAGCCGCCCCTCTGTCCAGGCTTCTACTCACCTCACTACATCCACAGCCGCCCCTCTGTCCAGGCTTCTACTCACCTCACTACATCCACAGCCGCCCCTCTGTCCAGGCTTCTTCTCACCTCACTACATCCACAGCCGACCCTCTGTCCAGGCTTCCACTCACCTCACTACATCCACAGCCGCCCCTCTGTCCAGGCTTTTTCTCACCTCACTTCATCCACAGCTGCCCCTCTGTCCAGGCTACTACTTACCTCACTACATCCACAGCCGCCCCTCTGTCCAGGCTTCTTCTCACCTCACTACATCCACAGCCGCCCCTCTGTCCAGGCTTCTACTCACCTCACTACATCCACAGCCTCCCCTCTGTCCAGGCTTCTACTTACCTCACTACATCCACACTGCCCCTCTGTCCTGGCTACTGCTAACCTCCTCATAAGAACAAATCAGGTTAGTCTGACAACTTCTGTCCTTGGTAAACCCATGTTGGTTATCACTTATAATATTATTTACAGTCACATACTCCTATATATAGTCCCTTAAGAGTCCTTCAAACATTTTTCCCACAACAGAAGTTGAACTAACTGATCTATAATTACCTGTGGAGGACCGAGATTCTTTTTTGAATATGGGCACCACATTTGCCTTGCGCCAATCACCTGGCACTGTACCAGCACCTAGAGAATCTTAAAAAAATATAAACAGGGGCCCAGCAATGACTTAACTCAGCTCTTTAAGCACTCTTGGGTGTAATCCATCTGGACCCGGAGCCTTGTTCACATTTACATTATTTACCTTACCTTGGACCATATCTACAGTTTGCCAATTGAGTATATCACTGGATGTACCAACAGCTCCGGCACCACAGATATCAGCTCCTTTCTCTTCTTTTGTATATACAGAGCTAAAAGAAAATGTAGTAACTCTGCCTTTTCCTTACCTTCAGTGACTACCCCCCCCCCCCCCTTACCATTATTTCGGAGACCTACCTGCTCAGACCTAGGTTTTTTTTAATTTATATATTTAAAGCATTTTTTGGAATTTGTTTTGCCCTCTTTTGCTACCTGCTGTTCGTTTTGTATTTTTGCAAATTTTATCTCCTGTTTACAGATTTTATTAAGCCCTTTGTAATCTTCAAACGCTACAGCTGACCCCTCAGATTTGAATTTTTTAAATGCCCTTTTTTTGTTTTTTATTGCCCTTTTTACAGTAGCTTTAAGCCATGGGGGGTTTAATTTTAGCTTGTTACCTAAAGGAATATATTTTTTAGTGCAATTACTCAATGTGGATTTCAAGCTCTCCCATTTATCCTCAGTATTATTATGTGACAGTAACTGCTCCCAGTCTAGGCCCTGAAATGCTGCCCTCAACCCAGGGACATTAGCCTTTTTGAAATTTAGTGTCTTTATGAACTGGTAGGACTATGTTCTCATCACGGGCATCTATGCCCCTTTTGATGCAACCCATTATCTTATTGGCCTTGGTGGCAGCTTCCTGACACTGGTTTTTGCAGCTTAGTTTGCTGTTTATTAAAATTCCTAGATCCTTTTCCATGTCAGTGTTACTGAGTGTTTTACCATTTAGTATGTACGGGTGACTTGCTTTATTCCTTCCCATGTGCATAACTTTACATTTGTCAGTGTTAAACCTCATCTGCCATTTTTCTGCCCAAGCCCCCAATCTATCCAGATCCCTCTGTAGCAGAAAACTGTCCTCTTCAGTGTTAATTACTTTACACAGTTTAGTGTCATCTGCAAAAATTTATATTTTACTGTGCAAGCCTTCTACAAGATCATTAATAAATATATTGAAGAGAATAGGGCCCAATACTGACCCCTGAGGTACCCCACTAATGACAGCGACCCCTCCAGTACTGACCCCTGAGGTACCCCACTAGTGACAGTGACCCCTCCAGTACTGACCCCTGAGGTACCCCACTAGTGACAGCGACCCCTCCAGTACTGACCCTGAGGGAACCCACTATTAACATTGACCCACAGAAAAAGCTTTTTATGTCTGTAAGCAACTTGCAGTTTATAGCAGCAGTCCTGGAAATAACTGGAGTAGGTCCGTCCTCCTTTTGAGTACACTTAAAAAAATAGGAAAGCCAGGAACCGCGCTTCAATCCAGAAACCACGTAGAATAGCACAAACTGTAGCGAGGTATCCCTACGTCCTCTTGCTGTGATGTATGAGCGGTATCCGCTGATTGGAGTTTAGATTTAAACATATTTTTAACCTGATGTAGATAAATAGCTACCGGAGGGGCGAAACCCGGGTCGGGCAGAGCAGTTGTGGATGACTATTTATGCTGTTTTTATTCTTACCGCTGTGAGTATAATAAAGCCTTAAAGGTTTTCAAGCACTGTGGGTTTTGCACTATGTGTTTGTCTTCTTAAGGTGTGCCATATTTGGAAATTTGTTTGGTCGGCTTTGTGGCGTTAAAGTGGCTTTCCTGCGTCTTCTCTTCTGGGTGCAGCTGTGACGTCATTGGCGCACTGAGGAAGGAGCGGCTGAGCGAGAGTACTCCTCTCAGTGTGCCTGCGCCGACTGAAGAACGGTATGGCGCAGGCGCGAGATTTCAAACGGAGATAGGGCCAGCTGGAGGAGGAGAGCGCTCGCTGGCCCTGTCAATCAACCACAGGAGGGGCGTTTTTTTACAAGCGGGATGCAGCAGCTACCAGCAAGTAAACGCCCTACTTGCTGGTAGCAAGGTAATTTGCATATTATAAAATAACGTTTTATAGCAAAATTAACCTACAAAAACGGTTAACAAGAATATGTTTAGAATAATCGCCCTATAAGCTTTTTAGTGAGGCAAAAAAAAAAAAAAGGCTTTTGGGGGGTGACAGAAGCCCTTTAAGATAGCTTCTTTAACTTTTTGCTTTATTTAATTTTTGTCTATATTTTATATGTGGATTTTACATGATATATGTGGCAAGTTAATGAGTACTCCCTTGGAATCAGGTTTGTGTATTCCCACCCCTGACTTGATTGGAGGTGGGATTTGTACTTAAAGCCGAGCAAGGGGAGTCTCATTTGGTTACGACTAGAGATGAGCGAATATATTCGTGGCGAATTACGTAAAAAAACTGCTATTTCCTGGCTGCTGAGAGCCTTTATAGTGGTGTAGAACACTGTGCCTTGCAGTAACACGCATAGGGAGTCTGCTGGGGTAGTGACATAATACTGTGAGTCCATACGACATGCAGATGACAGGTGTCGCTCTTCACTTATTTGGGCAGTCACATAACCAAAACTGACCAAATAACTCAAGTATGAACTCATCAGGAGGTGGCCACAGAGTGGCACAATGACCAAGTCTGGAGGTGGTGACAGTAACAGCATCAGAAGGATACCACAGAGTGGCAAGGTGACATAGTGTGGAGATGGCAGCAGCAGCATCAGGATACCACAGAGTGGCAAGGCGACATAGTGTGGAGGTGGTGGCAGCATCAGGATACCACAGAGTGGCAAGGCGACATAGTGTGGAGGTGGTGGCAGCATCAGGAGGCCACAGAGTGGCAAGGCGACATAGTGTGGAGGTGGTGACAGCATCAGGATACCACAGAGTGGCAAGGCGACATAGTGTGGAGGTGGTGGCAGCATCAGGATACCACAGAGTGGCAAGGTGACATAGTGTGGAGATGGCAGCAGCAGCATCAGGATACCACAGAGTGTCAAGGTGACATAATGTGGAGATGGCAGCAGCATGAGGAGACAAGAGAAGGGTGAACGGGCCCCAGTATTTCCCGGTTCCCTGTCCGAAAAAAACACTGATGGAGGCGCCAATGCCAGAAGGAAATAATTAGTCAAGGGTGTGATCCCTTTCGCTGGAGAGTAGTGACAGCTGTATACATTTAGACATATATATTTTTTTAATGTATTTTATTGTTTATTATCCAGTTGACTTCACATCAGTTTAAACCCATTCTTGATCTTTTAAAAAAAAGAAGGTTTGAACTTCCTTTCATCTCCCTTAACACTTGTGCTGCCTTCCCTTACAATCCTATTCTATACAGTCTTGACTACGGGTCACTTATCCTAATCTTTTCTTATAAACACGTCTCCACCCATCTGGCGCCTATAGTCCAGGGTATTTCTGCACTGACGGAACTACTCAACCTCTGTTTTACCCCTCACCCACGACAGCACCACGAGAGAGGATGGATCCGCCCCCACAGACAGGAAACCTGCAGCACAAAAAGGCTTTTTTTGAGAACCCTACTTCTGAGAAAGAGAGGGCCTTCCACTGTTTAGATGTCAGGCGATGTCTCATTCAGTATCTGAATGAGACTAGAGAGTGGAGAAAATCGCCTTCGCTGTTCATTCTTTTTCAGGGAAAAAATAAAGGTCATCAAGCCTCAAAGAAGACACTGGCAAGATGGATTATCTCGGCCATTACGCTGGCATACTCCTCCTTGGGAAAGATCCTCCTAAGAATTTACATGCACATTCTACAAGGGCGATTTCAACCTCATGGGCAAAACGATCAGTGGTCTCCATTGAAGATATCTCTAAGGCCTCTTGCACACGGGCGTCATGTTTGACGCCCGGATAAGATGCGGGTGCGTTGCGGGAATCGCCGCGATTTTTCCGCGCGTGTGCTAACGTTTGTAGTGCGTTGAGCACGCGCGTGAAAAAATCCGCATGCTTGGTACCCAGACCCGAAGTCAGACTTCATCACTGAAGTCTGGTTTCGGGATGAGTATTCTGTATGTGTAATTATTTTCCTTTATAACATAGTTATAAGGGAAAATAATCGCATTCTAATTACAGAATGCAATAGCTCGGGCTTGAAAGGGTTGAAATAACAAAGAGTTACTTACCTTCTCCATTACGCAGAGCTTCAGAACGTCGTCTCTCTTGATAGTTTGCTGCTTGAGGACCTGTGGTGACGTCACAGGTCACATGGTCCAATCATAGAGCATTTGAGTGGACCATGTGACCCATGTGATCTCATGACATCACGGCAGGTCCTTCATCGAACAACAGATGTTCGATGAAGGACCTGCCGTGATGTCACAGGATCACATGGGTCACATGGTCCACTCAAATGCTTCTATGATTGGACCATGTGACCCTGTGACGTCACCACAGGTCCTCAAGCAGCCAAACTATCAAGAGAGACGACGTTCTGGGGCTCTGCGCGTACAATGGGAGAAGGTAAGTTAACTCTTTATTATTTTTAACCCTTTCAAGCCCGGGAACATTGCATTCTGTAATTAGAATGCGATTATTTTCCTTATAACTATGTTATAAAGGAAAATAATAACGATCGGGTCCCCATCCCGATCGTATCCTAGCAACCATGCGGGAAAATCGCAACGCATCCGCACATGATTGCGGATGCTTGCGATTTTCCCGCATCCCCATTCACTTCTATGGGGCCTGCGTTGCGTGAAAATAGCAGAATATAGAACATGCTGCGATTTTCACGCAACGCAAAAGTGATGCGTGAAAATCACCGCTCGTGTGCACAGCCCCATAGAACTGAATGGGTCAGGATTCAGTGCGGGTGCAATGCGTCCTCCTCACGCATTGCACCCGCGCGGAAAACTCGCCCGTGTGAAAGGGGCCTAAAGCTGCAGTATGGTCTTCGCCCTCTACCTTTTTCAACCATTATCGTGTACTCCTAAACTCACCTGCTGACTTGACTTTTGGGACTTCGGTTCTTTCTGCTGTTATCCCACCCTAGGCCTCCTTGGCTCTCTCTCTCGTGGTGCTGTCGTGGGTGAGGGGTAAAATGAAAAGTACTTACGGGTAATGGTATTTTCCTGAACCCACGAGAGCACCCCTGTTTTTTTCCCTCCCTTTTCTTGGTTATCTGGCTGTGGTTGTGTGTTCACGGGTGTCGCAAAAAAAAAAAAAATTAAAAAGAAAAATAATCTGGACTATTACGTTAAATTAACCTATACGGCGGAGTTCCTCAAATCGGTGGAAACGTCATACTGAGGGCAGAGAGGAGTCTCCACCTTTTTGTGCTGCAGGTTTCCTGTCTGTGGGGGCGGATCCATTCTCTCTCGTGGTGCTGTCGTGGGTTCAGGAAAATACCATTACCCTTAAGTAATTTTCATTTTTTCTCTTTCCACTTCCCAGCAGGAGGATACCACAGAGTGGCAAGGTGACATAGTGTGGATATCACGGAAGCAGCATGAGGAGACCACATAGTGACAAGGTGACATAGTGTGGAGATGGCAGCAGCAGGATACCACAGAGTGGCAAAGTGACATAGTGTGGAGATGGCAGTAGCAGCAGCATCAGGAGACCACAGAGTGGCAAGGTGACATAGTTAGGAGGTTGGCGGCAGCAGCTGCATCAGGAGACAACAAAGTGACCCGGTGACAGAGTGGGTGGCAATACCAGTACCCGCTGACGAAGGTTGGTGAAAGAAGGAGCACTTGTCAACAGATGTGTGGCATCAGGGGGGTTGCAGCATCAGAGTAGCTGAGGCAGGTAGTCAGAAGAAACCGGTCTCTTTTATCAAAGTGTTGGTGTGGCACCATGGATGATGCATCAGGAATTGGTGGTTGGAAATCCTGGCTGATCCACGCCTGATTCATCTTGACAAAGGTCAGTCTCTCCACATTTTGGGTGGACAGGCGTGTGATTCCTGGGATAACTATGGCCCCTGCCACACTAAACACCCACTCTGAAGCTACACTACTGGCCGGGCAGGACAGCTTTTCCAGGGCAAACTCTGCTAGTTGTGGCCACAAATCCAGTTTGGCTGCCCAGTAGTCCAGCGAATCTTCAATGTGGGGTGGCAGAATGCTGTCCAAGGTCTACCTGCTCCTGCTGCTGGCAAGTAGTTTCTTCACTATGCGGGTGAAGAAAGCTACTCATCAGCGGCTCTAGACTCAGGCTGCTGCTGATGGAGCTGGTACTGTTCCTGCCACCCCACCCCTCCCCAGCAACCATAGCAGTGGAACGTGAGCGCAAAGGGCCCACCGGTCAGAACTGTGAGAGGATGGACGATGGCACAGATAGGCAGCGGCCAGCTGACTACATAGGATGTCTCTGTAGTAGTTCAGTTTGTCCTCCCTCTCAGCAGGTGTAAAAATGGCCTCCATTCTGGACTGGTAGCGAGGGTCCAACAAGGTGGAAAGCCAGAAGTCATCCCTCTGCCGAATGGTGACAATTGAGCTGTCACTATGCAAGCAAGTAAGCATGCATCTTGCCATTTGTGCAAGTGACTCGAAGGGACTCCCTGCCTTCATCTCCACTGCATACTGCCATGGTGTGTCTGGGTCCTCTGTCTCATCTTCCTCATCGCCCTGTAGCTCCTCTGGCTGCTCCTGCTCCTCCTGTCCTGTCAGCTGAGTAGAAAAACCAATCATTTGGCTACACATTGCCTGTGCTCCAATGTCCTCCTCCCCTTCCTCTTCCAGTTCAGCCCCCAAAGGGCTCATGTGGCCATGAGAGCGAGGCACCATGTCTCCTGTCCCCTGACCAGCCATTGTTACCAGCATCTGTTCCAGGACATGAAGCAGTGCAATAACGTAGTTCAGCCCGTAATCCTGGCGACTGACAAATAACATGGCCTCCTCAAAGGGGCTGAGCAAATGCATGAGCTGCCGCTGGCTGACTTCGAAGTTACACAGGGGAGTACTCCTATCCGCTTGCATCATCAAGAAATCGTTGATGGCCTTTGTCTGTTCGTATAGTCGGTCCAACATATGGAGGGTGGAATTCCAACGGGTAGAAACGTCGCATATCAGCCTATGTTGGGGGATGCCGTTCTGCCACTGTAGCTCAAGGAGGGTGTGTTTTGCGGTGTTCGAGTGGCTGAAGTGCGTGCAAAGTTTCCTGGCCATTTTTAGGATGTCTTGCAGGTGGGTGGAAGACTTCAGGAACCGCTTGACAACCAGATTAAACACTTGTGCCATGCAGGGCACATGGCTCAGCCTTCCTTGATGCAGCGCCGACACCATGTTCTTCGCATTGTCGGTCACCATGGTTCCGATTTTCAGTTGTCGCTGAGAAAGCCAGTATTCGATTTCTTGATGCATCACACGGAGCAGTTCCTCCCCCTGTGTGACCCCGTTGCCCAGGCAAACCAAGTGCAGAACAGAGTGACACTGCTGAGCCCTGTACATGTGGTATGCTGGAGGGGCACTATGACTTGTCCCTCCTTATCCTCCACCAGGCTGAGGATATGGTGGAGGATAAGGAGGCAGAGGCTGACATTGTTGCAGGACCAATGGAGTGACAACGTGGAGGCAGAAGCGGCGTGACCTGACCAAGTTGCTGGTGTGGCTGTGCAGGAATCACATTCACCCAGTGGGCCGTAAAGGACATGTATTTTCCCTGACCGTAGTTATAGCTCCACCCATCGGTGCTGCCATGCAATTTGGCAGACACCGACAGGCTCAAGGACTGGCCCACCTTCTGTTCTACATGTGTATGTAAGGCTAGTATTGCCTTTTTCCCAAAAAAATTACATCTGGGACTCTCCACCTCTGCTCGGCACAAGCCATCAGTTCTCAGAAAGGTGCAGAGTCCACCACTTGGAAAGGGAGGGACTGAAGCAGAAGCAACTTGGACAGGAGCACATTCAGCTTTTGCGCCGTTGGATGCGTGCACACATACTGTTGTCTCTTGGCAATGGCTTCGTTGAACGCACTGAGAATATATTTTTCTTGTACTGAAATACGATCCTATACGCTTTGAACAGTGCAGGGCGTATATATTTTTCTTTTTTTACTGAAATACTCCTCTATACGCTTTCAACAGAAATAACTTCAGAAGTGAAATGCGTACATATTTTAGTTTTTGTACTGAAATACACCCCTATACGCTTTCAACAGAAATAACTGCAACAGTGCAGTGCGTATATATTTTTCTTTTTTACTGAAATACGACCCTATACGCTTTCATCAGAAATAACTGCAGAAGTCAACTGAGAATCGTTAATTTCTAACAATAATTTGTTTTCCCTTAGTCCTAACAGTGGCACAGATGGGGTATTCCGCCCCCTGTGGACTGGTAGAACAGGTGGAAATTTTATTGACACAAATTAAATAATTAACTAAACCCTCCCACCTCAATAAAGAGTAGGATCACCCCCAGTCCCCTTGTGTAGTTACAAATAGAAATAAGCAACACTAATGGATAACAATTAAATTAGGGGGGATATTTGTGTGCCACTGTTAGGACTATGGGAAAATTATCGTTAGAAATTAACGATTCCCTTACGTCCTAACCAATGAAACAAATGGGGATTAGCAAACAGAAACCCCCATGGAAGGGCCCTCATGCCTGGAGGATGATAACACTGTCCAGCCAAATGAGGAATAGCTATCTATCCTAGAATCCACTCTATAGTGTGAGATAAAAGTGGAGTGAGAACTCCAGAAAGCTGATTTACAGATGACATCCAGTGGAATTGAGCTTCTTTCTGCAAAGGAAGTAGCCACCGCTCGAGTAGAATGGGCCTTTACAAACTCAGGCGGCTCAGAACCCTGACACACATAAGACTCCCGAATTGTCTCTTTAATCCATCGACTGATGGAGGGCTTAGAGGCTTTCCTACCCTTATGGATACCGGAAAAAAGAATAAAGAGGTTTTTATCTTTCCTAAATAACTTGGAGCGTTCCAGGTAAATCCTGAGACATCTTGAAACATCGAGGGTATGGAGCCCTCTTTCTTCTGAGGAGGGGAGTGGAGCCAAAACCGGAAGAGAAATTACCTGGTTGATGTTGCTGAATAAAGGCACCTTTGGAATAAAGGTGGACAAAAATTGGAGCAGCACCCAGTCTTGCAGAAACTTGGTGTACGGCTCAAAAGCAGAAAAAGCTTGGAGTTCCCCAACTCGCTTTGCAGAAGTGATAGCCAATAAAAAAGTAACTTTCCAGGTAAGAAATTTGAACTCCACCTCCTGTAAGGGGGGAATGATAACCCCCTGAGCACGATCACTAAATCCCATAGCGGAATAGGTTTGATTATAGTAGGCTATAACCTTGAAGCTCCTTTCAGGAACCTCTTGATAAGGAGTTCTTGAGAAATGGACCTGTTGAGACAGGCCGAGATAGCAGAAGATGCACTCTAAGGGTAGAAGGTGACAACCCTTTGTCTAGACCATCCTGCAGCAACTGTGGATGACAGTTGACGACTGGAACACCACTTTAAAAAAATCTTCCAAATTCTTGAATAAGATCTGTTAGTAGCCTCAGATCTGGAGTACTGTAGGGTTCTGAAGACAGACCCCGATAGCCCTTCTATTCTCGGAAGGGACTGATCAACCTCCAGGTTATCAGGTTGAACATTTGAGGAGATCTGAGTGTCCCCTGACACCAGTACTCCCTCTGGGGGAAGCCTCCAAAATTGACCCCGACTCATTTGAAACCAAGCTCTTTTCGGCCAGTATGGAATGATGGCGATGACTAATGCTTGGTCCTGTCTGATTTTCATCAATACCCTCGGAATCAAGGAAATTAGAGGGAAGATATAGGCCAGCCTGAACCTCCATGGGATTGACAGTGCATCTATTGCCACCGGATTGTCCTCCCTGTAAAGGAAGCAGTACCTCTCCACCTGGGTGTTGAATCTCGTTGCCATGATATCGATCTTTGGCATGCCCCACTTGAGCGTTATCTCCTTGAAAATGTGTGAATGGAGAGCCTATTCTCCTGTTGAAAGACCTCGGCTCAGGCGATCTGCAATCATATTGTGGACTCTACAAATGTGGACGGCTGATAAGTGGGTAAGGTTCAATTCTGCCCAATCCAATATCACACCTATCTCTCTCAGGAGACTTTGTGACTTCGTGCCTCCCTGCTTGTTGATGTACATTACAGCGGCCATGCTGTCTGATTGTACTTTCACTGCTTTGCCTTGAAGGCAGGGAGCGAAATGAAAAAGGGCTAGTTTGATCGCCCTGATTTCTAGGAGATTTGATGAAAATAACTTCTCCTGAGAAGTCCAGGTTCCTTGCACCATCTTGTCCAGAAGATGTGCCCCCCAGCCTGGGGTCCAGATGTCCTCCCAGCCACAGGGATGCATCTGTGGTAGGTATTATGATCCAAGAGGGTTGGATCAGGTACTTGCTGTCCTCTAGATGGGTCCACCATCTTAGGGAGGACTGGGCACGGTAAGACAGGGAGTGCATGGAATTTAGTCCCACTGGACTGTGATTCCACTTGGCTAGTACTTCCGATTGTAGTGGACGTAGATGCCATTATGCCCAAGGAACCGCCTGCGGTTGATGACATTAGTCCCAACATTATCATCAAAGTACGAATGGTTACTCTCAGAGGTACTAAGAGAGAGCGGGCTGTCTCCTGAACAGATGGCCTTCTTTCGGGAGTAGGATGAATCGTCATTTCTACTGAGTCCACCACGAATCCCAGGAATTTCACTGAGGTAGCCGGCAGAAGCTGGGAGTTGTCCCAGTTGATTATCCATCCCAGCTGGTGGAGGAAGGCTACAGCCCGCTGAATGTGTTGGGACAGGATCGCTTGGGATAGAGCTCTGAAGAGCCAGTCCTCCAAGAAAAGAATAATGCTCAGACCCTGAAGTCTTAGAGCTGCCGCCACAGAAACCACCACTTTGGTAAATGTGTGTGGGGCCAAAGAAATTCCAAATGGGAGGGCCACAAACTGAAAGTGTTTTATGACCCCCCTGACTTACACAGCGATCCTTAAGAATCTTTGGACCCAGGATGGATGGGAATATGGAGGTAAGATCCAAGGTTACTAGGAAATTTCCTGGCAATAGAAGATTGGTCACTGACTGGATAGTTTCCATCTGGAAAAGCTTAAGTTTGATGAACTGATTGAAATATCTTAGATCTATAATGATCCTCCATTCTCCGGTCACCTTGGGTACCAGGAAGACTGGGGAACAGATACCTGCTCCCTGATCCTGAAGAGGCACCTCCTCTAAGGCCCCTCTCTGAAGATACTCCAGAATATAGTCCTCTAGAATCTTCTGTTTGCTGGTGGAAGTAGTCTTGTCAGAACAAATTTGTCTGGTGGGGGACTATCCAAGTCTACCAGGTAATCCTGAGATATAATCTGAAGCACCCAAGGATCTCAGATATTGATTTACCAAGATTCTAGAAAGTGTTGTAGGCGACCGCCTATGGGAATATGGGGAGCAGGGAGTTTTCATAATCCAGTCAGACCGGTAAGGTACCAAGAGCCTCGAGGAGGCCCGCAATCAGAGCGTCAAGGATTTCTTGGGGGGGTTAGAGACTCTGGAGGATCTTCCCCCTCTACGGGAGCCTAAATCTCTATGGGTTTTGGGCTGAGGTCCCGACCTGGACCCATACCTTTTGCCCCGACCATGAAAGGGCTGTTGGGGAAGGGACTTGCCCTTCTTATCCGACAGACCCTCCATAATATGGTCTAGCTCTGTCCCAAAAAGTTTGCCGGGTTCATATGCCATGGTGCAAAGGTTATGCTTGGAAGTTGTATCAGCCTTCCAGGGTTTCAGCCAGAACGGACGCCTGACCACGGTAGAGAGCGCCATGGTCTTGAAAGCCAATTTTAGTTGTTGTGGAGCAGCGTCTCACAAAAAAATCAATGGCGAGACTGGCCGTTTTACAAGAGGCCAAGATTTCATCCCTAGAGACCCCCTGGTCCAGGTCAGACTGAATTTGGGTGAACTTGGTCTTAAGAAAGTTCGCCACTTTAGAGGACGCTATTGCGACCGAGGCAGAAGCCGATGCCGAGGAGTAAGTGCGCCTAAAGGTGCAGTCAGCCTTACGGTCCATCGAATCCTGAAGACTTGAACCATTGTCTGATGGTACTATGGTCCTCTTGGAAAGCTTGGAAATGGCCATATCCACCTTTGGTACTGGCCCCCAAGAGGACAACTGATCTTCTCTTAATGGGAAGACAGACTTAAACCTTTTGGTCAACACAGGACCCTTTTCTGACTTCTTCCACGTCCTCATTAATGATAGGAAGGAATCGTCCGCTTTAAAGGCCCTGGGCCCCTTAGAGGCGGATGTTGAGGCTTTACCCTGATCAACATCCTGGTCCCCCGAACGGATGGACCTCAGCAGCCGCTAGGCTTACTCGGGGGGGATGAAGTAGGAAAAGCCATCCTCATCTTCGGAAGAGATAGATCCCTCTCTAGCATCATGAGCCCCCGACACCTCCATAGCCCGATGAGGAGAGGAAGGTCTTTGGCGCTTGGATATAAGAGCCTGCTTCAGCTTCTTAATAGAGGAGTTCACCTGACTCATGTTGGACTCCATATAACCCTTCACCCAGTCAACTACATCATGGACCATAGGTTCTTGCTGGGGAAGAAGTTTAGCTCTACAGGGCGGACATCAAGAATATACATAGTTGTCCTCCAGGACAATCTGACAGTCGTGGCATTGAAGATGGCTTCTCTTGCCAGAATTCTTTCTAGAAGAGAGAAATGGAGGTTATTTTAGATCAAGCGGAAGCTGATTCCAAGTGATCAAAAAAATACAGGCATAGGCGCCTACAGGGGTAGGAAAGCCCAGAGTGTCTGGAATGGTTTAGGAAGATTATTTTAGGGTTAGATTATAAAGAGAGGCTGCTAGGTGATTTATAGACCCAATAAGACCCAAAAGGGATATATAGAGCTATATATAGATAAATGGATATAGTTCGGTTTATGAGGAGACAAGTGCTGGAATTTATCCAACAATATCCCCTCTACCCAGGGCCGGTGCAAGGATTTTTGCCGCCCTAGGCAAAAGAAAAGTTTGCCCCCCCCCCCCCCTTATCATTCTTCACCCCCCCCTCCTTTATCATTCTCCCCCCCCCCCGTCAATCTTCACCCCTCCTCCTTTGTCATTCCCCCCCCCCCCTGTCATTCTTCCTCCCCTCTTGTCATTCTTCTCCCCCCCTCTTGTCATGCTTCCTCCCCTCTTGTCATTCTTCTCCCCCCTCTTGTCATGCTTCCTCCCCTCTTGTCATTCTTCCCCCCCCCCTCTTGTCATTCTTCTCCCCCCCCTCTTGTCATTCTTCTCCCCCCCCTCTTGTCATTCTTCTCCCCCCTCTTGTCATTCTTCTCCCCCTCTTGTCATTCTTCTCCCCCCTCTTGTCATTCTTCCCCCTCTCTCCCCCCACCTGTAATGTAGCGTGGCCGAGCGCTTTATGGTCCACAGGTACAGGAGCTTTAGATTCCTGTACCCTGACGGACTGACAGGAAGTGCACACTGTGTGCGCACTTCATGTCAGTCCGGCCGGGTACAGGAGACACATGCTCCTGTACCCGCGCCATAAAGAGCTCGGCCGCGCTACATGGACTGACAGGAGGGAGCGCTGAGCGCTTCCCTCCTGTCAGCTCCTTCTCTTGCTGTGCCCGGGCGGTGCGCCCTCATGGACGCACCAGCCCGGGCAGTGCTGCAGCCGCCTGAGGCTCTATACAGAGCGCTCGGGCGGCTGCAGCATGGGCAGGGCCGGCGCTCTAGCAGCGCCCTTGCCAAGGGGCGCTCTACGCGGCGGCCTAGTCCGCTTATAGGACGCGCCGGCCCTGCCTCTACCTAGACCATCACCATAAGACAGCGCCACCTCTGATGAACCATGGGAAAAAGATACCACGAGGTACTAGACAAATATATATATATATATATATACACATATAAAGAGTGCTTAATAAAATTATTTCGGAGGGTGCTTGATATAATATTTCAGAGTGTCATAAAAGCATTTGTTTCAGCATTCCACTCATGAGTGTACTCACTTTACAGGGGGGAGTGGTTTGGATAAGCTCAAGACACCAAACCGTACTAACCCCCCTCGCCAAAGTCGCTCATCAGATGGTAAATATTGAAGGCAGCCCAGTCAGTCGGCTTCTTTTCAAATTCTTTATTGAAGTTTGGCTCTACGCGTTTCGGGGTAATACCCCCACATACCGGAACACGCCTTACTTTGGTTACACCCACCAACAAGTGGCGCCAGTTCTGCCACATTTAAAGAGACCATTTTTAGTATCACATTATATTGCTCCTGAGGAAGGGGTATTACCCCGAAACGCGTAGAGCCAAACTTCAATAAAGAATTTGAAAAGAAGCCGACTGACTGGGCTGCCTTCAATATTTACCATCTGATGAGCGACTTTGGCGAGGGGGGTTAGTACGGTTTGGTGTCTTGAGCTTATCCAAACCACTCCCCCCTGTAAAGTGAGTACACTCATGAGTGGAATGCTGAAACAAATGCTTTTATGACACTCTGAAATATTATATCAAGCACCCTCCGAAATAATTTTATTAAGCACTCTTTATATGTGTATATATATATATATATATATTTGTTTAGTACCTCGTGGTATCTTTTTCCCATGGTTCATCAGAGGTGGCGCTGTCTTATGGTGATGGTCTAGGTAGAGGGGATATTGTTGGATAAATTCCAGCACTTGTCTCCTCATAAACCGAACTATATCCAGAATTCTTTCTGCCAGGATCCCGATCACCGTCCCCTGTAGACAACATGGCTGCAAAAGAGAAACAGAATTAACTGTTGAGTCAGAGAGGAGGAAAGGAAATCCAAATAGGTTTTTACCCATAAAAACAAAAAAAACGCTTCAAGCAAAAACTGCAAGGGTAATAATAGAATAACAGGACAAACTGAACACAGCCAAAATGCTTATAAGAAGGTAGATTCACTTCAACCAATGCAGAGTAAGGAAACCATACACCTGCGCTCCAGGAGGCCGAATGACCACAGGTGCAGACTTTAAATAGCTCCGTTGGCGCCGAAAAAATAGGCTCTGCCCAGGAAAGGGCGGAGCTAGCGCTAAATATCCTAATAGCAATAAGCACTGGGCATATTATACACCTTATAATCGCCACAAGAGGCGAAAAGAAATTATAATATACAAGGGAGGAACTTCCCCCAAAGCAAAGTGGGGGTGACGCCATACAGAGACGTCACTCCCAAAATGGCGGTGCCCACAGGAACACGCGCGCTGGCTTCAGACTCTAGCGCTTCAAGAGTCAGCCAGAACCAGCACGCACGCACACAAGGGAGCGCCGCCCGCAAGAGCTCCGAGCGGAGACGGCCAAAGGTCACAAGACCCCGTCTTTGCCGTTTGGAGCAGAAAAAAACTCCCTGCGCAATCTGCAGGAAAAGAGAAAGCAAGGTGGCCATTAAACTGTAGCGTACTATCCATATATTGCTGTAGCATTAAGTTTTATGTTTCCATACACCTGATGAAACAATTGTGTCTATGTGAGTTATTTGGTCCAAGAAGAAATAAAAGTGCAATGAAGTTTTATTGCGAGAGCTGAAACCGTTTTTTCCTACTTTTCATGCAAGAGATTTGCTTGACTCGTTCCCTGCACAGGGCTGTGGATTATGAGGTGAGCTCGATTTCTTTATGGAGGGGAAGAGGAGCCTGGAGAACACTGGATATTTCTCTTTAATAAGGTCCAAGCCCTATACTTGCAGGATGGGTGTCGGTCTCCTAGGTAATTATAGGCCCCAGCCTGTGAGGTGAGGAGGAGCCTGGGGGACAGTGGAGATTTTTCACAAATAGCCCCCAGGCCCCTTACTCACTGGGCGGGGACAGTCTCCTAGTTAACTATAGGGCCGGCCTATGAAATGAGGAAAAGCCTGGAGGACACAGGAGATTTCTCATAATAGGCCCTGAGCCTAAAACTAGCTGGGCAGGGCCAGTCACCTGGATAACTATAGGGCCCAGCCTGTGAGGTGAGGAGTCTGGAGATTCCTCATTTTAGGCCCCGGGCTACATACTCACTGTGTGGGGCCAATCTCCTGGGTAATTGTAGGGCCGGTCTGTGAGGTGAGAAGGAGCCTGGAGGACACTGGACATTTTTCATTAATAGGCCCTGTACTAAATGGGCAGGGCTGGTCTCCATGGTAACTATAGGGCCTGACCTTTCTACTTCATGCGACGGCAATCGCGTGACCTGATCACATAATGCGTATCCATGGAGCCAGCGTCGGTCCAGCAAGAAGTGTGATTACATTTGTAAGTCATGTTATTGGCTGACTCCGTGGATACATCAAAAGGAAGGGGATTGTCCTAAAGACGGATGCTTGTCCTGAAGCCAGCCATGGCACAATAAAACGGTCATGTGACCTTGTCACATGATCAGAGGTACACACAAGCCACATAGACTAATATATTATAAACAAAGTTGGTCACATGACCGGAGTGCTGAATTTACATATTGCAGAAGGTAAAAAAGGAACAAAATCGGTAAAAGAGGTAAAAAATTATTAAATATCTTAGAGATTCCACATCATTACTAATGGACCTATAGACTATCCAATTGCAACAACCATATTACTGGGTGACCCTTGACATATCAGCACTTTACTCCAACATCCCTCAAGACCATGAAATAGATTGTATCTCATATTACTTGTTTAAGGACTCACATTTTTTAGTTCCAACATAAAATCTATAGAGAAACATGGTGTATTGCTAGGGGCACCAGATTTGACCAAAGTTTTGCCAACCTTTTTATGGGGTGCCTCAAATAGTGCCTCATCTATAATTCACAATACATTAAATTTTATTGCCGTTACATTGACGATCTTCTGAGAAAGGACACTGGCTTCTATAGACCATTTCATTTAGAATCTGAATCAAAACGACTGGGAACTTACCTTTACAGGAAAGAAAAAAGGGGCTCCAGCTTCACCGGTACAGTGAAGAAATAATGTATTGAAGCGTACAACTTTTCCAGTCCAGGTAAGAACAGATAGTCTACGCGTTTCGGACTTTTACATATTAGTCCTTAATCATGACATATGAAGAGAAAGTTATCTCCTGAACTCTTTTAACTGTTGACAGTAATAGTTACTTAGATTACACATTATAGAAAATTAATATTCAATTCAGTCGGTCTAAAAAACGTAGGTGAAATTGATCTTAAGATAGTGGCTACCATACCCAAAGTCAAGTCCTGATCACTAGAGTTAGGGAGAAAGCTTATCCGAGTTGTCCTATAGAAAATGAAGGTGCTGATTATAGAGTTAATTTTATTAGCACATACAATTATAATGGAATCAAAAACATCTTGTCAAAACATTGGCACATTCTCAAGGGGGAACCCTATTCTCAAAAAATATATATTCCTGGAAACCACGGTTGACCTTTAGACTGGCAAAAACTCTTAGAAATATCCTTGCCCGAGCAAACTGAAGCCACTTGTCACCAGCTACGACACCCATTCTGGTCAACCAATCTCAAAGGTGTTTCCCGCTGCAAACAGCTCAAATGTCTGTGTTCAGAACAGTTGTAGAATTTGCACTGTTCATCAACAATCAGACAGGAAAATGCTTTACTGTTACTGACTATGGATCCACCTTCATCATCTATGCATTGGCGTGCCCTTGTAGCCTCCAATATGTAGGTCATACGGTTCAAACCTTACGCAGTAGACTCAGCAAGCATAGATCTAATGTGAAGAAATTTGTCAGGCTCCTATTTTTATATCAGATATCAGTGCATAGAACACTGCTGTGCGATGCCTTGCTTCCCTGGTATATGATTTAAAATACATTGGCCTGATATTACCTTCCCGACAAAAGCAGAAGAATAAACCTCCGTAAAGCACAGTTTGCATTACTGCCTTGCCTTTTCTCTGACTAGTGCTAAAATCTGACACAAAATGTAACAAAAAATAAATAAAAAAAGTTTCAAGCAATCTTATGTTACACAGAGCATAATGTACTGGACAAAATAACCTAAAATAACATTCTGGTATCCCTCCTGTACACAATGATACCAAACACGTATCTGCCCCCCCCCACACTTATTTGGCTTTTGGCATAGCCTAGAACAGAAGGTGCCCATTTTGATCTAATGATGATTTTATTTCCACAGCTTTCAAGCCTCCTATGGTCTTCCCTGAGGCTCTGTGATGTCATATTATAAAAAATATCTCTAAAATGACTCCACCTGGGAAAAAAAGACCCTGCAGGGTGTGAGGTATGAGGGATATGGATTATGGTTTTCAATGGCAGCCATGTTTCCTGAATTCACCTCATGTCACCCCCAGGCCTATAAGGTCTCTCCCCACATTCAAAACCAGACCACAGCCATAAACCCCTTAGTTCCTGGCCTCTGACCTAGAGGTGACAACGGTCGGTGGCCTCCAGGACACTTTATATAAACAGTGAACCACTTGAAAGAGGTTTATTACTTTACGATAGGAGCAAGCTGAGTGCATCCCGGAGGGAGGGGGGCGAGCAGCTCTCCCTGTCACCAGAAGAATCAAAAAATCATATTCTGGTCATAACTCAAATTTACCGCTCAATAGAGGTTATTGACCTATGCCACTGTAACAGTCAAGAAATGTCGGTTAGGCTCATATCAAGAACCACCCACTTGTGATAACCCTGGCTCAGGAAATCGGTTCTCCTGATTGGGGCCACGTGGACACCCCGTGTTTGGTACCTCTGTGACCCCAACCCTGAGAGCTGAAAAATGAGCCCACAATCATCGGGCGGGCGTTCTCCTGTGCCGAGTTATGGGCAGAAATCAATTTCAGACCAGATTTCAGTGGGACTGACAGGTCATAAACCTCACAGCCCACCCATTTACAGGTCGGCTTACAGACTGCCTGGACCAGTCTTCATAAATTGGACAGAGCAGATTGTACTGTGTTCCCCATTTTGAGGCCAATCTGATTGAATGAGGATCCGTGTTTCTGTCTCGCCTCAGGACCTGATAGCTGCGGTCTCTGTGTGAGTAACGTAAGCGTCAGTCTTCATTTATCCCTTTTATTTTAAAACTGTTCTCTGTATATATCTGTATGCTTCTGTTTTTTGGTAATATCTTTATTTTTATTAAAACCTCCTTTTCTTAACCCAGCACGGGCAATATTTTTAAGGCAATTAGAGTTCCTAATTTTCAGCTACCTGTTTGCTTTAAATGCGAATCTTTCTCTGAAGGTGACTGTTGATGTCTGATTGTAAGTCTGTGACCATAGCTTCTGTGTGACGTGTGGATAGTGGGGTATCCGTCCTCTGTGTACGTGCTGGGACTCTGTGCGCGGTCTCAGTACCGGTTATATCATAGACCGAGGTGTGTGGGGTATCCATCCTCTGTGTACGTGCTGGGACTCTGTGTGCGGTCTCAGTACCGGGTATATACTAGACCGAGGTGTGTGGGGTATCCATCCTCTGTGTACGTGCTGAGACTCTGTGTGCGGTCTCAGTACCGGTTATATCATAGACCGAGGTGTGTGGGGTATCCATCCTCTGTGTACGTGCTGGGACTCTGTGTGCGGTCTCAGTACCGGGTATATAATAGACCGAGGTGTGTGGGGTATCCATCCTCTGTGTACGTGCTGGGACTCTGTGCGCGGTCTCAGTACCGGGTATATCATAGACCGAGGTGTGTGGGGTATCCATCCTCTGTGTACGTGCTGGGCCTCTGTGCGCGGTCTCAGTATCGGGTATATAATAGACCGAGGTGTGTGGGGTATCCATCCTCTGTGTACGTGCTGGGACTCTGTGTGCGGTCTCAGTACCGGGTATATCATAGACCGAGGTGTGTGGGGTATCCATCCTCTGTATATGTGCTGGGACCCTGTGTGCGGTCTCAGTATCGGGTATATAATAGACCTAGGTGTGTGGGGTATCCATCCTCTGTGTACGTGCTGGGACTCTGTGTGCGGTCTCAGTACCGGGTATATCATAGACCGAGGTGTGTGGGGTATCCATCCTCTGTGTACGTGCTAGGACCCTGTGTGCGGTCTCAGTACCGGGTATATCATAGACTGAGGTGTGTGGGGTATCCATTCTCTGTGTACGTGCTAGGACCCTGTGTGCGGTCTCAGTACCGGTTATATCATAGACCGAGGTGTGTGGGGTAATTGATCCCACGGACAAGGTGAGGACAGCAGCCTCTTAGAGGAGAGATCTGTGTCCGGGTGGTAAGTTTCCCTTGAAGGCCCTGTGTGTGCGGCAGGAGGGATTCTGTGTCCGCCAAGTCCCACCAAGTCTGATCTGGCAGATCGGGTTGGTTAGATCAGATTGGTGGTGGTTGTTTGCTGTGTGAATGAGTGTGTGGGCTGGTAGGTGGGAGAGGAGTTCTTCCAAGCCTAGGCCCCTGTAAAGTTCCATAATTTTTAAAAGGAACCGGTAACAATTTGATCTCCCGTGCAATCTGGTAGATTGTAAGAAGCAGGGTGACCAAATTTGATAGTGTGTAGTGTCAGAACTTGTCCCGATTGATTGCTGGCATCTGATCCCGGTCTGATCAGGTCCTGCGGTCTGGGAGCTCAGGGCGAGTTCGTGACACAGGGCACTTTAAGGATATCGCTTTTTTCAGATTTTTCCTTCCCAATACCTATTTTCAAACTTAGTAGATTACTGTTCAGATATTGCGTAATATTATACAGCGCAAGGTATTCATCTACAGCAGGGGTGCACAACATTTTCTGGTTGGGGCCACATTGTCAGACTGAACCAAGACAAGGGCCAAAAATAAAATTTAAAGGGGTCTTAACAACTGAAATACTGTATATATAGCATACTGAACATGCAGTATATACCATTAATGTCTAGTTACAGATCCAGGACTCCCCACTAATGGGAGAATACATGAAAAATACATGACTGTCACCAAATGGTTGGGGGGCCGCAGGTTGTGCACCCCTGATCTAGAGATATAGTGAAGATAAAAAAAAATATCATATTGAAAGATAGATTAGGGAACTTGTCAGAAGACCTATGCTACCCGACCATGGGCAGCATGAAATACTGACAGACTCCCTCATTCCAATTACTTAGGTTTTACTCTGAAATGCTGCCAGACAAAAATAGAATTGTCTGCCAGATGGCTCCCGTCTGGCTTCTCCATGCTTGGGTCGGCCTCATTGATAGGTGTCTTCCCATTTGACGGACTTGTCAGTAAAGCGGCATTAGGTGGAAATAAGTCGGAGAAAGCCGCCCCGCTGACACTTTTTCCCGTACCTGGTTCTTTGCCTGACAGCATTCCAGAGTAAAATCTAAGGTAATGAAGATCCTGTTTCTTGTTGCTCATGGTTAGGAAGCTAGGCGCACTGAGAAGTTGTGGCGGCAGTCCTTTCTGGTTTCTGCACATGGCCCGTTTTAGCAGCATAAAGGCTTTGGAACAGAGGACCATGACAGTAAAAGTTGTCCATGTACACTCTGTATGTGAAGCAATGGTTGCATTAGGTCCCAAAAAATGTTTCCACTGGCACCAAGGTTTTCTGGGCATTCTGGAGGATTTGTGTCATATGTGTAACCTGTGCTGCTTTCACAAACGCCGTATAATTTAACACCATACCTGTCTCTCTTACAATTTACAAGAGATTCGTCGAGACTCATGTTAATATCAGGAGTTTTTTTTAGAAAATGTCTCTTAGAACGGTAAAAAGCTACCTCAGTTTGTGAAGGTGATGGGGCCCCTTCTTAAGTCATAGAGGATTTTCTAAGTTGTTATTGAAATGTAGGAACCGCATTAATGTCCCTAATCCACCCCTTCACATTACCGAATCAAAAACTGGGGTTCCATGGGTAGATCTGGTGGTCCAGTAGACAGCTTTTTAAATTCATGGAGATTTGTGGGAGCCCAGCTCCTTGCATAAGAGGATGCAGGCTTCTATCAAACACATGCCTCGCATAGAAGTTCGTCCGGTCCACAATAGATTGTAAAAGTTTGTCCATGACAGATACTTAAAAATAATGGAATGGGGCAAAATCTGTAATACAAGTTTTTGTGCCCGGAGTTTCTATAAATCGGGGAACCTTGGGGGGAAAATTTGCAGCAATATTTGATGGTAGTACATGAACAATACTTTCCACATTTGCACCTTTGACAACTGTGGTTTCCTCCATTGGACTATGTTGAGTTTCAACATAAGCTTCAGACGAAGTTCCTGAGGTGCCAGCACTACATAAATATTCCACTTCCGAGATGTCTCTTGGTCGCTACCCAACATAAAGGCACAAAATTGCACAAGCTTGCCCTCTGGTGTAGGTTTTACGCCACACGATTGTAATATTTTATGACAGCAAAAATAAAACAATAAATGTAAAACTTGTTTTCAAATATGTAGGAATAAAAAAAACTGTAAATACATTTGTTTACACTTTTTGGGGAAATACAGAAGAAAAAAGTAAATTACATTTTTTTCTGTTTTTAGTTTTTTAGGAACAGTCTTAGGCCTCATGCACACGACCGTATGTATTTTGCTTTCCGCCAAAAATACGGATGACGCCTGTGTGCATTCCGTATTTTGCGGAACGGAACAGCTGGCCCCTAATAGAACAGTACTTTCCTTGTGCGTTATGCGGACAATAATAGGACATGTTCTATTTTTTTGCGGAACGGAAATACGGACATATGGAAACGGAATGCACACGGAGTAACTTCATTTTTTTTTGCCGAACTATTGAAATGAATGGTTCCTTATACGGTCCACAAAAAAACTGGAGCGGATGCGGAAAGAAAATACGTTTGAGTGCATGAGCCCTTAGTTATATCATTTTCTCTTTTTTTGATTGGAGTGCATTCAGACCTGGAGGCGGCCAGACCTCCGATATATACTACAGAGACAAAAATTCCACACACAAAAATGATAAACACATCCTGCAGATAGGACAAACAGATACACAGATGTCCATAGTTTAATTACAGAGAAAAACAGACCAGAACAGCACACTGAAAAATCTATACAAATGAGGCAAATATTCTTTGAGTTTACAAATTGTACTTATTTGTAAAACATTTTCCACACATAGAACATCAAAAATGCTTCTCTCCTGTGTGAATTCTCTGATGGTCTCTAAGGATGGTTTTAGTAATAAAACACTTCCCTCATTCTGAACAGACAGTTAATCTCCTGTGTGACTTCTCTCCTGTGTGAATTCTCTTATGTCTAACAAGACTTGATTTCTCTGTGAAACACTTCATACATTCAGGACATGAATATGGTTTATCTCCTGTGTGAGTTCTCTGATGGTATTTAAAACTGGCTTTACTAATAAAACCTTTCCCACATTCTGAACAGGAATAAGGTTTTTCTCCTGTGTGAATCCTCTGATGGTCTTTAAGACTGGCTTTAATAATAAAACCTTTCCCACACTCTGAACATGAATATGGTTTTTCTCCTGTGTGAGTTCTCTGGTGGTCTTCAAAATTGGCTTTGAAAATAAAAGATTTCCCACATTCTAGACAAGAATAAGGTTTATCTCCTGTGTGACTTCTCTGATGGTTTCTAAGTTTTGGTTTAGTAATAAAACATTTCCCACATTCTGAACATGAATACGGTTTCTCTCCTGTGTGAATTCTCTGA
This sequence comes from Bufotes viridis, assembly GCA_033119425.1. Classification (NCBI taxonomy): domain Eukaryota; kingdom Metazoa; phylum Chordata; class Amphibia; order Anura; family Bufonidae; genus Bufotes; species Bufotes viridis. The sequence goes on along the minus strand of CM065589.1, from coordinate 1,526,821 downwards.
TGGTCTCTAAGTTTGGGTTTAGTAATAAAACATTTCTCACATTCTGAACATGAATACGGTTTCTCTCCTGTGTGACTTTTCTCATGTCTAAGAAGATTTGATTTATTTGTAAAGCATTTCCCACATTCTGTACATGAATATGGTTTCACTCCTGAGTGAATTCTCTGATGATCCCTAAGTTTGGCTTTTATAATGAAGCACTTTCCACAATCTGAACATGAATATGGCTTGTCTCTTGAGTGATTTCTCCTTTCATGTAAAACCAGATATGATTTATCTAGAAAACACTTCCCACATTCTGAACATGAATACGGCTTCTCACCGGTGTGACTTCTCTCATGCCTAACTAGATATGATTTATTTGTAAAAAATTTCCCACATTCTGAACATGAAAATGGCTTTTCTCCTGTGTGACATCTCTCATGTCTTCCAAGACTTGATTTATCTGTAAAACATTTCCCACACAGTGAACATGAATACGGTTTCTCTCCTTTGTGAATTCTTTCATGTCTAACAAGATGTGATTTAATTGTAAAACATTTTCCACATTCTAAACATGAAAATGGTTTCTCTCCTTTGTGAATTCCCTCATGCGCAAAAAAATTAGACTTATTTGTAAAACATTTTCCACATACTGAACATGAATACGGTGTGTCTCCTGTATGAATCCTCTTGTGTCTAACAAAACTTGAATTATCTATAAAGCACTTCCCACATTCTGAACAGGTGTATGGCTTCTCCCCCGTACAATATTGAAATCTTTCAACCCCTTTCGGACCCGTATTTGGGGTAACAATCTGTGATTGGTCAGGAGAAGGTTCCTCATGATTAGGCAGATTATGTGACAGATCTGTACTGTGAAGTCCTGGATGTACATTAATTGAAATTAAGTTTTCTCCTGAAGAGCGCTGCATAATATCTTCATCTTCTGCTTCATAACTTTGTGATAACATGAAGTTTTCCTCAGAGGGATTATCTGTTAGGATTAAACATGGATTTAGTGTTTTTTGGTCAAACCATAAAGTAAAAAAAAAGGAGAATATTCTTTGTAGGCTGCCAACACACATGAAGTTTCTGATTCAGTTTAAGGTTAGAACTCGATCCACCAGGAAGCTTTAGCTAAAAATATTGCTCCCAAATCTATGTGCAATCTCATGTGGTTTTACATGTTTTCTTGTGGAACTTTTTTTATCTAAAACCAGAAGTGCATTCAAAAGGAATGGGAAGTATTACCGAAGGACGTCTCCTTTCTGCTCCTTTTTTTTTTTTCCAAAAAAAAAGGTGAATATGAAACCACCCTAAGGCTTCCTTTGCCGGCATAATTGTATGGTAATTATTTTAGGCTTATAAAAAAAAATGCCTGGAAATAAATATATAGTTAAACAATTCTAAGAATGAGGGAAGGCTCAATTACCCAGGGGGGTGGATACGGTGCACTAGTCGTGACGTAGCTCCCAGTCACTTTATAGATAATATCTTTAGGACAGGCACTCAACACCTAGTGTCATCACAGAATAAAATATATTTAATTGTTCTCACAAAAAATAAAAATATACAAATGCACATAAAATAGCACAAATTGAAATAAATTTAAATAAATAAATGAAAATAGATCACCAAGCTGTCTGGGTTGAAAGTAGTTCTCCCACAGATCGCCACACATATATATATTCGCTCGTTATTTTCTACCGGATTGAATACGGCGGTCTCAAACTCAAGCGATACACACCAGTCACCATGTACCGTTACATATACATAGTACCATGATACTTAGCATGCAGCAACTATCCGGTGCGTGATTTCCGCAAACTCCCACCCATTACTCTATACTTTGCAGCAATGGATCAAATCAATTTCACTACTTTGGATCATATCTATATATATATATATCTCTTATATCCTCTTCTATATCCTGCGAATCCTATATCCTAACTCTGCGAATTTGTGCAGAAAACTGCAAGGAGATAACACCAGGTAGAGAACTCAGGACCTCAGTGCTGCCAACTATAGTTCAGAACAGGATAGGAAGCGGGAGGAGGGTCGTGGAAGGTCAGGAGTCCGCAGGCACAGACATCTCTGCAGTCGTCAGACCGCAACACAAAAGACCTCTATCCGAATGCCAGCAAACACAATGCCTTCCCATGTAACCTCCAGTGGCCTCCTGCGCCCAGCGTCATTATCCTCGCTCCAGAAGTACCTGCCCGGAAGTAGGAGAAGATCCCTTAACCAGACTAGATCCTGGGGCCACCATGGCCAAGGGCACAATCCAACATATCACTGAAGAGCTTATGCCAAGAATAGAGAAGGGAAGGGCACGCCCCTCTCGGAGCCTCTGATCCCTGCCCAGTTCTCCTAGACAAGTCGGAGGGAGAAAGACTGGGAAAAGAAGCAAGCGCCAACCATGCAATGGCAGAAGGGACAGAAAACAAAACGGAGGCAGGTAGGACGAGGCTTTTGTTCCCTGGTGAACCTCTTGTCAGTATATTGGATAGGTGTTATTATTAGAGCGCCATTCATTCCATAGCGCTGTACATATGAAAAGGGGTGCACATAAATACAGACAATTGCACTAAGCATGAACAGGACGGGTTGCAGACTGCACAGAAGGAGAGAGGGCCCTGCCCGCGAGGCTTACAGTCTACATGGTATGGGAGGAGGACACAGTAGGGTGTGCTGGGAAATACCTCCTAAATTAGTCAGAGCAGAAAAAAAGGGGCACTAAAGGGCCAGGACATCCTTTACAATAGCAGCACCAATAGGTTTCTGGATGGGGGAGTTAAATAGTCTGAAAGGATATGTACACCTCTGAAGGCAATTTATTTTTAATGATTGCATTGTAGCCATTGTGAGCTAAAAATAATTTTTTTAATTTTACTGAAAATATGGAGCCCTTTTTTCTATACAGAGCTGACATGCTCTAGAAGCAGCCTTTAGATGTTCTGTCATTTCCGTCAGACGAGGAGCTGACGGACTCCTTAGTCAGGTTTTATAGGAGGTCACTCCCAGAGGTAGAGACAGCAGGCTATCCCCGAAGGCAGCGGCACACAGGTTAGAAGGGAGTAAAAGCCATTAGACAGAGAAGCAAGGAACTTGTATCAACCACTGAATGCAGGGGATGCAGGTACCTCCTCCAGCAGACAGTTAGTGGGACAGGTTAGTGCACTAGGTTTCTCCAAAATGGAAGGTTGTCAGCCATGTAATCCTGACACCATGGGTTCCTGTAAGAATATACTACATCCTGATGGGTTGTCAGAGGATCCAGGAGATAAGTGGAGGACTTACCTACATGCTCTGGACGACACTGCAGCACCCAGCAAACTGTACATCCTCCTGACTACAGGACAGACGGGCCCATATCCCACTTACCTGCAGTGTCGCCCCCAGCACCCTGTACATCCTCCTGACTACAGGACAGACGGGCCCATATCCCACTTACCTGCAGTGTCGCCCCCAGCAAACTGTACATCCTCCTGACTACAGGACAGACGGGCCCATATCCCACTTACCTGCAGTGTCGCCCCCAGCACCCTGTACATCCTCCTGACTACAGGACAGACGGGCCCATATCCCACTTACCTGCAGTGTCGCCCCCAGCACCCAGCAAACTGTACATCCTCCTGACTACAGGACAGACGGGCCCATATCCCACTTACCTGCAGTGTCGCCCCAGCAAACTGTACATCCTACTGACTACAGGACAGACGGGGCCATATCCCACTTACCTGCAGTGTCGCCCCCAGCACACTGTACATCCTCCTGACTACAGGACAGACGGGCCCATATCCCACTTACCTGCAGTGTCGCCCCCAGCAAACTGTACATCCTCCTGACTACAGGACAGACGGGCCCATATCCCACTTACCTGCAGTGTCGCCCCCAGCACCCAGCAAACTGTACATCCTCCTGACTACAGGACAGACGGGCCCATATCCCACTTACCTGCAGTGTCGCCCCCAGCAAACTGTACATCCTACTGACTACAGGACAGACGGGGCCATATCCCACTTACCTGCAGTGTCGCCCCCAGCACACTGTACATCCTCCTGACTACAGGACAGACGGGCCCATATCCCACTTACCTGCAGTGTCGCCCCCAGCAAACTGTACATCCTCCTGACTACAGGACAGACGGGCCCATATCCCACTTACCTGCAGTGTCGCCCCCAGCACCCAGCAAACTGTACATCCTCCTGACTACAGGACAGACGGGCCCATATCCCACTTACCTGCAGTGTCGCCCCCAGCAAACTGTACATCCTACTGACTACAGGACAGACGGGCCCATATCCCACTTACCTGCAGTGTCGCCCCAGCACCCAGCAAACTGTACATCCTCCTGACTACAGGACAGACGGGTCCATATCCCACTTACCTGCAGTGTCGCCCCCAGCACACTGTACATCCTCCTGACTACAGGACAGACGGGCCCATATCCCACTTACCTGCAGTGTCGCCCCCCAGCAAACTGTACATCCTCCTGACTACAGGACAGACGGGCCCATATCCCACTTACCTGCAGTGTCGCCCCCAGCACCCAGAAAACTGTACATCCTCCTGACTACAGGACAGACGGGCCCATATCCCACTTACCTGCAGTGTCACCCCCAGCAAACTGTCCATCCTCCTGACTACAGGACAGACAGGCCCATATCCCACTTACCTGCAGTGTCGCCCCCAGCACCCTGTACATCCTCCTGACTACAGGACAGACAGGGCCATATCCCACTTACCTGCAGTGTCGCCCCCCAGCAAACTGTACATCCTACTGACTACAGGACAGACGGGCCCATATCCCACTTACCTGCAGTGTCGCCCCCAGCACCCAGCAAACTGTACATCCTCCTGACTACAGGACAGACGGGCCATATCCCACTTACCTGCAGTGTCGCCCCCAGCACCCAGAAAACTGTACATCCTCCTGACTACAGGACAGACGGGCCCATATCCCACTTACCTGCAGTGTCGCCCCCAGCAAACTGTACATCCTACTGACTACAGGACAGACGGGGCCATATCCCACTTACCTGCAGTGTCGCCCCCAGCACCCTGTACATCCTCCTGACTACAGGACAGACGGGCCCATATCCCACTTACCTGCAGTGTCGCCCCCAGCACCCAGCAAACTGTACATCCTCCTGACTACAGGACAGACGGGCCCATATCCCACTTACCTGCAGTGTCGCCCCCAGCACCCAGCAAACTGTACATCCTCCTGACTACAGGACAGACGGGCCCATATCCCACTTACCTGCAGTGTCGCCCCAGCAAACTGTACATCCTCCTGACTACAGGACAGACGGGCCCATATCCCACTTACCTGCAGTGTCGCCCCCAGCAAACTGTACATCCTCCTGACTACAGGACAGACAGGCCCATATCCCACTTACCTGCAGTGTCGCCCCCAGCACATCCTCCTGACTACAGGACAGACGGGGCCATATCCCACTTACCTGCAGTGTCAACCCCAGCAAACTGTACATCCTACTGACTACAGGACAGACGGGCCCATATCCCACTTACCTGCAGTGTCGCCCCAGCACAACTGTACATCCTCCTGACTACAGGACAGACGGGCCCATATCCCACTTACCTGCAGTGTCGCCCCCCAGCACCCAGAAAACTGTACATCCTCCTGACTACAGGACAGACGGGCCCATATCCCACTTACCTGCAGTGTCACCCCCAGCAAACTGTACATCCTCCTGACTACAGGACAGACAGGCCCATATCCCACTTACCTGCAGTGTCGCCCCCAGCACCCTGTACATCCTCCTGACTACAGGACAGACGGGCCCATATCCCACTTACCTGCAGTGTCGCCCCCAGCACCCAGCAAACGGTCCATCCTCCTGACTACAGGACAGACGGGCCCATATCCCACTTACCTGCGGTGTCGCCCCCAGCACCCAGCAAACTGTACATCCTCCTGACTACAGGACAGACGGGCCCATATCCCACTTACCTGCAGTGTCGCCCCAGCACCCAGCAAACTGTACATCCTCCTGACTACAGGACAGGCGGGCCCATATCCCACTTACCTGCAGTGTCGCCCCCAGCACCCAGCAAACTGTTCATCCTCCTGACTACAGGACAGACGGGCCCATATCCCACTTACCTGCAGTGTCGCCCCCAGCACCCAGCAAACTGTACATCCTCCTGACTACAGGACAGACGGGCCCATATCCCACTTACCTGCAGTGTCGCCCCCAGCACTCTGTACATCCTCCTGACTACAGGACAGACGGGCCCATATCCACTTACCTGCAGCGTCGCCCCCAGCACTCTGTACATCCTCCTGACTACAGGACAGACGGGCCCATATCCCACTTACCTGCAGTGTCGCCCCCAGCACCCAGCAAACTGTACATCCTCCTGACTACAGGACAGACGGGCCCATATCCCACTTACCTGCAGTGTCGCCCCCAGCACCCAGCAGACTGTACATCCTCCTGACTACAGGACAGACGGGCCCATATCCCACTTACCTGCAGTGTCGCCCCCAGCACCCAGCAAACTGTACATCCTCCTGACTACAGGACAGACGGGGCCATATCCCACTTACCTGCAGTGTCGCCCCAGCACCCAGCAAACTGTACATCCTCCTGACTACAGGACAGACGGGGCCATATCCCACTTACCTGCAGTGTCGCCCCCAGCACCCAGCAAACTGTACATCCTCCTGACTACAGGACAGACGGGCCCATATCCCACTTACCTGCAGTGTCGCCCCCAGCACCCAGCAAACTGTACATCCTCCTGACTACAGGACAGACGGGCCCATATCCCACTTACCTGCAGTGTCGCCCCCAGCAAACTGTACATCCTCCTGACTACAGGACAGACGGGCCCATATCCCACTTACCTGCAGTGTCGCCCCCAGCACTCTGTACATCCTCCTGACTACAGGACAGACGGGCCCATATCCCACTTACCTGCAGTGTCGCCCCCAGCACAATGTACATCCTCCTGACTACAGGACAGACGGGCCCATATCCCACTTACCTGCAGTGTCGCCCCAGCACCCAGCAAACTGTACATCCTCCTGACTACAGGACAGACGGGCCCATATCCCACTTACCTGCAGTGTCGCCCCCAGCACACTGTACATCCTCCTGACTACAGGACAGACGGGCCCATATCCCACTTACCTGCAGTGTCGCCCCCCAGCAAACTGTACATCCTCCTGACTACAGGACAGACGGGCCCATATCCCACTTACCTGCAGTGTCGCCCCCAGCACAATGTACATCCTCCTGACTACAGGACAGACGGGCCCATATCCCACTTACCTGCAGTGTCGCCCCAGCACCCAGCAAACTGTACATCCTCCTGACTACAGGACAGACGGGCCCATATCCCACTTACCTGCAGTGTTGCCCCCAGCACCCAGCAGACTGTACATCCTCCTGACTACAGGACAGACGGGCCCATATCCCACTTACCTGCAGTGTCGCCCCCAGCAAACTGTACATCCTCCTGACTACAGGACAGACGGGCCCATATCCCACTTACCTGCAGTGTCGCCCCAGCACCCAGCAGACTGTACATCCTCCTGACTACAGGACAGACGGGCCCATATCCCACTTACCTGCAGTGTCGCCCCCAGCAAACTGTACATCCTCCTGACTACAGGACAGACGGGCCCATATCCCACTTACCTGCAGTGTCAACCCCAGCACCCTGTACATCCTCCTGACTACAGGACAGACGGGGCCATATCCCACTTACCTGCAGTGTCGCCCCCAGCACCCAGCAAACTGTACATCCTCCTGACTACAGGACAGACGGGCCCATATCCCACTTACCTGCAGTGTCGCCCCCAGCACCCAGCAAACTGTACATCCTCCTGACTTCAGGACAGACGGGCCCATATCCCACTTACCTGCAGTGTCGCCCCCAGCACACTGTACATCCTCCTGACTACAGGACAGACGGGCCCATATCCCACTTACCTGCAGTGTCGCCCCCAGCACCCAGCAAACGGTCCATCCTCCTGACTACAGGACAGACGGGCCCATATCCCACTTACCTACGGTGTCGCCCCCAGCACCCAGCAAACTGTACATCCTCCTGACTACAGGACAGACGGGGCCATATCCCACTTACCTGCAGTGTCACCCCCAGCAAACTGTCCATCCTCCTGACTACAGGACAGACAGGCCCATATCCCACTTACCTGCAGTGTCGCCCCCAGCAAACTGTACATCCTCCTGACTACAGGACAGACGGGTCCATATCCCACTTACCTGCAGTGTCGCCCCCAGCAAACTGTACATCCTCCTGACTACAGGACAGACGGACCCATATCCCACTTACCTGCAGTGTCGCCCCCAGCACCCTGTACATCCTACTGACTACAGGACAGACGGGCCATATCCCACTTACCTGCAGTGTCGCCCCCAGCACCCAGCAAACTGTACATCCTCCTGACTACAGGACAGACGGGCCCATATCCCACTTACCTGCAGTGTCGCCTCCAGCACACAGCAAACTGTACATCCTCCTGACTACAGGACAGACAGGCCCATATCCCACTTACCTGCAGTGTCGCCCCCAGCACCCTGTACATCCTACTGACTACAGGACAGACGGGCCCATATCCCACTTACCTGCAGTGTCGCCCCCAGCACCCTGTACATCCTCCTGACTACAGGACAGACGGGCCCATATCCCACTTACCTGCAGTGTCGCCCCCAGCTCCCCCCCCCTCCGGACAGCGTTTTTCCATAAGGAATCTGCAATTGGAGAGGGGATGACCCTGACAACGTCATCCGAGGTAAGCTGTCGACAACTACTGGTACACTCTGCCAGTGGCTTCCAGCGCACAGGCATCGCCCGCCTGCCATGAACCACGCACAGGAGTGGTGGATCTTAGCTCCGTCGACCCGTGGCCATGGATAGTGAGGCAATGGTGGGACGTACTGCTCATTAGGTAAGGGTCAAGGGTGGGGACCTCCACCCCAGGAGGTGCTGGGACGGCCACACAGAGAAGGAAGGGAGAAGACAACTCCTCCATTACAGATAAAAAACACACAAGAAATTTTTTGGGGAAATTAAAAAGTAAAAAAAAAAATAAATCAAGCAATTTAATGAGAGAGAGAGAACTCCTCTGCAAGAGCAAAAAGAAGACTGGAGGGTGGTGGTCGGAGCGCCCTCCTGTGGTGGTGTCATGAAGGACATTCCTTCTCCATAATGAAGCGTCCCCATTATCCACCATATACAGGTAGGTCACTGACGGTAGGTGTTCCTGCACAGTTCTGTACATGCACTTCATCACAATAGCAGAGATACAAAGCCGTGTCCACACAATCACATTTTGGCCGTAAGGCACCGCTGACTTTAGGCCTTAAAGGGAAAATGTCGCTGGCGGTTTTTATTTTCTGACTGTAGATTATTTCATTCGATTAAGGGGGCGGCAATTCCGGCGTTTAGAGATATGAGATACAGCAGCCACACGGACCGTACGCACAGTGGGAGAGTGTTGTGGGCATGCTCTGGAACCTGCGTAGAGGTCATTGTACATGGAAGCAGTAGGTAAGATGTAACCATCACCCATTGTGAATACTGGATCCTATGTTACCTATATACAGGTGCCTTGTAATCCTGCCTGTGATGATAATGGAATGACTGCTGAAAAGGTGCTTATCAGGTTAAGAACTAAGGTGGCTTTAGTTTGTTTCTGACCCTGAATTCTGTTCTCAGGTAACGAGCAGCAGGGACCCAGCAGCATCGGGGGATGGGTGGAGGTGAATATATCTTCTGTTATATTTATAGGACCTCTGACCCCGCGGCCCGTCTCTGTTACACTGACACAATACACTGACTGTACAGGTCACTGTGGAATATCCTGTATATGACTATTAAAGGGTTAGTTCCCCGTCCCGCGGCTGCAGTGAATCGGGAGGTGGAGGACGTTCAGGAGCTGTAGAAGTGAACAGAGACCCACGCCCGGCCTCCTCTCCATTCACTGCGGGGTCCATTGTACCTGAGGTCTGACAGACATTACTACACGTCCTGGGACCTCCGAGAGGACAATGAGCCGTCACTATTGATCCATCAGCCTGGAATTTAGGGGCAATTCACCCCGAAATGTTACAGAATTTCCCTGAGACTCAGAATCCGCTCCATAGATGTGAATATAATATATCTAGAAAGAGACGTCAGAGGCTTCTTACTCCTTACCTGTGGTGACATCTCCTGGAAGGTCCTCCTCCACCTCACTCTTACACCGGGGATCGCCCATCATCCGCTCTTCTTCATCCTCCACTTTAATATCAGTCACATCTTCCCCCTGATTTGTCATCTGTAACAATTCAGGACAATACAGCAGACGGGTGGGAAATCTAACAGATCCACAGAAGAGACCCCCACCATCTATGACCCCTCTATGACTGCAGGACCCCCTATATAGATGTGTATAGGGCTCAGCTCCATCTACCTGAGGGTTCTCTGGGGGCTTCTCCTCTGGACAGTCCTGGGAATACAGAGGACGGGGACATCTCTCGGGGGGATTTCTCCTCCTGGATCCATCTGTGGAGACACAAGCAGTGACTGCATACATGGCCTCCATTACATGTCACTGCACACACGTGTATACACTGCACATGACGGCTCTTACCTTGTGATATAAGAGGCTGGTGCTCCTCCATTACATGTCACTGCACACACGTGTATACACTGCACATGACGGCTCTTACCCTGTGATATAAGAGGCTGGTGCTCCTCCATTACATGTCACTGCACACACGTGTATACACTGCACATGACAGCTCTTACCCTGTGATATAAGAGGCTGGTGCTCCTCCATTACATGTCACTGCACACACGTGTATACACTGCACATGACGGCTCTTACCCTGTGATATAAGAGGCTGGTGCTCCTCCATTACATGTCACTGCACACACGTGTATACACTGCACATGACGGCTCTTACCCTGTGATATAAGAGGCTGGTGCTCCTCCATTACATGTCACTGCACACACGTGTATACACTGCACATGACGGCTCTTACCTTGTGATATAAGAGGCTGGTGCTCCTCCATTACATGTCACTGCACACACGTGTATACACTGCACATGACGGCTCTTACCCTGTGATATAAGAGGCTGGTGCTCCTCCATTACATGTCACTGCACACACGTGTATACACTGCACATGACGGCTCTTACCCTGTGATATAAGAGGCTGGTGCTCCTCCATTACATGTCACTGCACACACGTGTATACACTGCACATGACGGCTCTTACCTTGTGATATAAGAGGCTGGTGCTCCTCCATTACATGTCACTGCACACACATGTATACACTGCACATGACGGCTCTTACCCTGTCATATAAGAGGCTGGTGCTCCTCCATTACATGTCACTGCACACACGTGTATACACTGCACATGACGGGTCTTACCCTGTGATATAAGAGGCTGGTGCTCCTCCATTACATGTCACTGCACACACATGTATACACTGCACATGACGGCTCTTACCCTGTGATATAAGAGGCTGGTGCTCCTCCATTACATGTCACTGCACACACGTGTACACACTGCACATGACGGCTCTCACCCTGTGATATAAGAGGCTGGTGCTCCTCCATTACATGTCACTGCACACGGTGTATACACTGCACATGATGGCTCTTACCCTGTGATATAAGAGGCTGGTGCTCCTCCATTACATGTCACTGCACACACGTGTATACACTGCACATGACGGCTCTTACCTTGTGATATAAGAGGCTGGTGCTCCTCCATTACATGTCACTGCACACACGTGTATACACTGCACATGACGGCTCTTACCCTGTGATATAAGAGGCCGGTGCTCCTCCATTACATGTCACTGCACACACGTGTATACACTGCACATGACGGCTCTTACCCTGTGATATAAGAGGCTGGTGCTCCTCCATTACATGTCACTGCACACACGTGTATACACTGCACATGACGGCTCTTACCCTGTGATATAAAAGGCTGGTGCTCCTCCATTACATGTCACTGCACACACATGTATACACTGCACATGACGGCTCTTACCCTGTGATATAGGAGGCTGGTGCTCCTCCATTACATGTAACTGCACACACGTGTATACACTGCACATGGCGGCTCTTACCCTGTGATATAAGAGGCTGGTGCTCCTCCATTACATGTCACTGCACACACGTGTATACACTGCACATGACGGCTCTTACCCTGTGATATAAGAGGCTGGTGCTCCTCCATTACATGTCACTGCACACACGTGTATACACTGCACATGACGGCTTTTACCCTGTGATATAAGAGGCTGGTGCTCCTCCATTACATGTCACTGCACACACGTGTATACACTGCACATGACGGCTCTTACCCTGTGATATAAGAGGCTGGTGCTCCTCCATTACATGTCACTGCACACACGTGTATTACACTGCACATGACGGCTCTTACCCTGTGATAGAAGAGGCTGGTGCTCCTCCATTACATGTCACTGCACACACGTGTACACACTGCACATGACGGCTCTTACCCTGTGATATAAGAGGCTGGTGCTCCTCCATTACATGTCACTGCACACACGTGTATACACTGCACATGACGGGTCTTACCTTGTGATATAAGAGGCTGGTGCTCCTCCATTACATGTCACTGCACACAGGTGTATACACTGCACATGACGGCTCTTACCTTGTGATATAAGAGGCTGGTGCTCCTCCATTACATGTCACTGCACACACGTGTACACACTGCACATGACAGCTCTTACCCTGTGATATAAGAGGCTGGTGCTCCTCCATTACATGTCACTGCACACACGTGTATACACTGCACATGACGGCTCTTACCCTGTGGTATAAGAGGCTGGTGCTCCTCCATTACATGTCACTGCACACACGTGTATACACTGCACATGACGGCTCTTACCCTGTGATATAAGAGGCTGGTGCTCCTCCATTACATGTCACTGCACACACGTGTATACACTGCACATGACGGCTCTTACCCTGTGATATAAGAGGCTGGTGCTCCTCCATTACATGTCACTGCACACACGTGTACACACTGCACATGACGGCTCTTACCCTGTGATATAAGAGGCTGGTGCTCCTCCATTACATGTCACTGCACACACGTGTATACACTGCACATGACGGCTCTTACCCTGTGATATAAGAGGCTGGTGCTCCTCCATTACATGTCACTGCACACACGTGTATACACTGCACATGACGGCTCTTACCCTGTGATATAAGAGGCTGGTGCTCCTCCATCATGGCCTCCTTGTACAGATCCTTGTGTCCTTCTATATACTCCCACTCCTCCATGGAGAAATAGACAGTGACGTCCTGACACCTTATAGGAACCTGACAACACAATGACACCGTCATCACCCAGACCCTCCAGTGCTGTTACTGGAGAATTTCCCAGCATTCCCAGCAGTGTCACCTCTCCAGTCAGCAGCTCCATCATCTTGTGGGTGAGCTCTAGGATCTTCTGCTCATGTATCAGGGGTGAGGGGAGGCTCTGTGATGGGGAGGGGTCCTGCTCCGCCCTCCTGACTCCTGGAGATGGATGATGGGAGTCACACAGTCCCCCGATGTCTTCTTCACTATTGTGTACTCCTGTGGATGGAGAGAGACACTTAGGGAATAAACCCTTCAGGGGCCATGTGCTCTCCTCCGGCCTCTCCTCCTGGTACAACGTGCCTACTTACCTCCTCATGGCTCCTACATGACTATTGGTCACTGGTCACATGACACATCACTCACCATACTGGGGGCTGATCTTCAGGTTCTCCGTCACTTGGAAGGTCTGGGGCCGTTCTCCAGGACCCTGGACTCTTCCTATCACTTCCTATGATGGATTCTCCTTCCCGATGTCTGACTTGTTACAGAATACAATACAGAGGAGAGAAATCTAGAGAAGTTTACCTCTCCGCTCAGCAGGAGATGATCTCCAAGGTGAGGTCTAATATTCTTCTGCTGATCTCCTTCCCGTCCATCCTCGGGGGTCATTCAGGAGAAGAGGAGAGAACTGGAGGAGCTGGAGGCTTCTAGTACTGCAGGCGCCTTTATGAGGAGAGGAGAGGAAATCATCCAGGGGACAAGACCAGATGTCACCTCCAGAACCGCACTGCCTGAGCCTGGAGGGGCCCCCACCACATGGAGTCCAGGGGCCCCAACATGGAGATCTCTGGTGGCTCCACAGGAGATAAGTGTCTGATAGATGCAGGTCCCACCTCTGGGCTGTGCTCAGCTGTGTCCAGAACTCCTAGAGAAGAGACTGGAGAGAGCTGAGCTCAGGCCAGGCCCCGCTCCATTCATTCTCCTCCTGGAGGCAGGGGCCCCTCACCAGGACAGTCAGGGGCCAGCGAATGATGACAACCCCCACTATCCCCACTACTCCCCCATCATACTAAGCTTAGGAGCGGAGAAGGACTCCTTGTGTGTAATGGAGGAGAATCTCCGGAGGTGACATGTCTGAGCTCTCCACCACACTGTCTCCTCACAGCTCATCTTACCTGCAGGCTGGAGGAATGGCTGATACCAGAGAGAACAAGAGCCCTGACTACCGACCAGGACCTGCCCAGTATCTGCTGCAATGCAGAGCTGAAGGACCTGGGGTGACGTCACTGTCATGTGATCAGTGCAGGGGGCGGGGCTCAGCAAAGGAGAGGATAAGAGGTGGTGAAGGACCTGGGGTGACGTCACCGTCATGTGATCAGTTCAGGGGGCGGGGCTTGGCAGTGGAGAGTAGAAGAGGTGGTGAAGGACCTGGGGGGACATCACCGTCATGTGATCAGTTCAGGGGGCGGGGCTCAGCAGTGGAGTGGTAAAGAGGTGGTGAAGACCTGCCCAGTATCTGCTGCAGTGCCAAAGCTGAAGGACCTGGGGTGACGTCACCGTCATGTGATCAGTGCAGGGGGCGGAGCTCAGCAGTGGAGAGGAGAAGAGGTTGGGAAGGACTTGGGTGATGTCACTGTCATGTGATCAGTTCAGGGGGCGGGGCTCTGCAGTGGAGAGGAGAAGAGGTGGGGAAGGACCTGGACTGATGTCACCATCATAGAATCAGTGCCGGGGGCGGAGCTTAGCATTGGAGAGAAGAGGTGGTGAAGGACCTGGGATGACGTCACCGTCATGTGATTAGTGCAGTGGGCGGGGCTGAGCAATGGAGAGAGGATGTGGTGAAGGACCTGAGGTGACATCATTGTCATGTGATCAGTGCAGGGGGTGGGGCTCAGCAGTGCGGAGGCTAAGAAATGGGGAAGTACCTGGGGTGACCTTACCGACATGTGATCAGTGCGGGGGGCGGGGCTCAGCAGTGGAGAGGAGATGAGATGTGATGAAGGACCTGGGGAGACGTCACCGGATGTGATCAGTACAGGGGGCGGGGTTCAGCAGCGGAGAGGAGAAGACGTGGGGAAGAAGCAGTGATGATATCACGATCATGTGATCAGTGAAGGGGGCGGGGCTTAGCAGTTGAGAAATAGGGCTTCTATATTTACTAAATCTACATCCCAAACACACCCACGGGTCCCCTTTGTGGTAAAATACCATCCATGGATCTACAAGTTCAGGAATATCACTAATAAACATTGGGTACTATGAAGAAGCATATCCGTCAATAGTGGAATCTCAAAGTCTACCGATGGTATGTTATAAAAGGTCCAAAAATATCAGGCAGACATAGGCAGCAATAAGACCCCACTGCAACAAAAAACATTTTCCACACCGAAAAGGGTCACATTTCCGTGTCTACAATGTCTTCAGTGCTCCAGGGTCATCAGAGGGGAATATTTCACACGCCCACACTCCGGAGAAAGATTTTGTAAGGAAGAGATTAAAAGCCCGTATCTCTCTGATAACCTCCTCATCTGCACTTCATCCCTTAATCGTTCCCTGGATGAAACCGCGCCCTTTCTGGTACCAGGAGAGCTAATAATCAGACAATCAACACGACGAAGGCTGAAACACAGCTCTGATTATTTTTGGCGTTACACTCGCATATATAGTGCATGAAAGCTACCTAACAGTAAGAGGACGTTGCCTTTCCCTCCAATAAGAAACAGACTCGAACATAAATGAACTTATTTGGCAGTTACATACGGGTGCAGGCAATGTGCTAAAAATGTCGTTGGTTACTAGGCCGAGTACATGACATTTTCTAGAATCTTACGAGTTCCATCCTTGCTAAGCAATAAGGACATAATGGAGTCGGGCTACCTTACCCTTCCTTCAATCCCCTCTTAGAACCATATTTTATTTATATAATATGATTCTTACTGCCACTCTTCTTTTTAGCCCCCCTGTACTCCTCCAGATAGCGTTTGTGTGCTCCAGGAGAGTTGTCAGATGCACGGGGAAGTTGGTTGCCCATAGTCCGGTTGGCAGCCCCTTTAGTTAATAATTTGCTTGGTAAAGCGCAAAGCAGAACAATGGCAATTAGGAGAATTACTACAAGGATGGTAACAGATAATTGTGCTAAGACTTGTTTCCAATTACCGAGTCAGCCAAAATATTTGTCCCATGGATTGGAAATACCTGAGTTTCGCTTCAGCTCCTCGGATAATTCTGTGAGTTTGATAATGGCTCGGGTTACTTTACCATCAGGGCCCGTAATATTGGGGATAAAGGTACAACAGGAAGTGGGGTCTGTGAGAACCTTACATACCCCCCCCCCCCCCTTCTCAGCCAATATCATATCAAGGGCCATCCTATTGTGAAATATCCTGATGGAGTCGGCCTGCAGATGCTCAGCCACACCTTGAAGAGCGTCTCTGGTACAGCTTACAAACCTCTGCTGATTGTAAAAGATATAATTGATCCAATCAACCTTTTTGTTCATAGTAATAATAGGAAAATGAGATTCGAAGCCAGCTGCTACTTGGTCCCTGGCTTTAAATTCATCAGGGACCCCTCTTGGGACGCCTATGGCATCTATATACACATGGGGATCAAAGCTACCCGTAATAGGGGCTGATCTCTTGGGGCGTGCCTTTACAGGGCTGTCCTATATCCCCAATCTAACCCCACATTCCATCCTACAGCTTTCCAAGTATAACATTCTTCTCCCTAATGTCCCCCTGTGACACAAATATATGCCTGAGAGGCGCTGCCAGAGTAATCTCCTGAACCCAAGGTAAGATGATCGCAAGTGATAATATTACACAGACAGAAAGTATAGGTAGCTACATGAGTATTGGAGGAGTTCTACCAAAAAGTAACGCCACCATTCTTTTAAATGATGTCGACCTCCGCAGCATTCCCATGTATCAAACAACATAGAATTATTAGCTTCAAGATGAGTCCGAGGGTCAGCATAGTCCCAGGATTGTCGGGCTATCACTTCGAGGTCAGGGCTGTCTGCCCCCGTTAGTACCTCATTGGCTGGGTTTTCAAGGTCGAGGCTGTCTGCCTCCGTTATTACCTCCCTTGTTTTTCTTTCTTCAAGGCCAGGACTGTCTGCCCTCGTTACTGCCTCCTTGTCACCTGGTTCTCCTGGTCGGTTGATAAGTTTCTCTCTTGTGGCATGTATCCAGGTAGGTGAACTGTCAGTGAGGATAGCGGTGCGGCCGAGTAATGGCCACGACGGTGGTAGGGGGGCCAAACGTGAAGTCTCACGGTTTTCTTCCCTTCTTGAGCGTTTTCACTAGAACCTTATCTCCAACCTGAAAGGGATGTGTCGGCTCCTGTGGGAGAGAAGGAGACTTACAAGCAACTGTTTCCTCAAGTTTGGAACAGGTTTCTACCAGATTCCTTACACATTCATCCTGGATTTGTTCCAGGTCCCCTTCAAGAATAATGCCTGGCGTCTTTGCCCACGGGGTTGGGAAGGGTCTTCCAATGAGGATTTCACAAGGGGACAGTCCTGTCCTCTTATTTGGTGTCATTCTGATTTCTGCAAGAACTATGGGCAAAATTTGCTTCCATTTTTTAAAATGTCCCTGCAGTAGCTTTTCTGAGTTTATCTTTAAAGGGGTTGTCCAAGTTATATTTATTGATGACCTATCCTCAGGATAGGTCATCAATATCAGATCGGCGGGGTCCGACACCCGGCACCCCCGCCGATCAGCTGTTTGAAGAGAAGGCGAGCTCTGTGCCAGCGCTGCCTCCTCTTCATTGTACCTACTCGCCGTTGCATCTGCAGCGGTGAGCAGGTGTAATTACACCCAAGCCGTTCCATTCATTTCAATGGGACGGCTCTGTAGTATACACTTGTATAGAAACGAGCCGTCCCATTGAAATGAATGGAACGGCTTGGGTGTAATTACACCTGCTCACCGCTGCAGATGCAACGGCGAGTAGGTAAACAATGAAGAGGAGGCAGCGCTGGCACGGCGCTCGCCTTCTCTTCAAACAGCTGATCGGCGGGGGTGCCGGGTGTCAGACCCCCGCCGATCTGATATTGATGACCTATCCTGAGGATAGGTCATCAATAAATATAACTTGGACAACCCCTTTAATGGTTCTGTTCATTCTTTCTACCACTCCTGATGATTGTGGGTGCCAAGGGATATGGAATTTCCATTCTATCTCAAGGAGCTTCACTAGTTCCTTATTAACTTTGGAAGTGAATGCAGGGCCCTGATCAGATTCTATTTTGGTAGGGAACCCCCATCTGGGAATTATCTTCTGTGTCAATACTCTTGCAACAGTTTTAGCATTTTCTGTTTTGGTGGGGAAAACTTCTGGCCATCTTGAGAACATGTCCACAATCACAAGGGCAATCTCCTGTTTCCCTGCCTTACCTGGGATGTGAGTGAAATCTACCTGCAGGTGAGTGAACGGTGAGGTAGGATAGTCCAGATGCTGATGTGGCACTTTGATCTTGTTATTAGGGTTGTTCCTAAGGCATGTGATGCACCTTCCTATGTAATCCTTCACTATCTCATCAATATCAGTAATGTAGAATCCTTGTTTGAGGAGCATAAGTGTTGTTTGTATACTGTTATGCTCTACACCATGAAAATGTGCCACAAAGAGAGGTGCACTGTGCTGAGGTATACATGGTTTCCTCTTGCAGATTAATCCATTTTTTGGATTCTTCTGCAAGACAGGATAGCACCAGTCTTTCACTTCCTCTTCAGTAGCCGAGGCTTATAAATCTACCAACATTTGAGACTCCTCAAGTGAGGGAGGAAGGAGAAGGGGGAGCTGCAGAGTGGCTGGGCTCTGCAGTGCGGCCTTCTTTGCTGTAACGTCAGCAAATGCATTTCCCAGTGAGACATGATCTTTTGCTCCAGTCTGTGCTTTACAATGTACAATGGCCAGATGTAAAGGTAGTAACAGGGCGGCTAGCAACTCAGTGACTAATTGCGAGTGGCCAATTTTCTTACCATCTGCAGTGACAAAACCTCTCCTTTGCCAGATAATACCGTGGTCCCACACTACCCCATGTGCATATCTACTGTCAGTGTTAGAGTTGTTTCGATACCAAAATTTTGATTCGGTATCGATACCATTAAAAAGTATTGCGATACTCGATACCATTCGATACCATGCGGAAAAAGAAAAACTAAAAAAAAAAAATAATAATTTGTGAATTGCGCATTTTTTTGACTTTTCTGTTACGACGTTCACTGCGTAGTTTTTATTTTTATTCTTAACAGTTTGGAGTCGGACTTTAGATATGGCGATATGTTATATGTTTATCTATATATTTTATATGTAAGATTGGAAAAGGCGGCGATTTGGACTTAATATTTCGGTGTTTTTTTTGTTTTTATTATTATGACTTTTTATTTAATTTTTATTTACCATTTCCCCCCTTAGGGGTAGGACCTGGGATCTTTTCATCCCTTGTCCTATTCACCCTAATAGATCTCTATCAGGGTGAATAGGATTTAACACTCTCCCTGCTGCCCTGTGCACACTTCAGTAGCGTCCTGGCTGCCATGGTAACCGATCGCAATGTAGGGCTCCAATCGGTTACCATGGCAGCCAGGACACTACTGAAGCCCTGGCTGCCATGGGGAACTGCCACTGCCACCAATGGAGGGGACCCTGTGGCCACTGCCACCAATGGAGGGGACCCTGTGGCCACTGCCACCAATGATCTAAAAACTTAAATACTGGAAGGGGGGGGCGGGATTGAGGGCGCCCTGCCCACTCATTAAGTTTAATACGGGGGGGGGGGGGAGTCGCACTGCCCACACAATAATTAACCTTTAATACAGATACAGGAGGCGGATACCACTGGCACCCACCTCCTGTATCTGTATTAAAGGCTAATTATCATTGTGTGGGCAAAACGGGGGCAGAGCTGCAGGCCGGGTACTTGTTACAGGTGGAGGGCACAGGACACTGAGGAGGAGGAGGAGGAGGACGGCACAGGACACTGAGGAGGAGGCTGCTACCGTTCGCCCAGCGCAGCAGTTCTCTCCTCCCATGTCCCTCTTCCCTACCTCCCTCCTTCCTCACGGTCTATGGTCTGAGGGAACACAGCATGTGCCGAGCGCTACACACGCAGTGCCCTCCCATAACAGGAGATACTAGACTGCGCAGTAGCGCGGTCTAGTATTGAAAAAACGAACATCCCAAAACCGAATCGATACTGGCATAAAAGTATCGATTGGGTATCGAAAGTTCGATACCCGAAACAACCCTAGTCAGTGTAGATGGTGACTTCTTTACCTGCATACAATTGACATGCCCTGGTGAGTGCGATGAGTTCAGCGGCTTGTGCAGACTGATATGGGATAGGTTTTGCTTCTAACACAATGTCCGGGAGTTGTACAATGGCATACCCTGCATAGTACGGCGTGTCATTCGGGCGGCTGCATGAACCGTCAACAAAGATTTCCGGTGCGTCTGGCTTCTGGAACCGAGGACAAGTCATGTCTTGGGGAAGTCTCATAGGAGATGCATTTGTTGCAGTCATGAGGGTCTGGTATAAAGTCTTCTGGACATTTCAACCCCAATAGGGCGCTTAGAATAGGGGCTGGTCCAGCGGCAGTGGTTGAGTATTTAACCTGCAGGGAGGGGTTGCTCAACAAGAGGATTTCGTAACCTGACAGTCTTTGAGTGGACATGTGTTGTATATGTAACCCCTTTAAGAGTCCAAGTACGTCATGTGTGGTGTGCAGGACGGTTTGAAGCCCTAAAGTAATGGGGTCGGCTAACTCAATGAGCATAGAGCAGGCAGCGAGGGACCTCAGACATGATGGCATTCCCTGAACAGAGACTGGCATCACTTTCGAGAAAAAGGCACAAGGACATAACTTCCCTCCATGATTTTGCGTCAGTACCCCCGTCATGGTTTTACAATTTTGCAATGCAAATATGTTGAATGTTAACTTATAGTCTGGGAGACCCAACCCTGGGCTTGTCATCATTGCACATTTCAAGTATTCAAAAGCTTCAAACATTTCTTGTGTCCATTTGATAAGATCTGGCATTTCTGGAAGAGTAGTTTGTCTCAATACATTGTCGTAGTATGAGCAATCAGGGATCCACTGTCTGCAATAGTTAATCATACCAAGGAAAGACAACATTTCCTTCTTGGTTTTCGGGGTGACCAGGCCCGATATTGACAGTTGCCTTTCAGGACTGACTTTCCTCTCCCCTTTTGTAAGAACAAACCCCAAGTAATCAACTTGCTCCCTACACCACTGCATTTTCTTTAGTGACACCTTGTGTCCAAATTCAAATAACCATTGTAACAGTGACAGACGATCAGTTTTACATGCCTCCTTTGTCAGACTATACAACAACAAATCATCCAGGTATTGGAGGAGCACAGAGCCCTGGGGGGGTGCCATGATTTCAATGTAATTTGGAGGACAATACTGTACACAACGGGCGAATCAGCATATCCCTGGGGCATTCTGCACCAGGTCAGTTGACGTCCCTCGAAAGAAAAAGCAAAAAGAAGTCTGGTCCGTTCGTCCACCTGGATAGAAAATAATGCATTTTTCAAATCTATCACGGAGAACCACGCTGCCTCTGATGGGATGGCAGCGAGCAACTGTGTGACATCTGGCACTATGGGGGCTATTGGCACAATGAGATTGTTGATGACTCTCAGGTCTTGGACAAATCTTACAGATCCATCAGCCTTAGTAACAGGGTTGATGGGCGTACAGTATGGTGACACTACCTCTTGGAGTATACCTTAAGCCAGGTTTTTTTTTATCATAGGTCTAAGGCCCTCGATTTTTTTCTTTGGACAGTGGATACTGCTTCTGGTATACAGGGGTGGCGTTGGGTTTGAGAGTGGCATGGTAGGGCGTACAGTCAATCATTCCGGTGTCATACTCATCCTGTGACCACAGTCTGGGGTTGATCTGATCTAATTCCGGAGTTTCTGTTCCATTGACAGACAATAAAAGTCTCCGGGTGGGACTTATTTTCATTACTTCAGATTGAACATCGAACCCATACTCAGTAGCTTTGACCTGAAGTCTGAGTATGCAGATCAGATCCCTCCCCAGAAGGTTAACAGGACACTCGGGGACGACATGAAAGGAGTGTGACGTGACAATCTCCACTCAGGGTATGGATTTCCAAACGTTCAGTAGTCAGGACCCCATTAATTCCCATGGAAGGAGTGGACTTTCTCAAGGGACCATCATATTGGTCACTACACAGAACACTGGTGGTTGCTCCACTATCGACAATGAAAGTGGTTTCCCCACCATCGACCAAAAGATAGATGGTGGGATCTTGTTTACAATTTGAAGTGATCTGTGTGAAAGTTGGGGTACCACCTCCTAGGCATCCTCAGTATGAGGGCTGAAGTTGCTGTCTCCAGTCCACGGGGAATCGGGGGCCACTAGCATTTTGAGCAGCACTAGTGTTTGGATTTCGTGAGTTGTGTGCGGGGGGCGGGCGAGGTTGTCTCTCTGCTCAGCAGTTACGTGCCCAATGTCCTTCTTTCCCGCAGTTATAACGACACCCCCCCTGTGTTCTTCTGTCTCTCTCATTCTTTCCAATTGCACATTGTCCTGATGAAGGGGACAGTCCGTCCCAGAAATGCGTAAACAAGCAAATATATGTTTAACCAATAAAAAAGTAAAACTCAGTGAGCTCTCCTGTGGATTACTGATGACGCCGGCAGCGGCCATAAAAGGGTCAATTTTTCTTCCTTCACACAAATTGATCATTATTTCTCGGGCCATTGTTTCTATCATGATTCTTGTTATATCCCCTGTTATTATCATTACGGGTGCGGTTGTAAGTGTGTGTAGGGGGGAGGCTTTCTTTGAGAGATCACCGAAGCACCTGGCTGCTTCTTTTTCATACAGATGTTTCTCAAAGTCAGTAATTTTGTCAGAGGTCCAGGAAGAGATAAGCTGTGACTCATAGTCCAGCCTCATGTACCCAACACTCAGAGAATCTCTTCCAGAACTCCGTGACAGTTTCTCTGGCTTTCAATTTGCATGCTACAGCAACGGGTATAGATGATCTCTGTTTGAAAACCTCCAGCATATGTGCTTCGTTTTGGCCCCACATAGTAGTCCTACCTGCCTCAGTGTTCAGACTATATGTGTCTGCTGTCAGATTTGCCTCTATGGTGTTTACAGAGGGTATAATTGTCTACCTATGGGTTAACTAGGTAGTAGTTTGTCGGACTGTCTCTTGCCACATATTGTTTACATGTCTCACCCTCTTCGGGTGGGGGATATTCATGTTTGGAGCCTTTATCTCCCATTTTGTGACTGATTATAGTTTTACTGTCAACCAGGCACAGAGGATCGTTCTCTAAAACCTACCACGGTCACAAAACCTTATATAAATTCTCCCTAAGAGAACCTTCCAGACCGCCACTTGCGTTCACCGACCTCCGGGTTATAACAGGTTTCCCCTCGCCAGAGTGGTGGGGCGTCTAACGGTCTTTAAGGACAACAACACAATGAATGCAAAACAGAAAGTATTCTTATGACTCTATATCCCGTGAAACTGCAACATACACTTACCACCTGTTACAGATTTCACACAACAAATATTCACTTATCACTCTAAATTGGTTAGTAGTCGGCTTGGGTTCATCCAGGGAGTAAACTCTTAGTCTCCCTGAGACTCTAGTATCCCTGATACTATGTTGATGGTCTGTCGTCACAGAACCATATGTCCTTGGCGTCCCGGATGCCTGAGGGGTATCTCAAGGATCTGAAGTTGGTCAGGGTCCCTGGGTCGGCAAATAAATATTACTCACCAGACACAGGGGGTGACCTTGCAGATCCCACTCGCTGCCACCAAATTTGTAAGGAAGAGATTAAAAGCCCGTATCTCTTTGATAACATCCTTATCTGCACTTCATCCCTCAATCGTTCCCTGGATGAAACCGCGCCCTTTCTGGTACCAGGAGAGCTAATAATCAGACAATCAACACAACGAAGGCTGAAACACAGCTCTGCTTATTTTTGGCATTACACTCATATACACTGCTGCCATCAGAAATTTTGGGGCCCCTTACACAGCTCAAGGCCTGGGACCCCCCCTCCCCGACGCCTCCCCCTCCCCAACGCCTCCCCCTCCCCGACACTGCCCCAGTGGCGGATCCAGGGCCTGGTCTTTGGAGGGGCACTCCATTATGTAGTTCGCCCGCCACACTGCCCCCCACTGAGTAATTTTCCCCACCAAGTTAATTTTGCCCTCACACAAGTTAATTTTTCCCCTAGACAGCCCTGCATTATGTAATTTGCCCCCACACTAAGTAATTTTGCCCCCACACTGTCCTCTATTAGGTAGTTTGCCCGCCACACTGCCCCCCACTGAGTAATTTGCCCCTCTCACAAGATAATTTTGCCCCAGACAGCCCTGCATTATGTAATTTGCCCCTAGTAAGTAATTTGCCCTCACACTAAGTAATTTTGACCCCACACGGCCCTCCATGTAGTTTGCCCGCCACACTGACCCCCCACTAAGTAATTTGCCCCCACACAAATAAATTTTGCCCCCAGACAGCCCTCCATTATTGACCCCCCCCCCACCCTAACTTGTGTTGCTGATCCCGGCCAACTCACTCCCCAGCACCGCCTGGAGGTACCCTTTCCTTAAATCCAGTCATCAGGCTTCTGCGCGTCCTGTGCAGCCTCAGCCTGCGCTCGACAATCTCCTTCGGTCACTGCGGCAGTTACCGAGGGAGATCGCTGAGAACAGGCTGAGATACTGCGCTGCACAGGACGCACAGTGGAAAGCCTGCCTGACCCATCGATCAGCTGAGTGGCAGGCAGCCGGCGAGGTAAGGGACAGGCCGCAGAAGGAAGAGGGGGAAGAGCACTGGGCCCCAGAGCCGGCGGCTACAATTTAAAAAAAAAGGTTCGGGACCGGCCGGGCCCCCCCATGAAAGTTACTTAACAAAAAGAGGAAGTTGCCTTTTTCTCCAATTAGAAACAGACACGAACATAAATGAACTTATTTGGCAGTTACATGCAGGTGCGGGCAATGTGCTAAAAATGTCGTTGGTTACTAGGCAGAGTACATGACATTTTCTAGAATCTTATGGGTTACATCCTTGCTAAGCAATAAAGACATAATGGAGTCAGGCTACCTTACCCTTCCTTCAGATTTCCTGTGAAAGGATTCTTTACCTGTGACAGCAGCTTTGTGATATATATCTTAAAGTGTCCTTGTGGACTGTTGTGCGTTGGGGAGACATCGACCAGGATGAAGGACAGGTTTTCGAAAAATAAGTCGACAATACGTAGGAAAAACTTGCTATTGCCTGGGCCTTTTCATTTTGATTGTTGTTGTCACAACATTTCGCAGTTACCCTTCCAGATTTTAGAACAGGTTCAGTCACCCCCTCGGGGAGGCGACAGGATTAAGCTTTTAAAAAAACGGGAGGCCTTTTGGATCCACAGGTTTTAAATGAACTGTATGCCTTTCTATAAATGTACACTCTTTCATATGACCTATATAATGCTTTGTCTCTCCTACAGAAAACATGATGTGAGTGGAAATTTCCCCTACAGGTCTTTACTGCTGCCTTATATGTCATTATAATAACTGTTATAATTACTGTCACATATCCATTAAGGCTTTATCCTTAACATCTTGTTGATTAGCTATATTCCTGTTTGTTATCCCGGTTATTTTGTTAGATAACATTTCTTTGGGCAATACCCATTGTACTTATTATACCCGCCTGGCCCCTTTAGTTTTCTGTATATATTTCCCTCGTTATGAGACGTCACATCCGGTGACGTAAAATCAGGGGGACTATTTAAAGGTTTATGTTTTTGATTTCTACTTACTTGTTTGACAAAGACTCACATAAAGTCGAAACGCGTTACTTGTTCCTCCATGTGGCAAGAATAAAAGAATGTTGCATCCAGCCCAGCGAGTGCCGGTCTTTTCTGCAATTGTATATTTGGGACGACGACCCTACACCGCACGCTACACTACGGAGTGCCGGCTGTTCTTGGTGTCATTGTGTTCTCAGGTTCCTATAAGGCAGGGGTGCACAACCTGCGGCCCTCGATACCATTCTGTGCGGCCCCCACACAACTGGTAAAAGACATGTAGGTCTATGTCTTATGGCTTCTTACATGTATCTTTTATGTATTCTCCTATTAGATGGGAGTCCTAGTATATACTGTATGTTCAATATGCCAAAAATACAGTATTTCAGTTGTTAATATCCCTTTAAGTTTTATTTTTGGCCCTTGAAATTGGTTCAGGATGACAATGTGGCCCTCAACCAGAAAATGTTGTGCACCCCTGCTACAAAATGTCAGGACGTCACTGTCTATTTCTCCATGGAGCAGTGGGAGTATATAGAAGGACACAAGGATCTGTACAAGGAGGCCATGATGGAGGAGCACCAGCCTCTTATATCACAGGGTAAGAGCCGTCATGTGCAGTGTATACACGTGTGTGCAGTGACATGTAATGGAAGAGCACCAGCCTCTTATATCACATGGTAAGAGCCGTCATGTGCAGTGTATACACGTGTGTGCAGTGACATGTAATGGAGGAGCACCAGCCTCTTATATCACAGGGTAAGAGCCGTCATGTGCAGTGTATACACGTGTGTGCAGTGACATGTAATGGAGGAGCACCAGCCTCTTATATCACAGGGTAAGAGCCGTCATGTGCAGTGTATACACGTGTGTGCAGTGACATGTAATGGAGGAGCACCAGCCTCTTATATCACAAGGTAAGAGCCGTCATGTGCAGTGTATACACGTATGTGCAGTGACATGTAATGGAGGAGCACCAGCCTCTTATATCACAGGGTAAGACCCGTCATGTGCAGTGTATACACGTGTGTGCAGTGACATGTAATGGAGGAGCACCAGCCTCTTATATCACAAGGTAAGAGTCGTCATGTGCAGTGTATACACGTGTGTGCAGTGACATGTAATGGAGGAGCACCAGCATATTATATCACAGGGTAAGAGCCGTCATGTGCAGTGTATACACGTGTGTGCAGTGACATGTACTGGAGGAGCACCAGCCTCTTATATCACAAGGTAAGAGCCGTCATGTGCAGTGTATACACGTGTGTGCAGTGACATGTAATGGAGGAGCACCAGCCTCTTATATCACAGGTTTAAGACCCGTCATGTGCGGTGTATACACGTGTGTGCAGTGACATGTAATGGAGGAGCACCAGCCTCTTATATCACAGGGTAAGAGCCGTCATGTGCAGTGTATACACGTGTGTGCAGTGACATGTAATGGAGGAGCACCAGCCTCTTATATCACAAGGTAAGACCCGTCATGTGCAGTGTATACACGTGTGTGCAGTGACATGTAATGGAGGAGCACCAGCCTCTTATATCACAGTGTAAGAGCTGTCATGTGCAGTGTATACACGTGTGTGTAGTGACATGTAATGGAGGAGCACCAGCCTCTTATATCACAGGGTAAGAGCCGCCATGTGCAGTGTATACACGTGTGTGCAGTGACATGTAATGGAGGAGCACCGGCCTCTTATATCACAAGGTAAGAGCCGTCATGTGCAGTGTATACACGTGTGTGCAGTGACATGTAATGGAGGAGCACCGGCCTCTTATATCACAAGGTAAGAGCCGTCATGTGCAGCGTATACACGTGTGTGCAGTGACATGTAATGGAGGAGCACCGGCCTCTTATATCACAAGGTAAGAGCCGTCATGTGCAGCGTATACACGTGTGTGCAGTGACATGTAATGGAGGAGCACCAGCCTCTTATATCACAGGGTAAGAGCCGTCATGTGCAGCGTATACACGTGTGTGCAGTGACATGTAATGGAGGAGCACCAGCCTCTTATATCACAGGGTAAGAGCCGTCATGTGCAGTGTATACACGTGTGTGCAGTGACATGTAATGGAGGAGCACCAGCCTCTTATATCACAAGGTAAGACCCGCCATGTGCAGTGTATACACGTGTGTGCAGTGACATGTAATGGAGGAGCACCAGCCTCTTATATCACAAGGTAAGAGCCGTCATGTGCAGTGTATACACGTGTGTGCAGTGACATGCAATCGAGGAGCACCAGCCTCTTATATGACAAGGTAAGAGCCGTCATGTGCAGTGTATACAAGTGTGTGCAGTCACATGTAATGGAGGAAAACCAGCCTCTTATATCACAAGGTAAGAGCCGCCATGTGCAATGTATACACGTGTGTGCAGTGACATGTAATGGAGGAGCACCAGCCTCTTATATCACAAGGTGAGAGCTGTCATGTGCAGTGTATACACGTGTGTGCAGTGACATGTAATGGAGGAGCACCAGCCTCTTATATCACAAGGTAAGAGCCGTCATGTGCAGTGTATACACGTGTGTGCAGTGACAGTAATGGAGGAGAACCAGCCTCTTATATCACAAGGTAAGAGCTGCCATGTGCAGTGTATACACGTGTGTGCAGTGACATGTAATGGAGGAGCACCAGCCTCTTATATCACAAGGTAAGAGCCGTCATGTGCAGTGTATACAAATGTGTGCAGTGACATGTAATGGAGGAGCATCAGCCTCTTATATCACAGGGTAAGAGCCGTCATGTGCAGTGTATACACGTGTGTGCAGTGACATGTAATGGAGGAGCCCCAGCCTCTTATATCACAAGGTAAGAGCTATTATGTGCAGTGTATACACGTGTGTGCAGTGACATGTAATGGAGGAGCCCCAGCCTCTTATATCACAGGGTAAGAGCAGTCATGTGCAGTGTATACACGTGTGTGCAGTGACATATAATGGAGGAGCACCAGCCTCTTATATCACAAGGTAAGACCCGTCATGTGCAGTGTATACACGTGTGTGCAGTGACATGTAATGGAGGAGCACCAGCCTCTTATATCAGAGGGTAAGAGCCGTCATGTGCAGTGTATACACGTGTGTGCAGTGACATGTAATGGAGGAGCACCAGCCTCTTATATCACAGGGTAAGAGCCGTCATGTGCAGTGCATACACGTGTGTGCAGTGACATGTAATGGAGGAGCAGAAGCCTCTTATATCACAGGGTAAGAGCCGTCATGTGCAGTGTGTACACGTGTGTGCAGTGACATGTAATGGAGGAGCACCAGCCTCTTATATCACAGGGTAAGACCCGTCATGTGCAGTGTATACACGTGTGTGCTATACACGTGGGTGCAGTGACATATAATGGAGGAGCACAAGCCTCTTATATAACAAGGCAAGACCCGTTATGTGCAGTGTGTACACGTGTACAGTGACATGTAATGGAGGAGCACCAGCCTCTAATATCACAGGGTAAGAGCCGTCATGTGCAGTGTATACACGTGTATGCAGTGACATGTAATGGTGGAGCACCAGCCTCCTATATCACAAGGTAAGAGCCGTCATGTGCAGTGTATACATGTGTGTGCAGTGACATGTAATGGAGGAGCACCAGCCTCTAATATCACAAGGTAAGAGCCGTCATGTGCAGTGTATACACGTGTGTGCAGTGACATGTAATGGAGGAGCACCAGCCTCTTATATCACAGGGTAAGAGCCGTCATGTGCAGTATATACACGTGTGTGCAGTGACATGTAATGGAGGAGCACCAGCCTCTTATATCACAAGGTAAGAGCCGTCATGTGCAATGTATACACGTGTGTGGAGTGACATGTAATGGAGGAGCACCAGCCTCTTATATCACAGGGTAAGAGCCGTCATGTGCAGTGTATGCACGTGTGTGCAGTGACATGTAATGGAGGAGCACCAGCCTCTTATATCACAAGGTAAGAGCCGTCATGTGCAGTGTATACACGTGTGTGCAGTGACCTGTAATGGAGGAGCACCAGCCTCTTATATCACAGGGTAAGAGCCGTCATGTGCAGTATATACACGTGTGTGCAGTGACATGTAATGGAGGAGCACCAGCCTCTTATATCACAGGGTAGGAGCCGTTATGTGCAGTGTGTACACGTGTGTGCAGTGACATGTAATGGAGGAGCACCAGCCCCTTATATCACAAGGTAAGAGCCGTCATGTGCAGTGTATACACGTGTGTGCAGTGACATGTAATGGAGGAGTACCAGCCTCTTATATCACAGGGTAGGAGCCGTTATGTGCAGTGTGTACACGTGTGTGCAGTGACATGTAATGGAGGAGCACCAGCCTCTTATATCACAGGGTAGGAGCCGTTATGTGCAGTGTGTACACATGTGTGCAGTGACATGTAATGGAGGAGCACCAGCCTCTAATATCACAAGGTAAGAGCCGTCATGTGCAGTGTATACACGTGTGTGCAGTGACATGTAATGGAGGAGCACCAGCCTCTTATATCACAGGGTAAGAGCCGTCATGTGCAGTGTATACACGTGTGTGCAGTGACATGTAATGGAGGAGCACCAGCCTCTTATATCACAGGGTAAGACCCGTCATGTGCAGTGTATACACGTGTGTGCAGTGACATGTAGTAAAGGAGCAGCAGCCTCTTATATCACAGGGTAAGATCCGTCATGTGCAGTGTATACACGTGTGTGCAGTGACATGTAATGGAGGAGCACCAGCCTCTTATATCACAGGGTAAGAGCCGTCATGTGCAGTGTATACACGTGTGTGCAGTGACATGTAATGGAGGAGCACCAGCCTCTTATATCACAAGGTAAGAGCCGTCATGTGCAGTGTATACACGTGTGTGCAGTGACATGTAATGGAGGAGCACCAGCCTCTTATATCACAAGGTAAGAGCCATCATTTGCAGGTGGCCATTTATGAAGGAGCTCGGAGTCAGCGCTGCCTGTAACGTGTCCTTCTTTACGTCCTATGACAGGGAT
Organism: Bufotes viridis; assembly: GCA_033119425.1. Classification (NCBI taxonomy): domain Eukaryota; kingdom Metazoa; phylum Chordata; class Amphibia; order Anura; family Bufonidae; genus Bufotes; species Bufotes viridis. Next base: position 1,495,675 of record CM065589.1, on the reverse strand, counting down.
GCCCAACCTGTGGCCCTCCAGCTGTTGCGAAACTACAACTCCCAGCATTCCTGGACAGCCTACAGCTATCGGTCTACAGCAGGGCATTGTGGGAGTTGTAGTTTTACAACAGCTGGAGAGCCGCAGGTTGGGCATCCCTGTCCTATGATGTCGCTTCATCTGAAGTGAGTAGTTTATGAAAGATGTCAGTCGTGAACAGACGTTTGCTCACCTGAATGTTCGGACAGGGAAATGTGAATGATGCCTAAAATCAGCATTTATGATTCCTTCTGCAGAGTGACTGTCCTCATGTCTCTGGATCCACCTGTATGTTAATTGATAACCTTCCTCCCTGCTGCTGTTTAGAGCAGACCGCAGTCTCCGTAGTTGTGCACTAATAGAGAGCTGTCATTCCAAATTCGAACTGCTGCTGGAAGGCGGACATTTTGTCACGGCTTAGTATGGAGTCTGTGGCTTTAACTGAGCAGTGCAAGATTCCCACAGAAGCAGAGGAGGAGGTACGCTAGAGAGAGTCTGTGAGCAGCGGGGCACGGGCTTCCTAGTAAGTCAACCAACATCATTAGGTCTGGGCTCTATTTAAAGAAGAACTTCCACAAAATGTGTATTCTCTTCCCTGTTAAAACGGTACATAATGTAAACTCTAGTGAAGGTAAGCATCTTACCAGTGTCTGTATTAGTGAGTTATCCCCTCACTTCTGATTCTCAGCTATGCCAAGTGACCAGCACTCAGACTCTCCAAATAACACAGCATCTTATGTGTGGACAGGAAGGCCGTTTCTCTGTGTATTCCTATGGGAGCCTCAATGTCGGTCTTGTAGGAATCAATAGAGAAGTAACTGACTTCCTGTCCTGTGTCAGCTGGTGTTCAGAGAGTTGGTCACATTACACAACTGAGGATCAGAAGGGAGGGGATAACTCACAAATACAGTCACCGGTGAGAAGATTACATTCATTACAGATTACATCATGCACCTTTTTAACGGGTCAGCAAATGAAAACAAAAATCGTGGGAGCGCTACTTAAATAAAATGCAGAGTGCTGAGGAATGAGGTGTGGACAGATGGATAGCCAGACACTGTTAGGCTGTTCAGATTTAGGTGTTTTATTAAAAGAGTTCTCTGGGAAGTAAGAAGATTAAAATACTTAAATATACTTTATTATAAATATATTTCCAAATACTTTTCATTAGTTATAATGGCTCGTTTTGTCTGGGGAGGAATTATTAGGAGAAATAAAATGGCCACCGTCCTATCAGTACACACAAAACCTGTCCAATCACACAGGAGGATGAGTTACTTAACAACACTGAGCTAAAGAGCTGCCTCAGCCTCCTCTCTGCTCTGCTTGTCAGGGATTATGATCTTGAATACAGTTTAATATGAGCTTCAGCTAAATCTCTGTAGGAATGGAGTTGATGAGGAGACATGAAGTACAGAGAGAATGGTAGGAGTGATGAGCAGCAGCACTTGTATGCAGTCTCCATTACCACAGTCTGTCCTGTCCATCCTCTCTGTACTTAATGTCTCCTCATCAACTCCATTCCTACAGCGATTGAGCTGAAGATCCTATCCGCTGTATTTAGGATGATAATCCCTGACAAGTAGATCAGAGAGGAAGATGAGGCAGCTCTTTAGCTCAGTGCTGTGAAGTAACTTGTCCTGTGTGATTAGGACAGGTTTTGTGTGTACTAATAGGATGGCGGCCATTTTATTTCTCCTGATAATTGCTACCTAGACAAAACGAGCCATAATAACTAATGAAAGGTATTTGGGAAATTATTTATAATAAAAGAATATTTAAGTATTTTCATTTTCTTAATTCCTGGAGAACCCCTTTAAGTCATGGTCAATAAAAGTGGTGAATTCTGAGGAAAACCTCTTGTTACCACGAAATTATAAAGTAGAAGATGAAGATATCCTGCAGTGCTCTTCAGGAGAAAACCTCTTTACCCTTAATGTATGTATGGTAAAGGTATTTTTTAAGAATTGATTGGTTCTGCCCCTTTTATATTACTTTTACTCTGTATAATGATGGATGGCATACCCAACCCCCATTGTGCTAGGCCACATTCCTGAGTGGTCATCTCAGAGACATGCGAGCTGCACACTGGAGAAGGGGATGAAGTGCATAAACCTGGTTTTCACTAGGGTTGCACAAAGCACTGGTGCGGCCGCATCTGGAATATGCAGTTCAGTTCTGGGCACCAGTCCATAGAAAGGATGCCCTGGAGCTGGAGAGAGTACAGAGGAGAGCAACTAAACTGATAAGGGGCATGGAGGGTCTGAGTTATGAAGAAAGATTAAAATAATTTAATTTATTTAGTCTTGAGAAGAGACGTCTAAGGGGGGACAGGATTAACCTATACAAATATATAAATGGGCCGTACAAAAAATACGGTGAAAAACTGTTCCATGTAAAATGCGTTCAAAAGACAAGAGGCCTCCGACCGGAGAAGAAAAAGTTCAGTCTCCAGAAGCGTCAAAGCTTCTTTACTGTGAGAGCTGTGAATCTGTCGAATAGACTCCTCAGGACGGGGTCACAGAAGAAACAGTGAACAGTTTTAAAAAGGGTTTAGATGCATTCTTAAATGTAACCGACATTAATGCTTATGAAAACGAGTAGAAATCTTCCTTCTGGGATTCGCGTCCCCACCTATCCCTTGGTTGAACTTGATGGACTTATGTCTTTTTTTCAACCTTATTAACTATGTAACTATCAAACTTTCAATACCCAATCAATACTTTTGTATCCGGATCGATACCGGGATTTGCTATTTTCCGATACTAGGCTGCGTTACTGCTGAGCCTAATATCAGTTAGAGAACATGGCGCTCACCGCTCTTGGCATGCACCATGTTCTCCTGAGCCAGCATAGTAGAGAAGGATTGAGACCCTCCCCACTGTGACGCGGCTGCCGCTGGCCACCAATGGAAAGAGAGGGGAGAGGCTGTGAAGTGGTCGCAGCCACCAATGCATATAATTAACATGATTATAATACTGAGGGGGGAGGCCACTGCACCACCAATGCGTAATATTACCCTTAAATACAAATGTAGGCTGCGGGTGTCAGCCATATCACATACTCTATGACAGGGCACAGCGATCAGCCCGAATTCGTCAGTTAATTGATGGGGATCGCCGCGCCCTGTCATAGAGGCTACATTAGTATTTAAGGGGTTAATCATATGTATTGGTGGTGCAGTGGCTCCCCCTCAGTATTATATTCATGTTAATTATCTTCATTGGTGGTGCAGTGCCGCCCCCCCCTTCTCAGTATTATAATCATTGGTGGCGCAGTGCCACCCCGCCTTCTCAGTATTATAATCATTGGTGGTGCAGTGCCACCCCGCCTTCTCAGTATTATAATCATTGGTGGTGCAGTGCCACCCCCCCTCTCAGTATTATAATCATTGGTGGTGCAGTGCCGCCCCCCCTCTCAGTATTATAATCATTGGTGGTGCAGTGCCACCCCGCCTTCTCAGTATTATAATCATTGGTGGTGCAGTGCCACCCCCCCTCTCAGTATTATAATCATTGGTGGTGCAGTGCCACCCCCCCTCTCAGTATTATAATCATTGGTGGTGCAGTGCCACCCCGCCTTCTCAGTATTATAATCATTGGTGGTGCAGTGCCACCCCCCCTCTCAGTATTATAATCATTGGTGGCGCAGTGCCGCCCCCCTCTCCTTCCCCCAGTATTATATTCATTGGTGGAAGTGGCCACAGGGTCCCCTCCCTTCCTCCTCAGAATATTCATTGGTGGCAGTGGCAGCTTCCAATTGGATCCCCAGCAGTGAAATGGCGGGGCTCCGATCGGTTACCGTGGGAGCCAGGTATGCTACTAAAGCCTTCCATGGTTGCCATGGTAAGCTCCCTGCTGCTCTGTGCACAAAGTCCACGGTGGCAGGGAGAGTGTTAGATGCCATTCACCCTAATAGAGCTCTATTAGCGTGAATATGACAAGGGATTAAAAATCCCAGGTTCAAGCCCCTTAAGGGGATTTAATAGTTATAAAAAAAAACTTAAAAAAACCCACCAAAATATATAAACAATAAAAATTAAACATATTAGGTATCACCACATCCAAAAAAGTCTGAACTATATAAAAATATTATGTTAAAAGAGTAAAATGAAATAAATATATTAACATATTGGATTGTTTTTGGACCTTAAACAGCCAATAAGAAGGTTTATTTTTTGGGTGGAATTAGCCCGGACTCCAGGATGACCACATTATATTTCTCTGAGGTCAACTGAGAGCGGCATCCATGGAGGAAAAGTAATCTATATATATATATATATAAAAAGGACGTATGTATGTGTGTACAGTGGCGATCAAAATTTGAGAACACACAATTTCCAAAATGTCAAGGTCATAGTGTCGTCCTATGTGACTATATCCTAACATGAGTAAAATAGCATAAATTGTATTTATTCTAAAGCACAGAATAAAAATGTAAATTAGATAATTGAAAAAGAACACTGCAGGTTATTGGTGTTAATCTGGCAACTGGCGCTAATTTCTTTAATGATCTGACAACCCTATGTAACCGGCAGCTGAACTTTCCAGTTTTCACCGACTTTACCAAAATGGTGTGCCGTTCCAAAGTGACTGAAACCCTCCGGCAGCAGGTTGTCCAGATGAAGGCCAAAGGGGTGACCAATAGCAAGAGAAGTTAGTCGTTCCGAGTCTGTGATTTCTAGAATATTGCATCTTTAGAACATCACAAACTCATCCCCAAGAAGTCCCCCAAGAAGGCTGTTCGCCCTCGAAAGATAAATGCTAGAGAGGACGAGATAATGCGGAGAATCTCCATGGGTAATCGTTTCTACACTGCCGCTGGAATTGCTCCCAGTTCAGCACTGAACAGGGTAAGGATCTGTCCCGTCGTACAGGGTCTCGACGTTTACGAGCATTTGGACTGAAAGACCTTTCTGCAGTGACCAAACCCCTCACCAGCAGAAAGAATCACAAGGCCAGACTCCCCTTCGCGGAGGAGCGTGTTGTGTGGACAGAGGAGACGTTCTCCAGAGCTCATTTTACTGATGAAAGCAAGTTTCATTTATTTGGGTCTGATGGGAAACATTATATTTGTCGACAAACTGGGGAAAGACTGAACCCAAAGTGTGTAAAGAAGTCAGTGAAAGGTGGAGGAGGAAGAGTCAGGCCTCTTTCACACAAGCGAAAATTCCGCACGGGTGCAATGCGTGACATGAACGCATTGCGCCCACACTGAATCCAGACCCATTCACTTCAATGGGGCTGTGTACATGAGCGGTGGTTTTCACGCATCACTTGTGCGTTGCATGAAAATCTCAGCATGTTCTATATTCTGCATTTTTCACGCAACGCAGGCCCCATAGAAGTGAATGCGGATGCGTGAAAATCGCATCACATCGGCAAGCAAGTGCGGATACATTGCGATTTTCACGCATGGTTGCTAGAAGAAGATGTAAGTAAATTGATAAAAGTCAGCTTACTGTATTATTTTCCCTTATTACATGGTTTTAAAGGAAAATAATAGCATTCTTAATACAGAATGCTTACTAAAATGTGGCTTAAAGGGTTAAAAAATTATAAAAATTAACTCACCTCATCCAATTGAACGTGCAGCTGGCATGGTGTTCTTTCTTCTTCTTTGAGGACCTGCGAAAGGACCTTTGATGACGTCACGTGGTGAGCGCGGTGACCTCAGCGCAGGTCCTGTTGAATGAAGATAGGAGATCCTTCTCACCACATGGTGAGCGTGATGACGTCATCAAAGGTCCTTTTGCAGGTCCTGAAAGAAAACAATGCCAGCAACGCGATCAATTGGATGATTTTTTAACCCCTTAAGCACATTTTAGTAAGCATTCTGTATTTAGAATGCTATTATTTTCCTTTATAACTATGTTAGAGGGGAAATAATAACATCTACACAACACTGAGCCCAAACCCGAACTTCAGTGAAGAAGTCCAGGTCTGGGAACCACATTCAGCTTTTTCTCATGCGCCTGCAAAATGCATTGCACTCGGGCGGAAAAAACTGAACAACGCAATTGCAGTCAAAACTGACTGAAATATCGTGCGCAATCGCGTGGATTGCAAATCCGGAACACCCGTGTGAAAGAGGCCACATGGTTTGGGGAATGTTTTCTGCAGCAGGAGTTAGACCTCTAATACAGCTACATGGCAGGGTGAATACAAGCGTGGATCAGAACCTTCTTCAACCACACGTGGTTCCTTGTGTTCATCACTCAATCAGCCAGCAATTTTCATGTAGGACAATGTCCCCTGTCACACAGCAGGGTCACGACAACGTCACCATTGTCTCCGACAGACATCGTCTTCTTGGCTCGATATTGTACTTTCTCCTCGCACTGTGACCTTCATTGCTCCGACAGTCTGACCCTCCGGTGCGGAGACAGTGATATTGGGGGCATGATGACTATATCACTGATTTATCTGACTGGGTGATCTGTGATAATTAACCCCATATGTACATTCCTGCGGATGATCCTCAGCTTTAGACCTCTTGCACACGAATGTTGCGCATCCCTTCCGTGTATTGGGGACCGCAAAGTCTGTGCGGCGGCCGGGACGGATCGAGACCCATTCAACTGTAATGGGTCCATGATCCATCCACACAGCAAAAAAATTGAACAAGGTATGGAGGCATGGACAGACACACCACGGAAGCACTCCATAGTGCTTTCGTGGGGTCCGTTTCGTGCTTCCGTTCCGCATCTTCGTGATTACGGACCTATTCAAGTGAATGGGTCCGTACCAGTGATGTGGAGTGCACACGGGCCAGTGCCCATGTATTGCGGACCCACCGTATGCAGGCCACAATACGGCCACGGGCACACAGCGTTCTTGTCCATGAACCCTTACAACGAGACCTGGCTGATAGTCTGTAACTCTCCTGAAGCTGCCTGACATATAAACCCCTTCAGCCAGCGAGCAGGAAGAAAGGGCCGGCAGGCTGCAGGGAGAGCCCCGATCCCCGCTCCCGCTATAACTGGACATAACAGCAGGTGGCGGGGGAGGGGCTTCTCTTGCAATTGCCCATTGCGCCTATTTAGGCCGTTCTCTGACCCCACAGTCCAGACATCTACCAGTGTCCATATCTTTTTTTTTTTAAACATAACTTTTATTGTTTTCAGAAGAAAAAGAACAGGTAAGTGTTACACACAGAGTACAAAATGTACGATTGGTCTGTAGTATTAACAATCGTTATAAATCTTATTATACACTCTGCATGGTGTCATCATTCTCAGCATAGTAACTAACAGAGCAGGTCATATAAACATTACTATAAGTAACATTGGGAGAATAAAGGGAAGGAAATAGAGATAAAGAAGGAGTAAGGGGGAGGGGGTAAGTGACAAGGAGTGTTAAGTACATCAGAGCTTTACCTATCTGTTAGGACTGTGTTAAATTTGGAGTGAAGCCAACAATCCCATGTAAGTTTAAACTTAGCTCCTTTGTTGGATATGGAAGCATTGAACAGCGTTTATAATTTCCGGAGGAGGAGGGTTTGGATTATTCCAATAGAAGGCAATTTTCATTCTAGTAGCCACAATTACATGAGTGACAACTAGAGATGAGCGAACATTAAAAAAAAGTCCGGTGTTCGGCGGGTTGTGGTAAGTCGCGCATCCCGTTATGGATTCCACTATAGCGGCATATGGAATCCATAAGAGCGGCTGCCACCAACCCGAACTGTTGAACAGCCGAAGGACCTGGGGTGACGTCACTGTCATGTGATCAGTGCAGGGGGCGTGGCTCAGCACGGGATCAAATCCAGCCCCCTACACTGATCACATGACAAGGACATCACCCCAGGTCCTTCGGCTGTTCAACAGTTCGGGTTGGTGGCAGCCGCCCCTTATGGATTCCATATGCCGCTATAGTGGAATCCATAACGGGATGCGCGACTTACCACAACCCGAACGCCGAACACTGGACTTTTTTTTAATGTTCACTCATCTCTACTGACAACTACTCTAATAGTTTGGGGAAATAAGTCTAAATCAACGGAGAGTAAGGCCTGAGCTATAGATAGTGAGATTGGGATATTACATATTGGAGTAAGAATTAGATTAATTGAGCTCCAGACCGGTTTGATGTCTCTGCATTCCCACCATACGTGTTCCATATCGGCTTTAGCTGCTGAGCATCTCCAGCAGACATGGGATGATAGGGGGTACATCTTAGATAATCTGTAGGGTGTATAGTACCATCTATAGAGGATTTTCCTGGAGTTTTCAAGATGGTTTATACATTTGGAAGAAACCCTGTATAATAGAAAATGCAGTTTCCCATTGTTCTTAGGAAATATTCACGCTCAATGTTGATTCCCATTTATGTAGTAAAGGGGTCAGTGGTGAGTCCGATCTCTCCACCATAAGGTGGTAGCTGAGAGATAGGGCCTTGAGGGTACTTAGAGGGTTTCTAAAGATTTCCACTATTTAACAAGTGTCAGAGGATATGGGGAGGACCACCCCAGACAAAAAATGTCTGATTTGTAAGTACTTGTAAAAATCTCTATGGGGAATCTTAAATTTCCCTGCTAGGTCTGTGAAGGAGCTTAAAATCTTATTGGTGTAAAGTTGACTCAGGTTTTTAATTCCCAGGTCGGTCCAATTAGAGATCCTTAAGTTTGGGACACACCTCTCCAATGTCCCCAAGGGGATGTCTGTAAATGAGATATTAATAAGTTTTAGTTTTGTTGTCAATAGGGTCCAAAGATCAAATGCAGCCTGAATTGTGGGAGACAAATTTGGGATGTGAGTATTTCCCAACAGGGAGTTGGAGAGGAAAAATAATTGGGGTTTAACACCCATGATATAGTTTTCGATTGTGACCCAGTGCTTGTCGGTCTGGTTTAACCAAGTGCATCTCAGTTGTTCTAAAATACACGCCCTATAGTACTTAATTATAGAGGGGCAGCCTAGACCCCCTTTGGCAATGGGTAGGTACATTACATCTGCCTGGATTCTTGGTTTTTTATCTTGCCATACAAATTTAAGAAGTAGTGTTTGGATTTCTTTTAAGTTTTTTATGGGAATAGAGATTGGGAGGTTGTGGAATAGGTATAGTATTTGTGGGATGATGAACATTTTTAGGGCCGCTTTTCTTCCCATCCAAGATATTTCACAATTTTTCATATTGTTTAGGTCTAATTTAATTTTTTCTTTTAGGATGTTATAGTTTACTGTGAGGAGATCAGAGAGTGATGGGGTAAGTTTAATTCCGAGGTAAGTGATATGTTCAGAGTTCCATTTAAAGGGGAATTTAGATTTCAGCAAATTAAGGTCCGAAGCCTCTAAGCCTAGATTGAGGACCTGAGTTTTAGCTACCTTCAAGCTGTAGTATGAAATATAGCTAAAGGATTTTAATATTGGCATGACAATAGGCAGGGATGTTGTTGGATTGGTTAGTGCCAGGATTATGTGGTCGGCAAATAAACCGATTTTGTGGTTTGTTTCTCCAGTTTTAATACTTGTTACTTGTGTATGGGCCCTGATACTTTCTGCTAGAGGTTCAATAGCCAGTGCAAAAATTATGGGAAATAGGGGGCACCCCTGTCTCATTCCGTTATTAATTCGGAATTGATTAGACAACATCCCATTTATATGGACATTAGCAGATGGTTCGGAGTATAATGCACTTATTGCTTTATTCATTTGCCCATGTATTCCAAACCTAGTTAGGAATGCCCCCAAATACTCCCAATGAACTCGATCGAATGCCTTCTCTGCATCTAGAGACAGAAGCAGAGAAGGCATCCGATTTGCCTTGGAAAAATAGATAAGGTCAATTATACGTCGTCTGGTGCCGTCTAGGGTCTGTCTTGACTTGACAAAACCCACTTGATCATGGTGAATAAAATGAGGGATAAGTAACGAATCCGATAATCTATTGGCTAGTAGTTTTGAGTATAGTTTAAGGTCAGCGTTTAAAAGGGAGATCGGACGGAAATTTTCTGGGACATCGGGAGATTTGCCCGGTTTGGGTATAGCTACAATAATAGCTTGGAGCATTTCTGGTGGACAATATATGGGAAAATGTGGTTAAGAGGAAAGGAGACAAAAAATTTCCAAAGGTTTTAAAATATTCGTTGGATGTGGATATATTACCTTTGGATGATTTTATAACGTGCAGTATTCCATTGATATCCATTGGTCTGTTGACCTGTTCTAGTTGTTCAGGGGAGAGTTTGGGCAATGAAATATCCGCTAGGAATTTATCGATTAGATCCGGAGTCGGTTGTGGAGTTAGTTTGTTGTCTTTAAGATTGTATAGATTATAGTAGTAGTTGGCAAAAGTGTTAGCTATTTCTTGGGGGTTAATTACTTTTTCCTTATTGGAGTTATATACGTATGGTAGTTCTTTCCTATTTAATGAGGTTTTGACTTTGTGGGCTAGTACCTTACTTGCTCTGTTTCCTTGCGCATAAAATTTCACTTTTGACCGTCTCAAATTGTGTTCGTATGTATTTTGGTAGAGTTGGTAAAGTTCGAATCTTAGGCCTCTGAGTTGGTTACTAATAGTTCGGGAAGGATTTGCGTTGTCTATAGATTCTAACCTTGTTATCTCTGCGCATAACTGTTCTGTACGTATGCGTTTTTGCTTTTTTAGATAAGATGAAATACGAATGAGGTGACCTCTTATGAAGGCTTTATGGGCGCACCAGATCGTGGTGGGTTGGACGTCGGAGTAGAATTATGTTTAAAATAGTCCAGGAGTGCTTCTGTAATTTGTGATTGAGTAGAAGGTAGGGATATTTGGTAGTTATTGATACGCCAAGGAATAAAAGAGGGATGGTTGAATCGTTCTGGAATTTGACATGACACTGGAGCGTGGTCGGACCATGTTATGGATCCTATACTAGAGGACGTGACATTTTGAAGAGTCCATTTGTCCACTAGAATCAAATCAATTCTTGAATATTGTTTGTGGGGGTGAGAGTAAAAAGTATAGTCACGTTCTGATGCGTGTAGGACTCTCCATGTATCGTATAAATCCTCAGATAGCAAGTATTGTGCAAATTGTGAGGGAGATTGAGAGGTGACGTGGTTAGATTTATCAATTATTGGTGAAGGAGGTAAATTAAAATCCCCGCATACAACCAGGGATCCTTGTTTAATGGCTACGGCAGACGTTTATACTTCTTTTATAAATGTAAGCTGGTTTGTGTTTGGTGCATATAGGGAGTCTAGTGTATATAGGGCATTATTAATGTTACACACTAAAATAACATATCTCCCTTCACTGTCACTAGTACTCTGAATTAGTTGAAAAGAGAGGGAGTCCTTGATAGCAATGACTACTCCTCTTTTCTTGTTCTTGGCCGGTGAAACAAATATGTTAGTGAATTTCTTATGTTTAAGCCTATACGTATCAGACTCATTCAGATGGGTTTCTTGAGTACAGATCACATCACTTTTGAGAGAAATGACTTCCTTCCAAAGTAAGGATCTCTTAATCGGACTGTTTAGTCCGTTAACATTGAACGAATAAATTTTTATGACCATCACCAGTAATGAAAAGGTGCAGATTAGATAAAGCAGTAAATTATAAAATATGCTGTAGAGCAAGTGTGGGTAGCCTCAATGAGACACTGCAGATGCTCCTCAGCATAAAGCACATATAGATACAGGAAGAACAATTTCACTTGTCACTTAAGTAGTAAGAGTGGTGTGAGCGAGTAAAGGAAGTAAGAAATAGATGTTAGGATGGATAGGACGGGTTAGATAAAGTCAAACCAAACAAAGTCACTTTATCTATAACAAGTAGAATCAACAAAGTCCGGTTCGAAGAGAACCAACTGGATACCAAAAATTATCCAGGTATTCCGGAGGCGGTGTTAGAGAAGAAGGTAAGTTATCTCCGTAGAGAACCTGCAGCACAAAATGTAAAACATTTTTAGCAGTCTAGTGACCCTGCACAATAGAAAGGATATGTCCTTCAGGAGGATAGAAGTGGTCTTTTCTTGCAAGAAGAGGTTTCAGGTCCACTCTTTGATCAGGGTAGGGGGTCTTTTCTTCTGCGGTGAGATGGTGTCTTCGTCCACCGTAGCTAGGGACAATAATTTCTGGAGAAGCTTCATGGAGTCGCTTGGAGAAGAGATTACGTGTGTCATCCCATTCTTGAAGATTAGGAGTTTCACTGGATATCCCCATTTGTAAGGGATGTTGTGGTCTCTGAGGATTTTAGTGGCAGTTGAGAATTATCTGCGTCTATTTAGAGTGACTGCAGAGAGGTCGGAGAATATTGCTATATTTTTGAAACGATCCGGAAGATCTTGTTTTGAGTTCGCTGTCTTGAGGATTAATTCTTTGAAGTGCAGCCTGGCGATGATGTCTCTGGGAGCGGCGTTAGGGGCGCTTTTAGGTTTGGGGATCCTGTGCGCCCTGTCAATTAGTAGATCTTTCTGTTCCGCTTCTGGCACCAGAGCGACAAAGAAATCTGTGAGGAAGTCCTTGATTGTGTCAGGGTCGACGGTTTCTGGAATTTCTAAAAATCTTAGGTTGTTGCGCCTTGAGCGGTCCTCGAGGTCCGCTAGTTTAAGTTTTAGGGCAGAAATCTCATCCTCTGCGTCGTTGTGGGCGTCCACTAGCAGGTTGTGGGCGTTGGTGAATTCTTCCATTTTTTGTTTAATGTGGGAAGTTCTTTCTCCGATCTGGCTTATATCTTTTTGTAATGCGGAAAATGCGGAGGAAATGTCCTTTTGTATAGAATGTCTCAGGTCACCTAATAAAGACCTTTAATGTGGCCTCGGTAACAAGGGCAGATTGACCATTAGTAGTAGTGATGGAAGAGGGTGATTTACATTCACTTGTGCGCTGATACATACTCTGACCAGCAGATGGAGCTGCTGAGCTCTGTGAAGTGTGCCTATAACTGGCAGGCAATGGGTCGTGCTGCAGTCTGGGAGGTGAGGAGTTAACAGGAGAGGAGGAAGGTGAGTTGCTTCGTGGGCTGGCAGTACTTGCGCTTCTTGTGCGCCTTGCTGGTGTCTCGGTGGAGTGTCTTGCCTCCGGCGCTTCATGGTGCAGGGAACGGGCGCCATCTTGATTTTCTCCTACGGCCCTGAATGCCGTGATTTTGCTCAGCGGGCCTTCATTTTTCTTATTGCGGCCCATATTGTCGGGTGCTGGGCGGTTCGGCAATTCCCTCTATTAAATTATAGTGTGTGGGGGTACACTATACTGCGCTGTGAGCCGCTTCTTATGCCGCAGGTCACGGAGCTAGCGCGGCAAGCATCCGCTCAGCTTCACATCCAGACACGCCCCCACCAGTGTCCATATCATTCACCGAAGAAAAAGACCGGCACTTCACTGACTTGCACGAAGTTGTAGTTTATTCAAGCATCAGAGGATCAAGACACAAAGCCACACGTGTTTCGGCTCGAGCCCGAGCCTTTCTCAAGCTTGAGAACGGCTCGGGTTCGAGCCGAAACACGTGTCGCTTTGTGTCTTGATCCTCTGATGCTTGAATAAACTACAACTTCGTGCAAGTCAGTCATGTGGGTTACCCTACCCTGGAAGCGAGCACCACGGCCCCAGCAAGAGAGGAGTGCCGACTGTTCGTACTTTGTAGTGTCCATATCATGATGTCTAAGAAGATGCCCCAAATATTTGTACCCGACATACACAAACATCAATAAAGGCTCCATACCGATTTCATAGTTTATGGTCAGCTCCTGGTGCCTACGTGTGTCATCTCCCGATCGCTGGAACAAACAGCGATTGCTCATGTGGCTTACGGGAGCTGGATGGAAACCCTTTCTTTGAATCACCTGCTTTCTCCAAAATGTCATCCAGTGCTGATCCGAACAAGAACTTCCCTTCACAAGGAACGTTACACAACCTGTTCTTTGAGGCATTATCCCCACCCAATTCTTTAGCCATAAGGCTCTGCATGCTGAATTAGATGAGGAGGCAGCCCTCCAAAAAGATGCGTCCGCCAAAAAATCCGCCGCTTTAGAGATGACCGGAAGATCTTCCAATAACCCTTCTCTAGGGACTTTATCTTTGATCTGTGATTCAAACTGTTTGACCCACAGTATCAATGCCCTGGCAGTGCAGGTAGCGGCAATATTAGTTTTAAGGGAGGCCCCTGCTGCTTCCCATGTACGTTTAAGAAAACCGTCTGCCTTCTTGTCCATAGGATCTTTTAGTTGTCCTAGATCATCAAACGGCAGGGAGGATCTTCGTGACACCTTCGCAATGGGAACATCAATCCTAGGGGCTTTATCCCAATATTGACAGTCAGACTCCTCAAATGGATATTTCCTCTTCAGAGCTGACGGAATAAAAATTTCTTTTAGGGTACTTTCACACTAGCGTTTTGGATTCCGTTTGTGAGATCCCTTTCGGGGCTTAACTGATCCGTTTCAACGGTCCAAAACGGATCAGTTCAGCCCCAATGCATTCTGAATGGATAAGGATCCGTTCAGAATGCATCAGTTCGGCTCCGTTCCGAATCTATTCCGTTTTGGAGGCGGACACCAAAACGCAGCATGCAGCATTTTGGTGTCCGTCTGAAGAGGCGGAGTCTAACAGATCAGTTTTTAATTACAATGTAAGTCAATGGGGAAGTGACATTCTTGTGGACAAAAAAAACAACGCTTCTTTTTCCCCGCTAAACCCTCAAACATAACATTCTGGAGGGAAAGCACTTCCTTGGGATCTTCAATATTCATCGTTGCTCTAATAACCTTCAATAACTGGTCCGTATCCTGGACCGGAAATATCGGTCTGCCACCCCTGTCCTCAGATGAGGAATCTGAGTCCAGTTCCCCACTTTCCAATAGAGTTTCCTCGTCTTCAGAACCCGATATGTCTGAAAGGGATAACGGGGATTTATCGCGAGAGGATTGGGGTCCTTTTTTAATTTTAAGCATATTTCCCATCTCCTTCCTGATCAATTTCTTCATACACTTTATCATAGAAGGAGACTCCTCCTGTATCTCAGATTCAATACAAGGGCGGCATAACCGCTCGGTGTACCCAGGGGCCAGTCTCTTTTTGCACAAGCCACACTCTTTATGTCTCGTTTTTGAGGATGCCTTCTTAGGTTTATCCTGGAAAACAATAATCTGACATAAGGGTCACATACCAAGGAAAAAAGGGCGTTCACCGTACATACCCCATCCATACCAAAGGAGCAGGGGTAGACGGCTCTCTCTCTCTCACCAGTGGACTCCATTTTCCTGCAGCCTGGATTCGTATACTCAGACCATGAATCCACTGCTTCTGCTGGGTTAAATTTTAATCTCCCGCCTGTACCGAGATCTAGCGGGAATACGGCCTGCAGCGTGACTTCCAGGTGTCTCCTACTAGAAGCCTGCGCTCTGTTCCCTCTGGTTGCTCCGGCGGGCGCAGGAGGCCTAACGTTGTATAGGGGGAAAAAATCTGCCGGACGCTCGTCTCCCCCCACTCTTCTCATCGGTGCAAGGCAGGAAAATCGGTAGGTGCCCGCAGCGGGGAACACACCCGACGCGCACCACCCAGCTTTACTTAATTCAATCCTGGGGAGAAACTACTCCCCTCCGGGATGGTACCTGTGGGATCCACTTCCAAGGACAGGAAACCGCTGGGGAAGACGAGAGGCTCCTCCTTTTTATACCTGTGCGTTTCCTGTCCTGGGAAGGCGGACCCTCTCTGGTGGTGCTGTCATGGACGTAGGGAAAAAAAGCTATATGTAAACCATCCTGCACGATATGGCATTAAATGCGCGGATGTATATGGCTACAGTTACAAAATCACAGAAAATAATGCACTATAATAATAGATGCAAGCACAACATATGGACTAAGCCCTTCATGTGTGAATACGCTCCTACACTGGGAGTGATATTCAAGCGCACTTTTACCCCAACGATCTAATAGGTGACCTTGATTAAGGTGGTACATATCGGTGTGTGTGTCCCTCCTCACACCGGTTGCTGATGCACATGGAGGTAACAAGGGGCAGCACACCATATGTGCGGGGACTGTGCTCCTGAAAAATGTGCTACAGCATGAATAGGTTAGCATAGTAACTGAACTGAGACCACCTGAACTGAGACCACCTTGTCACCTGGTAGGTGGGCGTAGATGTATTTTGATCAAAATGTATTGACCAAGTGTCTCAGATTTTATCAAGAGTGAGGGCTTAGTCCATATGTTATGCTTCCATCTATTATTATAGTGCATTATCTTCTGTGATTCTATGCAGCTGATCAGGAAAAGAAGCAAACATGTCCATGGAACCAGTGTTCCCTCTAAGCCTCGGCGGCTGCTGAGCGGGGTCGGCTCAGAGCTGGGCACAGCGCCATCAAAGGTGGGCGATAGGAAAACCTAAGATTATTGTCACATCGAAGAGCATACAGTGTAATCCCTGCACCATCCATTTACATTATAATCCCTGCACCATCCCGTACAATAAAGTATACTCCCTGCACCATACTGTACAGTATACAATAAAATCCCTGCACCATACTGTACAGTATACAATATAATCCCTGCACCATGCTGTACAGTATACAGTATACTCCCTGCCCCATGCTGTACAGTATACATTATACTCCGTGCACCATGCTGTTTAGTATACAGTATACTCCCTGCACCATACTGTACAGTATACATTATAACCCCTGCACCATGCTGTACAGTATACATTATAATCCCTGCACCACGCTGTACAGTATACAGTATAATCCCTGCACCACGCTGTACAGTATACATTATAATCCCTGCACCACGCTGTACAGTATACAATATAACCCCTGCACCATGCTGTACAGTATACAGTATAATCCCTGCACCATGCTGTACAGTATACATTATAATCCCTGCACCATGCTGTACAGTATACATTATAATCCCTGCACCATGCTGTACAGTATACATTATACTCCCTGCACCATGCTGTACAGTATACATTATACTCCCTGCACCATGTTGTACAGTATACAGTATAATCCCTGCACCATGCTGTACAGTATACAGTATAATCCCTACACCATGCTGTTCAGTATACAGTATAATCCCTGCACCATGCTGTACAGTATACAGTATAATCCCTGCACAATGCTGTTCAGTATACAGTATAATCCCTGCACCATGCTGTACAGTATACAGTATAACCTAAGATTATTGTCACATCGAAGAGCATACAGTGTAATCCCTGCACCATCCATTTACATTATACTCCCTGCACCATCCCGTACAATACAGTATACTCCCTGCACCATACTCTACAGTATACATTATACTCCCTGCACCATGCTGTACAGTATACATTATACTCCCTGCCCCATGCTGTACAGTATACAGTATAATCCCTGCCCCATGCTGTACAGTATACATTATAATCCCTGCACCATGCTGTACAGTATACATTATAATCCCTGCACCATGCTGTACAGTATACAGTATAATCCCTGCACCATGCTGTACAGTATACATTATAATCCCTGCACCATGCTGTACAGTATACATTATACTCCCTGCCCCATGCTGCACAGTATACAATATAATCCCTGCCCCATGCGGTACAGTATACATTATAATCCCTGCCCCATGCTGTACAGTATACATTATACTCCCTGCCCCATGCTGTACAGTATACATTATACTCCCTGCCCCATGCTGTACAGTATACATTATAATCCCTGCCCCATGCTGTACAGTATACATTATACTCCCTGCACCATGCTGTACAGCATACATTATACTCCCTGCACCCTGCTGTACAGTATAATCCCTGCACCATGCTGCACAGTATACATTATAATCTCTGCCCCATGCTGTACAGTATACATTATACTCCCTGCACCATGCTGTACAGCATACATTATAATCTCTGCCCAATGCTGTACAGTATACAATATAATCCCTGCACCATGCTGTACAGTATACATTATACTCCCTGCACCATACCGTACAATACATTATACTCCCTGCACCATGCTGTACAGTATACAGTATACTCCCTGCCCCATGCTGTACAGTATACATTATAATCCCTGCACCATGCTGTACAGTATACATTATACTCCCTGCACCATGCTGTACAGTATACATTATACTCCCTGCACCATGCTGTACAGTATACAGTATAATCCCTGCACCATGCTGTACAGTATACATTATACTCCCTGCACCATGCTGTACAGTATACAGTATAATCCCTGCCCCACGCTGTACAGTATACATTATAATCCCTGCACCATGCTGTACAGTATACATTATACTCCCTGCACCATGCTATACAGTATACATTATACTTCCTGCACCATGCTGTACAGTATACATTATAATCCCTGCACCATGCTGTACAGTATACATTATAATCCCTGCACCATGCTGTACAGAATACAGTATACTCCCTGCACCATGCTATACAGTATACATTATACTCCCTGCACCATGCTGTACAGTATACATTATAATCCCTGCACCATGCTGTACAGTATACAGTATAATCCCTGCACCATGCTGTACAGTATACATTATACTCCCTGCACCATGCTGTACAGTATACATTATACTCCCTGCACCATGCTGTACAGTATACATTATAATCCCTGCACCATGCTGTACAGTATACATTATAATCCCTGCACCATGCTGTACAGTA
The DNA here is from genome assembly GCA_033119425.1 of Bufotes viridis. Taxonomy (NCBI): domain Eukaryota; kingdom Metazoa; phylum Chordata; class Amphibia; order Anura; family Bufonidae; genus Bufotes; species Bufotes viridis. The sequence goes on along the minus strand of CM065589.1, from coordinate 1,477,059 downwards.
TACATTATAATACCTGCACCATGCTGTACAGTATACATTATACTCCCTGCACCATGGTGTACAGTATACATTATAATCCCTGCCCCATGCTGTACAGTATACAGTATAATCCCTGCACCATGCTGTACAGTATACATTATAATCCCTGCACCATGCTGTACAGTATACATTATACTCCCTGCACCATGCTGTACAGTATACAGTATAATCCCTGCACCATGCTGTACAGTATACATTATAATCCCTGCACCATGCTGTACAGTATACATTATACTCCCAGCACCATGTTGTACAGTGTACAGTGTAATACGTGCCCCATGCTGTACAGTTTATTCCCTGCACCATGCTGTACAGTATACAGTATAATCCCTGCACCATGCTGTACAGTATACATTATACTCCCTGCACCATGCTGTACAGTATACATTATAATCCCTGCACCATGCTGTACAGTATACATTATACTCCCTGCACCATGCTGTACAGTATACAGTATAATCCCTGCACCATGCTGTACAGTATACATTATACTCCCTGCACCATGCTGTACAGTATACATTATACTCCCTGCACCATGTTGTACAGTATACAGTATAATCCCTGCACCATGCTGTACAGTATACAGTATAATCCCTACACCATGCTGTTCAGTATACAGTATAATCCCTGCACCATGCTGTACAGTATACAGTATAATCCCTGCACCATGCTGTTCAGTATACAGTATAATCCCTGCACCATGCTGTACAGTATACAGTATAATCCCTGCACCATGCTGTACAGTATACAGTATAATCCCTGCACCATGCTGTACAGTATACAATATAATCCCTGCACCATGCTGAACAGTATACAGTATAATCCCTGACCCATGCTGTACAGTATACAGTATACTCCCTGCACCATGCTGTACAGTATACAGTATACTCCCTGCACCATGCTGTACAGTATACAGTATACTCCCTGCACCATGCTGTACAGTATACATATACCCTGCACCATGCTGTACAGTATACAGTATAATCCCTGCACCATGCTGTACAGTATACAGTATAATCCTGCACCATGCTGTACAGTATACATATACTCCCTGCACCATGCTGTACAGTATACATTATATTCCCTGCCCCATGCTGTACAGTATACAGTATACTCCCTGCACCATGCTGTACAGTATAAAGTATAATCCCTGCACCATGCTGTACAGTATACATTATACTCCCTGCACCATACTGTACAGTATACATTATAATCCCTGCACCATGCTGTACAGTATACAGTATAATCCCTGCACCATACTGTACAGTATACAGTATAATCCCTGCACCATGCTGTACAGTATACAGTATAATCCCTGCACCATGCTGTACAGTATACAGTATAATCCCTGCACCATGCTGTACAGTATACATTATACTCCCTGCATCATGCTGTACAGTATACATTATACTCCCTGCACCATGCTGTACAGTATACAGTATAATCCCTGCACCATGCTGTTCAGTATACATTATAATCCCTGCACCATGCTGTACAGTATACAGAATAATCCCTGCACCATGCTGTACAGTATACAGTATACTCCCTGCACCATGCTGTACAGTATACATTATACTCCCTGCACCATGCTGTACAGTATACAGTATACTCCCTGCACCATGCTGTACAGTATACATTATACTCCCTGCACCATGCTGTACAGTATACTCCCTGCACCATGCTGTACAGTATACAGTATAATCCCTGCACCCTGCTGTACAGTATACAATATAATCCCTGCCCCATGCTGTACAGTATACATTATACTCCCTGCACCATGCTGTACAGTATACAGTATAATCCCTGCACCCTGCTGTACAGTATACAGTATAATCCCTGCCCCATGCTGTACAGTATACAGTATAATCCCTGCACCATGCTGTACAGTATACATTATACTCCCTGCACCATGCTGTACAGTATACAGTATAATCCCTGCACCCTGCTGTACAGTATACAGTATAATCCCTGCCCCCTGCTGTACAGTATACAGTATAATCCCTGCACCATGCTGTACAGTATAATCCCTGCACCATGCTGTACAGTATACAGAATAATCACTGCACCATGCTGTACAGTATACATTATACTCCCTGCACCATGCTGTACAGTATACAGTATAATCCCTGCACCATGCTGTACAGTATACAGTATAATCCCTGCACCATGCTGTACAGTATACAGTATAATCCCTGCACCATGCTGTACAGTATACAGTATAATCCCTGCACCATGCTGTACAGTATACAGTATACTCCCTGCACCATGCTGTACAGTATACAGTATAATCCCTGCACCATGCTGTACAGTATACATTATAATCCCTGCACCATGCTGTACAGTATACAGTATACTCCCTGCACCATGCTGTACAGTATACAGTATAATCCCTGCACCATGCTGTACAGTATACAGTATAATCCCTGCACCATGCTGTACAGTATACATTATACTCCCTGCACCATGCTGTACAGTATACAGTATAATCCCTGCACCATGCTGTACAGTATACAGTATAATCCCTGCACCATGCTGTACAGTATACAGTATAATCCCTGCACCATGCTGTACAGTATACAGTATAATCCCTGCACCATGCTGTACAGTATACAGTATAATCCCTGCACCATGCTGTACAGTATACAGTATAATCCCTGCACCATGCTGTACAGTATACAGTATAATCCCTGCACCATGCTGTACAGTATACAGTATAATCCCTGCACCATGCTGTACAGTATACAGTATAATCCCTGCACCATGCTGTACAGTATACAGTATACTCCCTGCACCATGCTGTACAGTATACAGTATAATCCCTGCACCATGCTGTACAGTATACAGTTTAATCCCTGCACCATGCTGTACAGTATACATTATCCCTGCACCATGCTGTACAGTATACAGTATAATCCCTGCACCATGCTGTACAGTATACAGTATAATCCCTGCACCATGCTGTACAGTATACTCCCTGCACCATGCTGTACAGTATACAGTATAATCCCTGCACCATGCTGTACAGTATACAGTATAATCCTTGCACCATGCTGTACAGTATATATTATACTCCCTGCACCATGCTGTACAGTATACATTATAATCCCTGCACCATGCTGTACAGTATACATTATACTCCCTGCACCATGCTGTACAGTATACAGTATAATCCCTGCACCATGCTGTACAGTATACAGTATAATCCCTGCACCATGCTGTACAGTATACAGTATAATCCCTGCACCATGCTGTACAGTATACATTATAATCCCTGCACCATGCTGTACAGTATACATTATACTCCCTGCACCATGCTGTACAGTATACAGTATAATCCCTGCACCATGCTGTTCAGTATACAGTATAATCCCTGCACCATGCTGTACAGTATACAGTATAATCCCTGCACCATGCTGTATCAGTATACAGTATACTCCCTGCACCATGCTGTACAGTATACAGTATAATCCCTGCACCATGCTGTACAGTATACAGTATAATCCCTGCACCATGCTGTACAGTATACAGTATAATCCCTGCACCATGCTGTACAGTATACAGTATAATCCCTGCACCATGCTGTACAGTATACAGTATAATCCCTGCACCATGCTGTACAGTATACATTATACTTCCCTGCACCATGCTGTACAGTATACAGTATAATCCCTGCACCATGCTGTACTGTATACAGTATAACACCAATAACACTAGAATAGCACAATTAGTGAATATTATACTTTATTAGTCAATTTATTAATCACATAAAAAACAGCGGATAAAACACACAGAACCTGGTGTCTGGATTACATATACATCAACACTACACAGTGTAAACATACAAGTCCATATATACAGCAGGCAGTAATTTACCGAGAAAAGTATAAACGGTAACCAGTCCCTACCCACTAATACCAAGAAGTAAAGTGCAAAGTGCCAACAAATGCTGAATACAAAAAACGTGTAGATGATAGTAAATATACCGACCAGACAAGTTCACAGCCACCCCAACGCGCGTTTCGCGTATCGCTTCCTCAGGGGATATGTGAGTAATGGGATCCCAGGACACTTATATATTGGTATTAATAATAAAAACATATGGGGAATACGTCACAAGGTGTGGCCACACAAACGGATGAGATCGGCGTGCGTTCCACTTCCTGTATCCGCCCATCATTGCCAATTCGCCCACTGGATATTGAAGCAGATGTGTAATTATAGTTATATAGAAAGAAGCGATTATACATTGCCCCCCTTCATATATATATTTTGAGCCGTTTTCTTGGGTGTTTCATTTCCTGCAGCCACTGAGGTTTCTTTTCTTGCAGAGGTTTCGTTTTGTCCATTACAATGGATTGTTTGGCTCGTGAAGCCTCCTGGAGATCTCAGGCGGAAAAGAACACACGTGATTTAAAGGCGTCTTAAGAATCTTCTTCATAGACGATTAAGAATTTGGTGGAACAAGACTTCTATGGAACAGTATGTATCCAAAAATCTAATCCCTCGAGGCTTACGTGCACAAGTTTCTCCCTCCTATGGTCTTGAAGTGGACCCATTGAATATCACATGGGAGGAGGCATGTCATATCTGCTCTAATACCTTTTTGAAACTGTGGATTATGACTAACGAGACGATGTTGGCAGAGGTGGATAAAGAGTTAACCAGCAGGAATATCCAACTCAAACTTGGACAATACTGAGTTGGAGGCTTTCAAACAGGAGATAGAGGAAACCCACAATACGTGGGAAAGACAAATTAAAGAACGCAAAGCTAATACATTTCAGAGGGATTGCCAAGACTATGAACAGAACCGTGTCTACAAATGGAAACGGATTAGACGAGAACAGCGCAGTAGAAGTATGGCGGTTTCCTCCCAGGCCTCTACAGATGTGGAAGGAGTTAACTATGAAGTTGGATCCAGACCATACCCTACAAGGCAGAATGGGAAACGGAAGGAAGAGTCTAAAAACCGTTTTTCCAATAAAAGACACCGTACTGGAGACCCGGGTCAGGCCAGAGCCCAGGTAATCAATCTTTCAGATGTGGTCCTTACGGATACTCAGAGTCAGGCAATAAGCTTAGGTTTGAATTTTGTCCCCTCCACTAAATTTGATGTCTTTACAGCGGTAAAAGACCTTAATCTATTCGCAAGAAATTACATTTTTTAAAATGTTTCATAAGGAGGGTGAGGACTTATCTACTTTTACCAATGAGGAACATGGAGCCATGCGAACCTTATGTGATTTACTTGAGGCACAAGATCCGGGCCCGGTAAGTGGATTACCAACAACATTGGTGCCAAAATCTAAACAGTTTCCTCCAACTTCGCTCTATTCTTATATTGGACATTTTTGTTAAATTAGTGACTGAGGACCTGAAGAATGTTTCCACAAAAGTTCATAATGACAATCTAACTAGACAACAACGGATTGCAATAGGACAACTCACTAAAATTAAAGATTTGATCATTAAACCCTCTGGTAATGTTGTCGTCTGGCCCATTAAGATGTATGAGCGAGAAGCATATCGCCAATTGCGCGACCCGAGATATTATAAGAAATTAACATTCAGTCCATTGAATTCTTTTCAGGAAGAACTGGGCAAGACACTACAGACGGCCTATGATAAGGGCATTAGCAATCAAAAAGAATTGAAAATCCGACAGTATCTACATTCTACCGAAGGTGCATAGAGATGAAAAAATTCCTCCAGGTCGACCAATAGTTTCAGGTATTAATAACATATGTGAACCTATATGCCAATTGGTGGACCATGTTTTACGACCTTTGGTTGAAAATCTCCCTGCCGGATCCGGAAATCCGTAAGCAAACCGATATCATTTGTAGACGAATACGGATGCAGATCCGTCTGACAAATGCATTGAAATACCGGATCTGTTTCTCCGGTGTCATCCGGAAAACTGGATCCGGTATTTATTTTTCTTCACATTTTTAAAGGTCTGCGCATGCACAGACCGGGAAACCGGATCCTTTTTCCGGATCCGGCATTCATACATTTCAATGGAAATTAATGCCGCATCCTGCACTCAGGCAAGTGTTCCGGAATTTTGGCCGGAAAGAATTCCGCAAATACTGGCCAAATACCGTAAGAGTGACTGAACTGAAGACATCCTGATGCATACTGAACGGATTGCTTTCCATTCAGAATGCATGAGGATAAAACTGAAGCGTTTTTTTCCGGTACTGAGCCCCTGTGACGAAACTCAATACTGGAAAACTTTAACTCTAGTGTGAAAGTCCCCCTACCCCTGTGGGATAGATCGATAGACAGATAGATACGAGATAGATAGATATACCTATATACAGTCTATACATATATACAGCCTATACCTATATACATTCTATACAGCCTACACCTATATATTGCTTATACCTATATACAATCTATACAGTGTAGACTGTATACAGGTATAGGCTGTATATAGGTATAGGCTGTATATAGGTATTAGCTGTATATGGGTATAGGCTGTATATAGGTATAGGCTGTATATAGGTATAGGCTGTATATAGGTATAGGCTGTATATAGGTATAGGCTGTATATAGATATAGGCTGTATAAAGGTATAGGCTGTATATAGGTATAGGCTGTATATAGGTATTAGCTGTATATGGGTATAGGCTGTATATGGGTATAGGCTGTATATGGGTATAGGCTGTATACAGGTATAGGCTGTATATAGGTATAGGCTGTATATAGATATAGGCTGTATATAGGTATAGGCTGTATATCGGTATAGGCTGTACATAGTTAACTGGGATGGTGTGTTCCTGAAAGTAGAAAAAGGAAAAGGAAAAAAGAACCACTCTAATGGCGCCAAACCCTAAGGTAAAGTGTATTCAGAACTGGCATCCACTTAGGCAAAAATAGATATATATAAGCGGCTAAAATGAATATAAGCATCAAAGTAATAAAATAAAAAAATGTTAAAAAGCAGACTCACTTCACCCAGGAGGGTAATGCGGGATAAGCACAAAACACCCACATTAACACCTCCTGCGCCTGGGTCGCCTGTAGAAGTATCAGAAAGGACGGCAAACACTCAGTGGAGTTTTCTGGAACCTTCCTTTATCTCAATAGCCAGGGTAGAGGGAAGAGGAGCTCAACGCGTTTCAGGGTCAATAGAAGGGACCCCTTCATCAGGAGCAATTGGAGCAATCAGGAGCTATTGCTCCTGATCCAGATTTTCACCTTATCTTTCCTACAGACTAAGGTGCAACCACTGGCAGCCTCCTCCCTTATTCTCTCTCCATTTCTCATTCCTCCCATCTCCTCCCAATCTTTTTGGCGCCCTGCCGAGTTAATCCAGGTTCCTTATATAAGAAACCACCAGTGTTTAACACTCTCCTTTTCACCCTTTTTCCTCTGACTCTTATGGTGTGTTCCTGCCAGTGATTTCACTCCTTGTGGTCTGCAGCAGCATGCCCTCCAGGTCTGTCCCCAGCATACTTATGTAGCAGCAGCACTCAGTCTCAGGAAGGAGTCTAGCTTCTTAAGATGGCGCCGCCGCCAACGCCACCTCCACGTTACCTCTCCCTGTGCACTGCTGCTCATCCTCTTCGGTCAGAAAAAGAAGGAGGAGGCAGCAGTAACGCGGGGAATATGTGGTAGGCGGCGCCCCGCTGAGCCGCACAGGAGGAAGTTTTGAAGAAGTCAAACTCATCATGAGTGTGAGCAAGTGTGGGCATTTTTTGCAAGCAGGGTGAGCGGGTGCTGAGCGGACTTATTAAACTTGTGAGAGGGGGCACAATAATTTCTGCGCAGTCTCTCACCCACGCAGCTTAGAGGGAACACTGCTTTGGACCCAAGCAGAAGAGCATGCAGCCTGTGCAAGTGCAGCAAGAATAGTAGCATGAGTGGTGCAGGGTTGCGCAAGTATTAACAAAACCATCTTTCTTGAACTGGTCCGAGGAATGTTTGTATTTTTCAAAATGACTTGAGAGGTTAATAATATATGTCAAAATGGTTTCTCTCCTGTGTGACTTCTCTCATGTCTAACGAGACTTGATTTCTCTGAAAAGCACTTCCCCCATTGTGAACATGAATATGATTTCTCTCCTGTGTGGGTTCTCTTGTGTATAACAAAAACTCATTTTTGTGTAAAACATTTGCCACACATTGAACATGAATACAGCTTCTCTCCGGTGTGAATTCTCTGATGTGCAACAAGATTTGATTTAACGCTAAAACATTTCCCACTTTCAGCACATGAATACGGCTTCTCTTCTATGTGAGTTTTCTCATGTATAACAAGACTTGTTCTTAGTCCAAAACATTTCCCACACTCTGAACATGAATATGGCTTCTCTCCTGTGTGAGTTCTCTGATGTCTAAAAAGACTTGATTTAACTTTAAAACATTTCCCACATTCTGAACATGAATATGGCTTTTCTCCTGTGTGAGTTTGCTCATGGTTAACAAGATGTGATTTTTGTGCAAAACTTTTCCCACATTCTGAACATGAATACGGCTTCTCTCCTGTGTGATTTCTCTGATGTCTAACAAGACTTGATTTAACTTTAAAACATTTCCTACATTCAGAACATGAATATGGCTTCTCTTCTGTGTGACTTTTCATATGTACAACAAGACTTGATCTTTTTGAAAAACATTTCCCACATTCTGAACACGAATATGGCTTCTCCCCTGTGTGACTTCTCTCATGTGTAACAAGATGTGATTTCTTCGCAAAACATTTTCCACATTCTGAACAGGAATATGGTTTCTCCCATGAGAACGGTTTACTACAGAGAAATCTTTCACCCCCTTTTTGACCTGCACTTGTGGTAACAATCTGTGATTGGTCAGGAGAAGGTTCCTCATCATTAGGGCGATTATTTGATAGATCTGTACTGTTAAGTCCTGGATGTACATTAAGGGAAATTAGGTTTTCTGCTGAGAAGCGCTGCAGGATATCTTCTCCTTCTGCTTCATTAGGGTTTTCTGCTAAGATAGAAATTGAAACATTTTTCCAAACTGCACAATAGACAACCTTCTAACATTCCTATTCGGTCTCATGCACATGACCATATGTTTGGCCCGCATCCGAATGAATTCATTTCAATGGGACCGCAAAAGATGTGAACAGTACACTGTATGTCCATTCTGTGGCTGTTAAGACCCATAACTGGGGCTCCACGGTTACTTTGCATATTATAGTTTCCCAGGGAGCTTTGCACTTTCTATTACTGCGCTGAGACTCTCAAATGAGGATCCGCAGTATTATTTGTAGCTGGTCTCCCCAAGATCAGCTATTGTTCTGTACGAGTAGTCTCCTTGGCATTGCTCCCGGTTAGTCAGAATTCTACTCCACACCCCGAAACAGCTGTCTGTGGATGGATAACTGACTTAGGGATTTTCCCTTGTCACATCCTTAAGGCTTGTAGCGCAGCTGGATCTTGACATAGGGACTTCTTAATATGGTGTAGCTGGGGAGACCAGCAGTATTTTTGTAGCTGGTCTCCCCAAGATCAGTGCCATGCACTTGGCTGGAGTCTGTGTTTTGCAGACTTATGGTGGTGTACATGAGGCCTTAGACTGGAAACGGATCCATCAGGAAGCAGAGGTATAAGCCATTCATACTGAATCCACTCCTGGATGTGGTTTAAAAACTAGATGTGAGATTCGAGTCTTATTAAGCTTTCTATAACTTCCTGACAAAGTCCAGGATTCTGCTCTACACCTGGTCATGACTTGTATCACATACAGTAAAATAGGACTTGATAAAACTCAGAAATGTTAAATGCCTGACTGTCTGGGAACCAGCCCTGTCCACCTAGAGCTCCATTCACAAGCCCCTTCCAGTGCACCTCCTCACCTGATGCAGCTGACATCTCACATTCTGCCTGTCTGCCGGCAGCTGTTTCAGTGTGGAGTTCCACCTCTAACTCCACCTGCTGCTTTATATTACTGCTGCTTGTACTGCGCAGGTGTGAGACTCCAGCAGCCGCAGCAGCAGCAGGGGAGGAGGTGCACTGCCGGAGCTTATCAATGCGACTACAGGTGGACAGAGAATCCGTACAGCAGGGGAATACAGGACTCAGGAGCGCGCTCACTCTCCACCTATTTTGTAAAATGCTCATTTCAATCTAAGCAATTCTGACATGGAATTTCATCAGGTCTAAGACTTCTATTTAGTACTTCATGCAGTTTTAATAGTGGAATCTAGGGAAAGATCCTCTTTAATATAGTTATGGACGGTCTGATCACGGCCACCGGCTACGTTTAACGAGATAATGCGCCATGAGGTGAAGAGCGCGCTCCGGCTGAACTCTCGGACATGACAATGTGGTCTGTAAGGCCTAATGGCCGCACAGTCACCAGATCTCAGGTTTATAGACATCTGTAGGATGTAGTGGAATAGACAGAGGGAGGCCATCAATCAGAACCTGGAATAAAGGTCTCCAGCACCTTGTTGGGTCCATTACACTTAAGAAATCAGGATGTTCTAAGGGAACGAGGGTCCTATCAAGAATTAAGAAGGTGGAGCTAATGACGTATCCTGTGAGTGCAGGGAATCATCACTGAGACGTCTGTGTCTGTATAATAATAACATGTGACATAGGATTGGTCATCAATATCTGATTGCCAATCAGCTGTGAGTTGAAGCGGGCGCCTGTATTACACGGCACTTCCGAGACAAAGTGCGGTATAATGGAGAGGAAGTGGTGCTCACCTGGAGAGCTACCTCCACTTCAAACAGCTGATCGGCGGGGTGCCGGACCCCTGCCGATCAGATAGCAATGACCTATCCTGAGAATAGTAGAAGATCAAGTGTAGAAGCAGCACAATACGGTCCTTGTACGATGTATCCCACGATGCAACAGCCTCACCAGTTACCCACGATCCAGTAGGTCATAGTAGATAGATGAAGAAGGAATGGCACCGGCAGCATCTCACATCATCCGTTTTATTGTGACCTCAAGACAATAGTACAAAAAGCAGCAACGTTTCGGCTAATAACAAGCCTTTGTCAAGCCTAATAACATCAATACATTAACACATATATATATCCAAAATACAGACTCCCACCCTTCACAGCAACCAATCATTGCCGCTGGTCTCATTCTCGCCAATCACTGTTGATTGGATATTTACCTAATGCTTCTTTACCTTGCACCTGAGTCCAGACATCCGATCCTATCCAGGGACAACATTCGCAATGACAGCGTTGCTCCATACGATGTGCGCATATGTGCACAGCTGAATTCACTCACGGATCATCACATGATCATGATGTCTGCTGTTGACGCGTAGCCGTACAGCCAATCGGCTGTTTCACTCCCACATTGCCGTGCGCGGTCATGTGACCTGCCCTCCGACGTCACCAGAATGTGCGAAGCGCACCAGATGACCTCAGCGCGCAGTAAACAGTCCCGCGCATCGTCACAAGGATACAGCATTGTAGCGTCATGGTAACCAGATGCTGGATCAGATCCACAGTGAAAACACATCAGATGTTGTCAGAGAGCGATCCACAGCGAATGCTCGGATCATTAACTCTTATGATCGCATGGAGGGCCCCGATCATTCTGCGAACATAGACAACGTGGATAGGATAACCAGATATCCATATAAATTTATATAAATTAACATTAAAGGGCATTACACAGAGTGTCGCACCCCCTATTCCCAGAGTGCAAATCACACTACCAGCAAGGTATATATATGACCTACTCGGCAGACATAGGGTGGGATCAATCCTCATTTAAATATAAAAAATATATATATATATAAAATATACATAAGATGTCAAAATACGGTAAGGACATACCACAGATCCATGTCAATCAATAGAGGGGACGTTAAATTCTATGTTAAGGCCAAAAGGTTGTAGAGATTTAAGGGTGTGAATCCATTTGAGTTCTTTTCTCCTTAGGATCCTATTTCTGTCCCCACCCCTTCTCAGATACCCCACACTATCGATTGCCCGAAATCTTAACTGATTTATGGAACCATTCTGTTCAATAAAATGCCTTGCAACCGGTTTGTCCATGGCACCCTTTCTTATTGTACTCTTGTGTTTGTTAATCCTCTCTCTTAGTTCCATCGGGGTCTCACCTACGTAAATCAAGCTACATGGACACTGTATCCTGTAGACCACATCTGTGGATCTACATGTATAATGTCCCCTAATTTTAAATGGTCTACCGCTGTACGGGTGCACAAAACTGTCACTCTTTATGATGCAACCGCCAAATTGCCACATTTCATTGGTGCCAGACGTTTTTGTCTTTCCACATCCTTACCGCCCACATCTGCTTTTACAATCCTGTCACGTAAATTAGGACTTCTCTTATATGCCATCATTGGAGGAACCGTAAATTCTCTGACACTTGGCAATCCCCGATGGAGAATCTGCCATTCTTGTCTGAGAATATTGTCAATGTAGCCACTATCTACTCCATAGATGGACACAAAGGGAATCCTAGCCTCCTCCTTATTCTGAGGTATTCTGTTGGAAGTGGAGTTACGATCTGTGGTCACAATTTTTTGTCTCGTACTTTGGATCAATTTTTTTGGGTAACCCCTGTTTATAAACTTATTGCACATTTCCCCAACTCGATGTTCAAATAAATGTTCATCTGACACTATACGGCGAACTCGGAGTAATTGACTCCACGGTAATGAGTGGATGACTACTACCATACATTAACAAAGTGTTTTTATCAGTAGGTTTTTGAAAAAGATCAGTTATGATTCTATCCTCCTGGACCAAGATCCGGACATCAAGGAACTGCAGTTCACTGGTCGATTGTGTCACCGTGAACTGCAGGCCCTGAACTCCAGAGTTTAAATGTACATGAAATTCGTCGAGTTCAGATGTGGTACCCACCCAGATTAAAAAAATGTCGTCGATGTAGCGCCACCAGCACAGAACCCTCTCAGAGAACTTGGAGCGATATACCAGCCGATCCTCGACTTCCGCCATAAAGATGTTAGCGTAGGTGGGGGCCACGTTGGACCCCATGGCCACACCCCGCTTTTATTGGTAGAAGGTGTCCCCAAAGAGGAAATAATTCCTCCCCAGGACCACCTCCAGGAGGTCGAGGATCAGCCGGCGCGCCCCAGAGAGAGATCTGTGCCGGCCAGGGCCACATCGACGACATTAAGACCGTATGTGTGGTCAATAGATGTATACAGTGATACAACATCAAAACTGACCAATCGGTAACATTCTGGTAATGCGCACTTAGTTTAGTGAGAAAGTGACCGGTGTCTCTGATATAGGAGGGGGCTGCGGTCGCATGGACACGCAGGATCTTGTCCAGAAAGATGGAGACAGTATTAAAAATGGAACCCCTGCCCGACACAATCGGACGGCCAGGGGGATCCACTAGACTCTTGTGGATCTTTGGTAACACGTATATCACAGGGGTGACAGGATGGCTAACCCGTAGGTAACAATTGAGATCATCATCAATGATTTCATTCTCCAAAGCCTTATCCAATATCGCCCCCATGACATTCGCTATGTCCCATTTGGGATCATTGGTCAGCACCTCATATACTTCACTGTCTTTCACCTGTCTGGAAATTTCCTCCAAATATTTATTCGTGTCCATCACGACCACGGCACCCCCTTATCGGCCGGTTTGACCGTATTATGCTCCAATTCCCAAATAGCCTGTCTCTCAACATTTGATAGGTTGTGTCTTGGAACATTAACTTCCTCCATTCTCAGTTGGTCAATCCGTTTTTTCACCAACTCTATGTATGCCTCTACAACCTTTTGGCCTTAACATAGAATTTAACGTCACCTCCATTGATTGACATGGATCTGTGGTATGTCCTTACGGTATTTTGACATCTTATGTATATTTTTTATATATTTCTTTATATTTAAATGATGATTGATCCCACCCTATGTCTGCCGAGTAGGTCATATATATACCTTGCTGGTAGTGTGATTTGCACTCTGGGAATAGGGGGTGCGACACTCTGTGTAATGCCCTTTAATGGTAATTTATATCTGGATATCTGGTTATCCTATCCACGTTGTCTATGTTCGCAGAATGATCGGGGCCCTCCATGCGATCATAAGAGTTAATGATCCGAGCATTCGCTGTGGATCGCTCTCTGACAACTTCTGATGTGTTTTCACTGTGGATCTGATCCAGCATGTGTCTGGTTACCATGACGCTACAACGCTGTATGCTAGTGACGATGTGCGGGACTGTTTACTGCGCGCTGAGGTCATCTGGTGCGCTTCGCACATTCTGGTGACGTCGGCGGGCAGGTCACATGACCGCGCACGGCAATGTGGGAGTGAAACAGCCGATTGGCTGTACGGCTACGCGTCAACAGCAGACATCATGATCATGTGATGATCCGTGAGTGAATTCAGCTGTGCGGATATGCGCACATCGTATGGAGCAACGCCGTCATTGCGAATGTTGTCCCTGGATAGGATCGGATGTCTGGACTCAGGTGCAAGGTAAAGAAGCATTAGGTAAATATCCAATCAACAGTGATTGGCGAGAATGAGACCAGCGGCAATGATTGGTTGAGATGCTGCCGGTGCCATTCGTTCTTCATCTATACTGAGAATAGGTCATTATTATTAGGGGCTGGACAACCCCTTCAGCCCCAGGATGGCCTGCTAGCCTCTATCATAAAACAAGATAAAAGCCACCATTTGAACTGGATCTGAATAGCAGAGACTCTCAGATGTCCGGGATAGAGGGGGCTCCAGAGGGTCAGGATCCCCCTAGAAATGATGATAAAACTTTCCACACTTTTTGAGAACTAACTAACCATCACGTGTCTCTGACGTGGGTCAGATGCCTCCGGCTTTATGGCCTTCAGCTCCTTGAATTTGGAGGAGGGAGAGGCAAGGGTAAAAAATAGGGAAGCTCCGGTCGCTGCACTGGTGTCTTGTAAAATTATACATATTGGTAAAAACCCTTAAAATATAAACTGTCTCGGGGTGAACGACGGTAAGGAGCTTCATGTACTGGGGACCATATATTCTTGTTGAAGGCGTTACATAGTGGGAGCGCCCCCACCTTTCATTTTGTGACGGGTTCACAAGTCCCAACAAAATTCCCAAATATTTGAGCGGGAACGCCCCCCCCCCCCCCACCCCAAGGGCCTGCATCTGTTTAATTACTATCGGGTTCAGGACTGACCATCGGGACCCTGAGGGCAGATTTACTGACTTTGTTCCCCATTGGAGGGAAGCCCTGGATGTGGAGATGGAAGAGGCTGTCTAAAGAATTTGGGGAACCGTCCCTATTGGACAGAATTTCCGACTGAAGGGGTATTGAATGCATCTGGGACAGGACACTGCTAGAAATGCTGAGGACCAAGACAACAAGGAAGAAGTCACTTTCCCCATTCCTGATCCCATACCTGTGGTGACATCTCCTGGAAGGTCCTCCTCCACCTCACTCTTACAACGGGGATCGCCCATCATCCGCTCTTCTTCATCCTCCACTTTAATATCAGTCACATCTTCCCCCTGATTTGTCATCTGTAACAATTCAGGACAATACAGCAGACGGGTGGGAAATCTAACAGATCCACAGAAGAGACCCCCACCATCTATGACCCCTCTATGACTGCAGGACCCCCCTATATAGATGTGTATAGGGCTCAGCTCCATCTACCTGAGGGTTCTCTGGGGGCTTCTCCTCTGGACAGTCCTGGGAATACAGAGGACGGGGACATCTCTCGGGGGGATTTCTCCTCCTGGATCCATCTGTGGAGACACAAGCAGTGACTGATTACATGGCCTCCATTACATGTCACTGCACACACGTGTATACACTGCACATGACGGCTCTTACCCTGTGATATAAGAGGCTGGTGCTCCTCCATTACATGTCACTGCACACACGTGTATACACTGCACATGGCGGCTCTTACCCTGTGATATAAGAGGCTGGTGCTCCTCCATTACATGTCACTGCACACACGTGTATACACTGCACATGACGGCTCTTACCCTGTGATATAAGAGGCTGGTGCTCCTCCATTACATGTCACTGCACACACGTGTATACACTGCACATGACGGCTCTTACCCTGTGATATAAGAGGCTGGTGCTCCTCCATTACATGTCACTGCACACACGTGTATACACTGCACATGACGGCTCTTACCCTGTGATATAAGAGGCTGGTGCTCCTCCATTACATGTCACTGCACACACGTGTATACACTGCACATGACGGCTCTTACCCTGTGATATAAGAGGCTGGTGCTCCTCCATTACATGTCACTGCACACACGTGTATACACTGCACATGACGGCTCTTACCCTGTGATATAAGAGGCTGGTGCTCCTCCATTACATGTCACTGCACACACGTGTATACACTGCACATGACGGCTCTTACCCTGTGATATAAGAGGCTGGTGCTCCTCCATTACATGTCACTGCACACACGTGTATACACTGCACATGACGGCTCTTACCCTGTGATATAAGAGGCTGGTGCTCCTCCATTACATGTCACTGCACACACGTGTATACACTGCACATGGCGGCTCTTACCCTGTGATATAAGAGGCTGGTGCTCCTCCATTACATGTCACTGCACACACGTGTATACACTGCACATGGCGGCTCTTACCCTGTGATATAAGAGGCTGGTGCTCCTCCATCATGGCCTCCTTGTACAGATCCTTGTGTCCTTCTATATACTCCCACTCCTCCATGGAGAAATAGACAGTGACGTCCTGACACCTTATAGGAACCTGACAACACAATGACACCGTCATCACCCAGACCCTCCAGTGCTGTTACTGGAGAATTTCCCAGCATTCCCAGCAGTGTCACCTCTCCAGTCAGCAGCTCCATCATCTTGTGGGTGAGCTCTAGGATCTTCTGCTCATGTATCAGGGGGTGAGGGGGAGGCTCTGTGATGGGCGGAGGGGTCCTGCTCCGCCCTCCTGACTCCTGGAGATGGATGATGGGAGTCACACAGTCCCCCGATGTCTTCTTCACTATTGTGTACTCCTGTGGATGGAGAGAGACACTTAGGGAATAAACCCTTCAGGGGCCATGTGCTCTCCTCCGGCCTCTCCTCCTGGTACAACGTGCCTACTTACCTCCTCATGGCTCCTACATGACTATAGGTCACTGGTCACATGACACATCACTCACCATACTGGGGGCTGATCTTCAGGTTCTCCGTCACTTGGAAGGTCTGGGGGCCGTTCTCCAGGACCCTGGACTCTTCCTATCACTTCCTATGATGGATTCTCCTTCCCGATGTCTGACTTGTTACAGAATACAATACAGAGGAGAGAAATCTAGAGAAGTTTACCTCTCCGCTCAGCAGGGAGATGATCTCCAAGGTGAGGTCTAATATTCTTCTGCTGATCTCCTTCCCGTCCATCCTCGGGGGTCATTCAGGAGAAGAGGAGAGAACTGGAGGAGCTGGAGGCTTCTAGTACTGCAGGCGCCTTTATGAGAAGAGGAGAGGAAATCATCCAGGGGACAAGACCAGATGTCACCTCCAGAACCGCACGTCCTGAGCCTGGAGGGCCCCCACCACATGGATTCCAGGGGCCCCAACATGGAGATCTCTGGTGGCCCCACAGGAGATAAGTGTCTGATAGATGCAGGTCCCACCTCTGGGCTGTGCTCAGCTGTGTCCAGAACTCCTAGAGAAGAGACTGGAGAGAGCTGAGCTCAGGCCGGGCCCGCTTCATTCATTCTCCTCCTGGAGGCAGGGGCCCTCACCAGGACAGTCAGGGGCCAGCGAATGATGACAACCCCCACTATCCCCCCATCATACTAAGCTGAGGAGCGGAGAAGGATTCCTTGTGTGTAATGGAGGAGAATCTCCAGAGGGGACATGTCTGAGCTCTCCACCACACTGTCTCCTCACAGCTCATCTTACCTGCAGGCTGGAGGAATGGCTGATACCAGAGAGAACAAGAGCCCTGACTACCGACCAGGACCTGCCCAGTATCTGCTGCACTGCCAGAGCTGAAGGACCTGGGGTGACGTCACCGTCATGTGATCAGTGCAGGGGGCGGAGCTCAGCAGTGGAGAGGAGAAGATGTGGTGAAGGACCTGGGGTGACGTCACCGTCATGTAATCAGTGCAGGGGGCGGAGCTCAGCAGTGGAGAGGAGAAGATGTGGTGAAGGACCTGGGGTGATGTTACCATCATTTGATCAGTGTAGAGGGCGGGGCTCAGCAGTGGAGAGGAGAGTGGAGAGGAGAAGATGTGGTGAAGGACCTGGGGTGATGTCACCATCATGTGATCAGTGTAGGGAACGGGGCTCAGCAGTGGGGAGAGGAGGTGGTGAAGGACCTGGGGTGATGTCACTATCATGTGATCAGTGCAGGGGGTGGGGCTCAGCAGTAGGGAGGAGAAGAGGGGGTGAAGGACTTGTGTTGATGTCATCTTCTTTGCTGTGTTCTTTGCTTTTGCCAATGCTACTGAGATTGCTTCCAGCCCCCCTGTAACATACACAAGGACAAATTCCTATTCTCCTGCCTTAGGCAGTTGTATAAAGTCTATCTTCAGTCTCTGCAACGGGTAAAGTGTAGTGTTGAGCGAGCATGCTCGGCCGAACACCCCGTGTGCTCGAGCCCGATGCTCGAGTCTCCTCCCCTACTAGATATCTCAGGTAGTCAACTGTCCGTCCAAGCAGCAAAGCATCAGGTGAAACGCATTCTTTGTATCTGAACAACATTTTGAAGAAAAGGTGTATCTCAGCCTTTTTACATAATATCTAATTTTATGGACCATGCTGGTATAACCTGGGTATCTCCTGTATATAATTACATATTTACCGCTAGTATAAGTTATATATCTCCTTGTATGCGACCTGGTAGTCCAAGATGCATCCAGACATCCTCCCCATGCTGTTCCTGAACCATTTTGGTGGTGTTTCCATCAGTTTCTGTGAACCAGACACCCTCCCCTCTTCAGAGCAGGGGGTGCCTGGTTTAATGCTCTGGTTCTCCCATTGACTTCCATTGTGCTCGGGGTCTCTGTAGAGCACAAGAGCACTTTGGTGCTCGATCAAAACTAGTAAAGTGGCCTGGGGGTGTGCTTGCTTGGAGTCTTCACCACTTGACCGGGATTGTTCAATGCACAGACCATACATCCTCGTACAAACCGAGCGGCTACTGTAGAAAATCCTGGAGCAATCCACCCTGCATTAACCACACATACTATGGCACCTTTTGCTCGGTGAGTGGGCCCCTGGGCCTCCTGAGCCACAGCTGGGTATAGAGGGCGCGGTAGACAATTTTTGTCCTTGTTTCTTTAAATTCCATGTTCATCAGGTTTGGCCCCTTGTTTTTCCCAAAGTTCTTTTTCCTCTGGTAGGTCCTCTTGTTCGAGAATTCTTTGAAATGTACAGTCGTGGCCAAAAGTTTTGAGAATGACACAAATATTGGAAATTGGAAAAGTTGCTGCCTAACTTGACATGTTAAAAGGAGGGTGATGCTTGAAATCATTGTTCTTCCATTGTTAACCATGGTGACCTGCAAAGAAACGCGTGCAGCCATCATTGCGTTGCATAGACAGGGCTTCACAGGCAAGGATAGTCTGGCTACCAAGATTGCACCTCAATCACCAATTTATAGGATCATCAAGAACTTCAAGGAAAGAGGTTCAATTCTTGTTAAGACGGCTTCAAGAAAGTCCAGCAAGTGCCAGGATCGTCTCTTGAAGAGGATTCAGCTGCGGGATCGGAGTGCCACCAGTGCAGAGCTTGCTCAGGAATGGCAGCAGGCAGGTGTGAGCGCATCTGCACGCACAGTGAGGCGAAGACTTTTGGAAGATGGCCTGGTGTCAAGAAGGGCAGCAATGAAGCCACTTCTCTCCAAAAAAATCATCAGGGACAGATTGATCTTCTGCAGAAAGTCTGGTGAATGGACTGCTGAGGACTGGGGCAAAGTCAGATTCTCCGATGAAGCCTCTTTCCGATTGTTTGGGGCATCAGGAAAAAGGCTTGTCCGGAGAAGAAAAGGTGAGCGCTACCATCAGTCCTGTGTCATGCCAACAGTAAAGCATCCTGAGACCATTCATGTGCAGGGTTGCTTCTCATCCAAGGGAGTGGGCTCACTCACAATTTTGCCCAAAAACACAGCCATGAATTAAGAATGGCACCAAAACCCCCTCCAACAGCGACTTCTTCCAACAATCCAACAACAGTTTGGTGAAGAACAATGCATTTTCCAGCACGATGGAGCACCGTGCCATAAGGAAAAAGTCAGAACTAAGTGGCTCGGGGACCAAAACGTTGACATTTTGGGTCCATGGCCTGGAAACTCCCCAGATCTTAATCCCATTGAGAACTTGTGGTCAATCCTCAAGAGGCGGGTGGACAAACAAAAACCCACTAATTCTGACAAACTCCAAGAAGTGATTATGAAAGAATGGGTCGCTATCAGTCAGGAATTGGCCCAGAAGTTGATTGAGAGCATGCCCAGTCGAATTGCAGAGGTCCTGAAAAAGAAGGGCCAACACTGCAAATACTGACTCTTTGCATAAATGTCATGTAATTGTCGATAAAAGCCTCTGAAACGTATGAAGTGCGAGTAATTATATATCACTACATCACAGAAACAACTGAAACAAAGACCTAAAAGCAGTTTAGCAGCAAACTTTGTGAAAACTAATATTTGTGTCATTCTCAAAACTTTTGGCCACGACTGTACTTACAGAAATGTCCTCAGGTCTTAAGGCTCTCACCGGGGTGGTGTCAGCATTTAGTGGCTGGAGTGCAGCTTGTTTGCTTCATTGTCTGCTCGATCATTGCCTTTTGCTTTCACCATCGTACACCTTTACCTTAAAGAGGACCTTTCACCAGTCCAAAGTTTGTTAGTGAAAGCTATGTACATGCAGAGCGGCACCCAGGGATGTCCCTGCACTTGTATCCCTGGGTGCCGCTCCATTCGCCTGCTGTAGCCCCCGATACCGGCGCAAGTGCTGCTGCTAGTTTTGCCTTGGGCGGAGACATCCTCTTTTACCCTGGACGTCTCCTTCTCCCAGGCTGGAGTGTTGGCCAATCGCAGCGCTCAGCTCATATCCTGGCAGGATGCAGGATATGAGCTGAGCGCTGCGATTGGCCAGCGCTCCAGCCTAGGAGAAGGAGAGGCCCAGGGCAAAAAAGGATGTCTTCGCCCAAGGCAAAACTAACAATAGCGCGTGCACCGGTATCGGGGGCTACAGCGGGCGAACGGAGCGGCACCCAGGGATACAAGTAAGTGCAGGGACATCCCTGGGTGACGCTCTGCATGTACATACCTTTGACTTACAAACTTTGGACCGATGAAAGGTCCTCTTTAATAATAGTGACTGACTCTGGTAATAACAGAGAGTTCATAAGTTCAAGTACAGAGTCTTTATCTTTAATTGGCTGGCCTGCTGATGTTAGAAAGTCTCTAGTCTGCCATATGGGTCCATAGTCATGTGCAATACCAAAAGCATACCTTGAGTCCGTGTAGATGTTCACCTTCTTTCCCTCGGCCAATTTCCACGCCTCAGTGAGTGCCTTCAGCTCCGCCTCTTGCGCTGAC
The DNA here is from genome assembly GCA_033119425.1 of Bufotes viridis. Classification (NCBI taxonomy): domain Eukaryota; kingdom Metazoa; phylum Chordata; class Amphibia; order Anura; family Bufonidae; genus Bufotes; species Bufotes viridis. Next base: position 1,455,503 of record CM065589.1, on the reverse strand, counting down.
ATGTGAGGTGGCAGTGGTTCGGTTATCCCTACCACATGCTGTGTGACCACTCCATATCCAGTGTGGAACTGTCCGTCGTCTCGCATCAACCTGCTTCCATCTATAAAATACTCAATATCAGGGTTATCAAGACGGTTTTCATGGACGTCATTAAATCCTGACGATTCTTGTTGCATTAATTGTACACAGCCATGGGGGTCATGTCCAGTCATGTCATTTCGGAGGCTGCCTGTACCTTCTACGCCCCCTTCCCCCATTTCTGAATCTGTGATTGGTAACAAAGTCGTACACCTTGTGAAAGAAATGTTAGCGGCATGAGGAGTGCACACTGAAGTCTGAGTTGCCTGGCCATAAAAATGTGCTGAGGTTGAACCTGTGTTAATATGCCCTGTATGTCAGGGGTGTTTGTACAATCACTGGGTAGTCTAACACAATTTTAGAGGCTTTTTCTATTATTGCCTGCACTGCCACTACTGCCCTGACACAGGAGGGGGCGCCTCTGACGACAGGATCTAATCTGGATTAAAAGTACACCACTAGCCGCTGGTGGTCACCATGTTTTTGAGTCGGTACAGCCGTGATGTGACCTTTCATTTTTGAACAGAGCAGGTTAAATTCCTCGTCATAGTTTGGAATACCCAGGGCCGGGGCCGAGGTTATGCACAGCTTCAATGTATGGGAATTATTCACTGCCTCTTCTGTCAGGTGAAATGGGTCAGATGACAGACAATCATACAGAGGCTGCACTACTAATTACTAATGCCGGTTCAAATGAAATAAGCATATGGGAAGCTTATTGAGGAGCATTAACATGGAGGCATGTCTAATCCAGGGGTGACCGTATGACACCAGCCCCAAAAACATCCTTAGGCTTTGTGCTCCTTTGGGCACTTGTATCCTTTCAGCAGCTTCCTTTCTTTCTGGGGTTAGGTGGCAAGCTCCATGGGAGAGGCTGTGTCCTAAAAATACTACCTTGTTCTTACAAAACTGCAGCTTCTGCTTTGAGGCTTTACACCCGTTCTGATGTAGGAAAAGTAAAAGAAATATAGTTGCCACACAGGAAGTCTCATTGTCTTCAGCACACAGGAGCAAATCATCCACATATTGTAACAGGACCACCGAGCCGGGCGGGGAACAGTCTGTAAGGACAGATTGCAGAGCCTGTGTATACATGGTCGGGGAGTTCTGAGCTCCCTGAGGAAGGACAGTCCAAGTATACTGGTTACCCTCAAATGTAAAGGCAAACAGATACTGGCAGTCAGGATGCAGTGGGACAATAAAGAAGGCATTTGCCAGATCTATCACTGTGAAACAAACGGCATTGGATGGAACCTGTGACAGTAAGGTATGTGGGTTGGGCACCATTTGGTTTGTCACCTTGTTAACTTCTCTAAGATCATGAACCATCCTGTAACTGACAGGCTGTCCCTTAACTGGTTTCTTCTTTATTGGGAACAGTGGGGTATTAGCGGGAGATACTGTTTTTATCAATACACCGGCCTGGAAAAAGGCATCAATTTGACTGGCCACTGCTATCTCCTGGGCATGACTGAGGGGGTACTTACTGCTTCACTCGAGGGGGCTGACATCCTGGCTTAAGATACACAGTGACCGGGAAGTTTCCCTGTGTCTGTTTTTGATGGTGCCCATAAATCCTTCGGTACAATCTCAAGAACAGCCTGGTCTACAAGTGTTAATTCTGATGGTTCAGTCTAAGGCAGGGCCAATGTCGCTATTAAGGGACATCATACTTCTTCTGGCGCCCCAAAATCTACACGGGTAGTGCCATTGGGGTAAAAATGTATGTGGGCTCCCAGTGCCTGCAAAACATCAGTCTCTAAAAGAGGTTCTAGCAGGTTTTCTTTAACAATTTGGAACAACCGTATTGTCTTTTATCTTTAGTTTAACTGGCTCAGATTCACGGACAAAAACGGTTTCTACCATAAATCCCGCAGCCGGTACATAACAAGGGGTTAACTGATAAGGCTGTAAGAAACTCTGGTATACTACTGTTTTAGCTGCCCCCTTGTCAACCAGGAATGGTACTGCCTTTCTGTTTCTGAGTATACAATAATCTACCTTTACAACCTCTCCTCTCCATCTCTCAGTTTCAACCTCACAAGCTACTTTTATCCATATGTCAACCACTTCTTCACATCCATGATCCTGTATCCAACCAGAATGTGTTTTTCTGAATCTTTCCGAGCCTAGCTTCCTCGGAGCTTCATCCCTATATCAGGATAACACTGTACTAGTACTCCTAGGGTTTCCATACTTCATCCCTGCCTTCTCTAACACTCTGTCCACATTCTTCAGACCCTCTTTACATCCTCTTTGCTTCACCAAAGTTTTGGCTGTCTTATAACCTTCAGGTATACAAAAATGATTCCCCATTGCTCTTCAACTGTACCAGAACAACTACTTACTGAGTTACTGAGCCTCAGTTTCCTCAGAGCTCCCTTACTATATCACCTAGTGTACTCTGTTACTGAGCCTCAGTTTCCTCAGAGCTTCCTAACTATATCCCCTAGTGTACTCTGTTACTGAGCCTCAGTTTCCTCAGAGCTTCCTCACTATATCACCTAGTGTACTCTGTTACTGAGCCTCAGTTTCCTCAGAGCTTTCTCACTATATCACCTAGTTTATAGTGTTGAGCAAACAGTTCGAGCATAGTTCGGGTTCGTACCATATTTTGGGGTGTTCGGGACACGGACCCGAACATTTTCCAAAAAGTTCGGGTTCGTTGTTCGGTGATTTCTTCCCGCTTTCTGAAGGGCTGCAAAGCAGCCAATCAGCTAGCGTTTTACTTCTTGCCCTAAGAAGCCATCACAGCCATGCCTACTAATGGCATGGCTGTGATTGGCCAAGTGCAGCATCTGACCCAGCCTCTATTTAAGCTGGCGCCGCACGTCACACTGCTCTGATTAGTGTAGGGAGAGGACGCAGCTTCTGTGAGGGCGAGATTAGGTAGGGAAAAGTCAGCAAAAACACCTAATGAAGTGATCGATCTACAGCTTTGAATCATTCAACATCTGCTAGTTAATTGCTCACTGGTTTTTAGGCTGCACAGAGCGTTTTTCTGTCACTTTGATCGGCGGCCATTTTGTGACTTGTGGTGCATCAGCACAAGCTGCCACCAAGTCCATCAATACTAGTTTTTTTTTTTGCTATATCCTACATCAGGGGCTTGGCTGTGCTTATTGTCACCCCTAGAAACTCAGGATAGAAATTTCTATATTTTTTTTAAGGGGTTAAATTCAATTGCCAAAATAGCAATCCCCTAGATCTGGTGTTCCAGCAGTGGCTGGCAAAGTATAATAGTGTTCGGCAAAGGATGTATTTTGTTCTGGGGTGAAATTCAATAGCCAAAATAGCAATACCGTAAATCTGGTGTTCCAGCTGTGACTGGACAAGTTTCATAGTGTCCGGCAAAGGATTTATTATTTTCTGGGGTGAAATTCAGTTGCCAAAATAGCAATACCATAAATCAGTGGGTTCGGCTGTGGCTGCCCAAGTTTAATAGTGTCCGGCAAAGGATATATTTTGTTCTGGGGTGAAATTCAATTGCCAAAATAGCAATCCCATAAATCTGGTTTCCCAGCAGTGGCTGGCCAAGTTTAATAGTGTCCGGCAAAGGATATATTTTGTTCTGGAGTGAAATTCAATTGCCAAAATAGCAATAACATAAATCAGTGGTTTCAGCTGTGGCTGGCCAAGTTTAATAGTGTCCGGCAAAGGATATATAATTTTCTGCGGTGAAATTAGTTTGCAAAAATAGAAATACAGTAAAACTGTTGTTCCAGCTGTTGCAGGCTTCATTTAAATCTGTCCGTAAAAGGGTATATTTTTTTCTGGGGTGAAATTTAATTGCCAAAATAGCAATACCCTGAATCTGGTGTTTCAGCTGTGACTGGACAATTTCCCTAGTGTCCGTCAAAGGATATTTTATTTTATATATTATTTTCTGGGGTGAAAGTAACATAACATAGCATATAAGGCCGAAAAAAGACATTTGTCCATCCAGTTCGACCTGTTTCCTGCAAGTTGATCCAGAGGAAGGCAAAAAAAAACTGTGCGGTGAAGCCAATTTTCCCCACTTAAGGGGAAAAAATTCCTTCCCGACTCCAATCAGGCAGTCAGAATAACTCCCTGGATCAACGACCCATCTTTAGTAGCTATAGCCTGAAATATTATTACGCTCCAGAAATACATCCAGGCCCCTCTTGAATTCCTTTATTGTACTCACCATCACCACCTCCTCAGGCAGAGAGTTCCATAGTCTCACTGCTCTTACCGTGAAGAACCCTTTTCTATGTTTGTGTACAAACCTTCTTTCCTCCAGACGCAGAGGATGTCCCCTCGTCACAGTCACAGTCCTGGGGATAAATAGATGATGGGAGAGATCTTTGTACTGACCCCTGATATATTTATACATAGTTATTAGATCTCCCCTCAGTCGTCTTTTTTCTAGAGTGAATAACCCTAATTTTGATAACCTTTCAGGGTACTGTAGTTGCCCCATTCCAGTTATTACTTTAGTTGCCCTCCTCTGAACCCTCTCCAGCTCTGCTATGTCTGTCTTGTTCACAGGAGCCCAGAACTGTACACAGTCCTCCATGTGTGGTCTGACCAGTGATGTGTAAAGTTGTAGGACTATGTTCTCATCACGGGCGTCTATGCCCCTTTTGATGCAACCCATTATCTTATTGGCCTTAGCAGCAGCTGCCTGACACTGGTTTTTACAGCTTAGTTTGTTATTTATTAAAATTCCTAGATCCTTTTCCATGTCAGTGTTACTGAGTGTTTTACCATTTAGTATGTACGGGTGACTTGCATTATTCCTTCCCATGTGCATAACTTTACATTTGTCAGTGTTAAACCTCATCTGCCATTTCTCTGCCCAAGCCCCCAATCTATCCAGATCCCTCTGTAGCAGAAAACTGTCCTCTTTAGTGTTAATTACTTTACACAGTTTAGTGTCATCTGCAAAAATTGATATTTTACTGTGCAAGCCTTCTACAAGATCATTAATAAATATATTGAAGAGAATAGGGCCCAATACTGAACCCTGAGGTACCCCACTAGTGACCGTGACCCAATCTGAGTGTGTACCGTTAATAACCACCCTCTGTTTTCTGTCACTCAGCCAGTTACTTACCCACATACAGACATTTTCTCCTAGTCCAAGTGTTCTCATTTTATATACTAACCTTTTATGTGGTACAGCGTCAAATGCTTTGGAGAAGTCCAGATATACGACATCCATTGATTCGCCGCTGTCAAGTCTAGAACTTACCTCCTCATAGAAACTGATTAAATTAGTTTGACATGACCGATCCCTCATGAAGCCATGCTGATATGGTGTAATTTGCTTATTTTCATTGAGATACTCTAAGATAGCATCTCTTACAAACCCTTCAAACAGTTTACCCACAACAGATGTTAAACTTACCGGCCTATAGTTTCCGGGCTCTGTTTTTGGACCCTTTTTGAATATTGGCACCACATTTGCTATACGCCAGTCTGGTGGAACATTCCCTGTCAGTATAGAGTCCGTGAAAATCAAAAATAATGGTCTGGCTAGGACATCACTTAATTCCCTTAGGATACGGGGGTGTATGCCATCCGGTCCCGGCGATTTGTCTATTTTAATCTTTTTAAGTCGCTGCTGTACTTCTTCCTGGGTCAGACAGGGCACTTTTAAAGGGGAATTTACTTTTACATTTTGCATTTCATCTGACGGTTTATTTTCCTCAGTGAAAACAGTGGTGAAGAAAATATTTAATAGCTTGGCTTTATCCTCGTCGCTTTCTGCAACTCCCCCCTCACTGCTATGTAGAGGGCCGACTCCTTCAGGTTTATATTTTTTACCATTTATATAATTGAAAAACATTTTGGGGTTAGTTTTGCTCTCTTTGGCAATTAATCTCTCGGTCTCTAGTTTGGCAGTTTTTATTAGTTTTTTACATATTCTATTTTTTTCCTTATAGTTTATCAGTGCTTCCTGGCTCCCCTCCTGTTTTAGTGATTTATATGCTTTCTTTTTGTCATTTATTGCTTTTTTTACGGTTCTATTTATCCACATTGGTTTTTTTCTTATTTCTTAGCCTTTTATTTCTATAAGGTATGCATCGATCACAATTTGATGTTACAATGCTTTTAAAAATCTCCCATTTTGTGGTTGTATTTTTATTTTTGAGGACATTGTCCCAGTTAGTTAGGCCTATGGCCTCGCTTAGTTGGCTAAATTTTGCTTTTTTGAAGTCCGGTATTCTTGTTCCTCCCTGTAGAAACTCTCGTTTGAAGGATAATTGGAAGGTTATTAATTTATGGTCACTATTTCCCAGGTGTCCCCCGACCTGCACGTCTGTTGTTCTATCAGGTCTATTGGTTAATACTAAGTCCAGTATGGCCGTCCCTCTAGTTGGGTCCTGAACCATTTGGGAAAGGTAAAGTCAGTAGCTAAAATAGAAATACAGTAAATCTGGTGTCCCAGCAGTGGCTGCACAAGTTTAATAGTGTACGGCAAAGGATAGATTTTTTTTCTTGCGTGAAATTTAATTGCCAAAATAGTAATACCCTGAATCTGGTGTTTCAGCTGTTGCAGGCCAAGTTTAATAGTGTCCGTAAAACGGTATATTTTTTTTCTGGGGTGAAATTCAGTTACCAAATTTTTTCTTATTGTGGTGCTTGGTGAACGGTAACAATGAGGAAAACATCTAGTAAGGGACGCGGTCGTGGTGGTGTTAGTGGACCCTCTGGTGCTGGGAGAGGACGTGGCCATTCTGCCACAGCCACACGTCCTAGTGAACCAACTACCTCAGGTTCCAGTACCTGCCAGAATTTACAGCGATATTTATTGGGGCCCAATGCTGTTCTAAGGATGGTAAGGCCTGAGCAAGTACAGGTGCTAGTCAATTGGGTGGCCGACAGTGGATCCAGCACGTTCACAACATTATCTCCCACCCAGTCTTCTGCAGAAAGCGCACAGGTGGCGCCTGAAAACCAAGCCCACCAGTCTGTCACATCACCCCCATGCATATCAGGGAAACTGTCTGAGCCTCAAGTTATGCAGCAGTCTCTTATGCTGTTTGAAGACTCTGCTGGCAGGGTTTTCCAAGGGAATCCACCTAGCCCTTCCCCAGTGGTGGAAGACATAGAATGCACTGATGCACAACCACTGATGTTTCCTGATGATGAGGACATGGGAATACCACCTCATCGGAGTCCGCACGTCTCTGATGATGACGAAACACAAGTGCCAACTGCTGCGTCTTTTTGCAGTGTGCAGACCGAACAGGAGGTCAGGGAGGAAGACTGTGTGGAAGACGATGCAGGGGACGATGAGGTCCTAGACCCCACATGGAATGAAGGTCGTGCCACTGACTTTCATAATTCAGAGGAAGAGGCAGTGGTGAGACAGCCGCTGCCAAGAGAGTTCGCCTGCTACTGGCCACCGCCACCAGGGACCGAGCACCCCAAAGGCAGCTTCAAGGAGTTCCCTGGCATGGCACTTCTTTAAACAATGTGCTGACGACAAGACCTGAGTGGTTTGCACGCTGTGCCATCAGAGCCTGAAGCGAGGCATTAACGTTCTGAACCTTAGCACAAACTGCATGACCAGGCATCTACATGCAAAACATGAACTGCAGTGGAGTAAACACCTTAAAAACAAGAAACTCACTCAGGCTCCCCCTGCTCCCTCTTCTGTTGCTGCCTCGGCCTCCCGCCTCGGGAGGAACGTTGGCACCTGCCGCCCACCAAACAGAGGATGTGCCACCGACACCACCACCTGCGTCACCAAGCATCTCCACCATGTCACACGGCAGCATTCAGCTCTCCATCTCACAAACCTTGGAGAGAAAGCGTAAATTCCCACCTAGCCACCCTCGAGCACTGGGCCTGAATGCCAGCATTTCTAAACTACTGGCCTTTGAAATGCTGTCATTCAGGCTGGTGGACACAGACAGCTTCAAACAGCTGATGGCCATGGCTGTCCCACAGTATGTTGTTCCCAGCCGCCACTACTTCTCCAAGACAGCCTTGCCTTCCCTGCACAACCAAGTATCCGATAAAATCAAGTGTGAACTGCGCAACGCCATCTGTGGCAAGGTCCACCTAACCACAGATACGTGGACCAGTAAGCACGGCACTGCACACTGGGTAAATGTAGTGGCGGCTGGGCCCCAGGCGAAGAGTTCCTTGGCGCACGTCCTTCCGCCGCCAAGGATCGCAGGGCATCATTCTTTGCCTCCTGTAGCCTCCTCCTACTCGACTTCCTCCTCCTCTGCTATCTACCAACTCATCTAGTCAGCCACACACCTTCCCCACCAACTTCAGCACAGCCCGGGGTAAACGTCAGCAGGCCATTCTGAAACTCATATGTTTGGGGGACAGGTCCCACACCGCCCAGGAGCTGTGGCGGGGTATTGAACAACAGACCGACGGATGGTTTCTGCCGGTGGGCCTCAAGCCCGGCCTGGTTGTGTGCGATAATGGGCGAAATCTCGTCGCGCTCTGGGACTAGCTGGTTTGATGCACATCCCTTGCCTGGCGCATGTGCTGAATTTGGTGGTGCAGAAGTTCATTCACAACTACCCCGACATGTCAGAGCTGCTGCATAAAGTGCGAGCCGTCTGTGCGCTCTTCCGGCGTTCACATCCTGCCGCTGCTCACCTGTCTGTGCTACAGCGTAACTTCGGCCTTCCCGCTCACCGCCTCATATGCGATGTGCCCACCAGGTTGAACTCCACCTTGCACATGCTGGAGAGACTGTGCGAGCAGCAGCAGGCCATAGTGAAGTTTCAGCTGCAGCACGCACGCGTCAGTCGCACTGCGGAACAGCACCACTTCACTACCAATGATTGGGCCTCCATGTGAGACCTGTGTGCTCTGTTGTGCTGTTTTGAGTACTCCACCAACATGACCAGTGGCAATGACACCGTTATCAGCGTTACAATACCACTTCTATGTCTCCTTGAGAAAACGCTTAGTGCGATGGTGGAAGAGGAGGAGGAGGATGAAGGGTCATTTTTAGCACTTTCAGGACAGTCTGTTAGAAGTGGCTCAGAGGGAGGTTTTTTGCAACAGCAGAGGCCAGGTACAAATGTGGCCAGCCAGGGCCCACTACTGGAGGACGAGGAGGAGGTGGAGGAGGATGAAGCAGGTTCACAGCGGGGTGGCACCCGACACAGCTCAGGCCCATCACTGGTATGTGGCTGGGGGGATATGGAGGACGATACGCCTCCCACAGAGGACAGCTTGTTCTTACCTCTGGGGAGCCTGGCACACATGAGCGACTACATGCTGCAGTGCCTGCACAACGACAGCAGAGTTGCCCACATTTTAACGTGTGCGGACTACTGGGTTGCCACCCTGCTGGATCCCCGGTACAAAGACAATGTGCCCACCTTACTTCCTGCACGTGAGCATGATAGGAAGATGCGCGAGTACAAGCGCACGCTGGTAGACGCGCTCCTGAGAGCATTCCCAAATGTCACAGGGGAACAGGTGGAAGCCCAAGGCGAAGGCAGAGGAGGAGCAAGAGGCCGCCAACACAGCTGTGTCATGGCCAGCTCCTCTGAGGGCAGGGTTAGCATGGCAGAAATGTGGAAAAGTTTTGTCTCCACGCCACAGCTAACTGCACCACCACCACCTGATACAGAACATGTTAGCAGGAGGCAGCATTTCACTAACATGGTTGAACAGTACGTCTGCACACCCCTCCACGTACTGACTGATGGTTCGGCCCCATTCAACTTCTGGGTCTCCAAATTGTCCACGTGGCCAGAGTTAGCATTTTATGCCTTGGAGGTGCTGGCCTGCCCGGCAGCCAGCGTTTTGTCTGAACGTGTATTCAGCACGGCAGGGGGCGTCATTACTGACAAACGCAGCCGCCTGTCCACAGCCAACGTGGACAAGCTGACGTTCATAAAAATGAACCAGGCATGGATCCCACAGGACCTGTCCCTCCCTTGTGCAGAATAGAAATTTATAACTGCCTCCCCCTCAACCATGTATTCTTGTACTCCGGGGCACATCTTTATTGAATCCTCATTTTTTTTAACTTTACCATGATCTTGCGGTGCAACCCAAAGTTGAATGAACCTCTCCTCAATCTGGGCGCCGGGGCCTAAATAACTAAAAGTGGCCTGTTACAATGGTGGGTGACATGAAGCCTGAATCTCTGCCATGCGACCTCTCTCCTCTGTCTGGGTGCTGTGGGCTAAATAACTGAAAGTGGCCTTCTCCAGTGGTGGGTGATATGACGCCTTATTCCTTGCTGTGGGAAATCTCTCCTCTGTCTGGGTGCTGGGGCCTAAATAACTGAAAGTGGCCTTCTCCAGTGGTGGGTGATATGATGCCTGATTCTCTGCTGTGGGACCTCTCTCCTCTGTCTGGGTGCTGGGGCCTAAATAACTCAAAGTGGCCTTCTCCAGTGGTGGGTGATATGACGCCTTATTCCTTGCTGTGGGACCTCTCTCCTCTGTCTGGGTGCTGGGGCCTAAATAACTAAAAGTGGCCTTCTCCAGTGGTGGGTGATATGACGCCTGATTCTCTGCTGTGGGAACTCTCTCCTCTGTCTAGGTGCTGGGGCCTAAATAACTAAAAGTGGCCTGTTACAATGGTGGGTGACATGATGCCTGCATCTCTGCCATGCGACCTCTCTCCTCTGTCTGGGTGCGGTGGGCTAAATATCTGGAAGTGGCCTTCTCCAGTGGTGGGTGATATGATGCCTTATTCCTTGCTGTGGGACCTATCTCCTCTGTCTGGGTGCTGGGGCCTAAATAACTAAAAGTGGCCTTCTTTAGTGGTGGGTGATATGACGCCTGATTCCCTGCTGTGGGAACTCTCTCCTCTGTCTAGGTGCTGGGGCCTAAATAACTGAAAGTGGCCTTCTCCAGTTGTGGGTGATATGACGCCTGATTCTCTGCTGTGGGACCTCTCTCCTCTGTCTAGGTGCTGGGGCCTAAATAACTGAAAGCGGCCTTCTCCAGTGGTGAGTGATATGATGCCTGATTCTCTGCTGTGGGACCTCTCTCCTCTGTCTGGGTGCTGGGGCCTAAATAACTGAAAGTGGCCTTCTCCAGTGGTGGGTGATATGACACCTGATTCTCTACTATGGGACCTCTCTCCAATTGATATTGGTTAATTTTTATTTATTTTATTTAAATTCATTTCCCTATCCACATTTGTTTGCAGGGCATTTGCCTACATTTTGCTGCAAATGCCTTTCCTGGACTATTTTACAGCCTTTTTAGTGCCCAAAAGTTCGGGTCCCCATTGACTTCAATGGGATTCGGGATAAAGTTCGGGTCGAGTTCGGTTCCCGAACATTTTCGGGAAGTCCGGCCGAACTTCTCGAACCCGAACATCCAGGTGTTCGCTCAACTCTACTAGTGTACTCTGTTACTGAGCGTCAGTTTCCTCAGATTTTCCTCACTATATCACCTAGTGTACTATGTTACTGAGCCTCAGTTTCCTCAGAGCTTCCTCACTATATCACCTAGTGTACTCTGTTACTGAGCCTCAGTTTCCTCAGAGCTTCCCCACTATATCACCTAGTGTACTCTGTTACTGAGCCTCAGTTTCCTCAGAGCTTCCTCACTATATCACCTAGTGTACTCTGTTACTGAGCCTCAGTTTCCTCAGAGCTTCCCCACTATGTCACCTAGTGTACTCTGTTACTGAGCCTCAGTTTCCTCAGAGCTTCCCCACTATATCCCCTAGTGTACTCTGTTACTGAGCCTCAGTTTCCTCAGAGCTTCCTCACTATATCACCTAGTGTACTCTGTTACTGAGCCTCAGTTTCCTCAGAGCTTCCTCACTATATCACCTAGTGTACTCTGTTACTGAGCCTCAGTTTCCTCAGAGCTTCATCACTATATCAGCTAGTGTACTCTGTTACTGATCCTCAGTTTCCTCAGAGCTTCCTCACTATATCACCTAGTGTACTCTGTTACTGAGCCTCAGTTTCCTCAGAGCTTCCTCACTATATCACCTAGGGTACTCTGTTACCGAGCCTCAGTTTCCTCAGACCTTCCTCACTATATCACCTAGTGTACTCTGTTACTGAGCCTCAGTTTCCTCAGAGCTTCCCCACTATATCCCCTAGTGTACTCTGTTACTGAGCCTCAGTTTCCTCAGAGCTTCCCCACTATATCCCCTAGTGTACTCTGTTACTGAGCCTCAGTTTCCTCAGAGCTTCCTCACTATATCACCTAGTGTACTCTGTTACTGAGCCTCAGTTTCCTCAGAGCTTCCTCACTATATCACCTAGGGTACTCTGTTACCGAGCCTCAGTTTCCTCAGACCTTCCTCACTATATCACCTAGTGTACTCTGTCACTGAGCCTCAGTTTCCTCAGACCTTCCTCACTATAACCCCTAGTGTACTCTGTTACTGAGCCTCAGTTTCCTCAGAGCTTCCTCACTATATCACCTAGTGTTCTCTGTTACTGAGCCTCAGTTTCCTCAGAGCTTCCTCACTATATCCCCTAGTGTACTCTGTTACTGAGCCTCAGTTTCCTCAGAGCTTCCTCACTATATCCCCTAGTGTACTCTGTTACTGAGCCTCAGTTTCCTCAGAGCTTCCTCACTATATCACCTAGTGTACTCTGTTACTGAGCTGCAGTTTCCTCAGAGCTTCCTCACTATATCACCTAGTGTACTCTGTTACTGAGCCTCAGTTTTACCAGACCTTCCCCACTATATCCCCTAGTGTACTCTGTTACTGAGCCTCAGGTTCCTCAGAGTTTCCTCACTATATCCCCTAGTGTACTCTGTTACTGAGCCTCAGTTTCCTCAGAGCTTCCCCACTATATCACTAGTGTACTCTGTTACTGAGCCTCAGTTTCCTCAGAGCTTCCCCACTATATCACTAGTGTACTCTGTTACGGAGCCTCAGCTTCCTCAGAGCTTCCTCACTATATCACCTAGTGTACTCTGTTACGGAGCCTCAGCTTCCTCAGAGCTTCCTCACTATATCACCTAGTGTACTATGTCAGTGAGCCTCAGTTTCCTCAGAGCTTCCCCACTATATCACCTAGTGTACTCTGTTACTGAGCCTCAGTTTCCTCAGAGCTTCCTCACTATATCACCTAGTGTACTCTGTTACTGGGCCTCAGTTTCCTCAGACCTTCCTCACTATAACCCCTAGTGTACTCTGTTACTGAGCCTCAGTTTCCTCAGACCTTCCTCACTATATCACCTAGTGTACTCTGTTACTGAGCTGCAGTTTCCTCAGACCTTCCTCACTATATCACCTAGTGTACTCTGTTACTGAGCTGCAGTTTCCTCAGAGCTTCCTCACTATATCACCTAGTGTACTCTGTTACTAAGCCTCAGTTTCCTCAGAGCTTCCTCACTATATCACCTAGTGTACTCTGTTACTGAGCCTCAGTTTCCTCAGAGCTTCCCCACTATATCACCTAGTGTACTCTGTTACTGAGCCTCAGTTTCCTCAGAGCTTCCTCACTATATCACCTAGTGTACTCTGTTTCTGAGATTTATTATACAAAACAAATGTCTACAAACCGGACATCGGAGTCCAAGGACTTTGATTTCCCTTTCTATAAAGTTCTGCAATTTTCTAAACACAGTAAAGAACAAACAAGTCGTATACCGTGACTCCTAAAGCCCGACCAAAAACATCTCAATCAAAGTTACTCATGATCAGAAACTAAACCCAACAATCATCGGTATTTTCAACGTTCAAGGTTCTTTATCAATATGGACTCGACTGTAAAAGGACTTTATACGAACCTTCCTCCAACAATCCCTCGAGCCAAACAACCGGTCAGGGAGGCAGAGATAGGATGTGAGATAAAGCCTCTTACCTTGCATCGCTGCCTTTTATATCTGTCCGTCCCGATCCGGATTATCCAAGTAAATGTGTCTCCCCTCATTAGTCTGCAGAATCCTGCCAGGCTTGTCCTGTTTTAGAACTTTCTTTTACTCTCTCCATGATCATGACATTATACAAATACACACAACACACAGTATACACACAAAGCTCTGCAGCACACACAGTATACACACACAGCTCTGCAGCACACACACAGTATACACACACAGCTCTGCAGCACACAGTATACACATAAAGCTCTGCAGCACACACAGTATACACACACAGCTCTGCAGCACACAGTATACACATAAAGCTCTGCAGCACGCACATTATACACGCACAGCTCTGCAGCACACACGGTATACACGCACAGTTCTGCAGCACACACGGTATATACGCACAGCTCTGCAGCACACACATTATACACGCACAGTTCTGCAGCACACGCGATATACACGCAGAGCTTTGCAGCACACACATTATACACGCACACAGCGCTGCTAACGACATACATGCACTCTCCACATCCCTGTGTCCTTTCCACAAATTATAGAACATGTCCTATTCTGGTCTACAATATGTGGACCATGGACCCATTGAAGTCAATAGATCTGTATAAAAATGTGATCACACAAGGACGGTATCCCTATTTCGTGGACCCGTTAATTGTGGAGCACAGAAGACATACGGCCATGTGCCTGACACTTTAGGGATAGCATACCTTTGGAATGTGTTAGTGACTTTAAGAGATCCCGGGTCTGAGAAGGATTGTCCCTGGTTCTGAGTCAGCGTCGGACTGGGCCCACCTGTCCGACGCTGGACAGCACTGCGCTCACTGCCAAACACCATATTTAGTGACATTTAAAAAAGGTATATTGAAAAAAATGTTTAGTATCACTTGCCCGACACATTTAACAAAAAAATGGCAGGAGCACTTTAAGAGAGAGTAATTGTTGAGTGGATGGTGTGGGAAGAGATATTAATGAGGGGTACATCAGATGATTTTGGGCGATGTACGAAGGGACGAGAAGGAATTAGTAAATTCTGTTGGAATTAGTTTAGGATTAAGATTTTTTTATTATGTTGGTTGTGTAAAAAGTGAATTTTCATTTTTGATTCTCTTACTTTATTTCTCCTAATTAACAGTTTTATAGCCTTAGTCCAAATGGTCTTAACAGGGTCCACACTGCCGGAACTACCGTATAAAGGGGCTCCCTGGGACTTCCAGATCGGCGGCAAATATTTATAGGGTTTTGCTGGTGCGCCATACCTCCTGTAGGCCACCCAGACTATATAGTCCAGCCCATCTTCTTACTGCCAGCCAGGAGGTTTATAGGGCTTTGTTGGTGCGCCATAGCTCCTGTAGGCCACCCAGACTATATAGTCCAGCCCATCTTCTTACTGCCAGCCAGGAGGTTTATAGGGCTTTGTTGGTGCGCCATACCTCCTGTAGGCCACCCAGACTATATAGTCCAGCCCATCTTCTTACTGCCAGCCAGGACGTTTATAGGGCTTTGTTGGTGCGCCATACCTCCTGTAGGCCACCCAGACTATATAGTCCAGCCCATCTTCTTACTGCCAGCCAGGAGGTTTATAGGGCTTTGTTGGTGCGCCATACTTCCTGTAGGCCACCCAGACTATATAGTCCAGCCCATCTTCTTACTGCCAGCCAGGAGGTTTATAGGGCTTTGTTGGTGCGCCATAGCTCCTGTACGTCATCCAAACAATATAGTCCAGCCCATCTTCTTACTGCCAGCCAGGAGGTTTATAGGGCTTTGTTGGTGCGCCATAGCTCCTGTACGTCATCCAAACAATATAGCCCAGCCCATATTTTCACACAGAACCAGGAGTATTTTTAGGGCTTTGCTGGTGCGCTATGCTTTCTGTAGGCCATTAAACTTGAAATTATCAACCTGGCATGGCCAGAGAATTAGTTCAACATGAATGCATATTCACCAAGTTAAACCACCATCCAGACATGGCGGCACTTCAGAAAAGGGCAGGTCACGTAGACACCCACCCAGAGCCCAAATTCAGTCCTCCAAACACAGTTGCCACCATCCAGACACGGGCACACAAGCCACCAGCCATCCAGAGACGTTCTGCACAAGGCACCAGCAATCCATACACAGCTGAACAAGCAGCCAGCCATCCAAACGTGGCTGCACAAGCTGCCAACCATCCAGACATGGCTCCACAAGCAGCCAAACATCTAGACATGGCTGCACAAGCAGCCATCCATCCATCCAGACACATCTGCACAAGCAGCCATCCATCCATCCAGACACGTCTGCACAAGCAGCCAATCATCCAGACACGTTCTGCACAAGCAGCCAACCATCCAAACGTGGCTGCACAAGAAGACAGCCAATCAAATACAACTGCCCCACTCAAGCCCAGCAGCAGAAGCAGACAGCTACAAATGCATAGCTATAAAAACATTCATTACAAAAAGCATAAACACAGAAGCAATCAGCTACACAGGTATAGAGGCACATGAAATTAGTCAAACTGGCACAGGTAAAGGCCATAAATTCAGTTTTTTTTGCACAGGGCACCCAGGCTTAAAAGGCAGCCAGCCAGCAAAGCCCAGGCTCAAAGGCAGCCAGCCAGACAGGCTTACAGACAGGCCCAGGCTCAAAGGCAGAAAGGCATGGACCCAAAGGCAGCAAGCCAAAAAGGCATGGGCCCAAAGGCAGCCAGCGAAAAAGGAATGGGCCCAAAGGCAGCCAGCCAAAAAGGCATGGGCCCAAAGGTCGCCATCCAGAAAGGCATGGGCCCAAAGGCGGTCGGCCAGACAGGCACGGACTAAAGGTAGTCAGATCTGGACTAGAGAAGCAACGCTGCACTGGATCCTTTGTGATGTTAGGACTACAGGGCAGCGTACGAACAAAAAAGGCTCAAGAGCTGAGAATTGTCGGCGGCGCCCCTCCAGGAGAGGTAAGCATTAAACTGGTGCTGGGGACCGATGGCTAGAAGTGGAGGGGACAGAAGACTGATGGCATGGGGGGGGGGTGATGGTACAGAGTACTGATGGCATGGGGAGTGATGGCACAGTACTGATGGCATGGAGAGTTATGGCACAGTACTGATGGCATGGAGGGTAATGGCACAGTACTGATGGCATGGAGGGTGATGGCATAGAGTACTGATGTCTTGGGATAATGGCACAGAAGACTGATGGCATGGGGGGGTGATGGTAGCACTGGGGGAGCTGATGGCATGGGAGGGGTGGATGGCACAAAGGACTGATGGCAGGGGGGATTTGAAGATGGCACGGGGGGCCTGATAAAGATCTATTTATTTTATAAAAACTTAAGTTTTTTTCTTATTAGAGTACTTGATGAATCATTAGATTTATGGATAGAATACTTATATATAGCTGCAGCCTTAGTCTGGACACAAAGGCATTCGACCAAGCAGGCATAGACACAAAGGGGTTCAGCCAGACAAACACAGACACATTCATTTTCTTAAGATGGTGCTCCTACCTATATATGGCGTCGCCGGTATGGCTGACAAGATCTTATTTTGCAACCATTGATAAATTGCTTGCCCCATTTCTCTGGCCTACCACTTCTCCCAGAACAGTGAGGGATACTTTGAAGGCACCTGTGGCTCGGGTGGATTAGCCCTTCCATGGTTGATACGGGCAGATTCTAATCATTCAGCAATGGTTTTGGATCTTATGAGGCCCTCACTAATTTCACTTACAGAGCGGGTACCTGTCCTACTCATTATACCACTTCGAATATGAACGCAACTATAAAGGCATGGAAGTCACACATCGTGGTTGTGGGTGAAAAGGTTGCCAATGGGGTATGGTTCCCGATGCTAGCACTGCGGAGGAATGGGCAACTGAGCTCTTCGATCTGCCTATGAATTCTGGCCACGGGATGGAGTACCAGTAATGACCGACTACCAACAAAGTATTCTAGGATTCTGTATAGGCACCCTATGTTCTGAGCAAGGAAGACCGTTCTATTACATTGGATACAAATTATAGATTCAGTTCTACCGATGTACAAAATGACACTAACTACCAGGGGAGTTCCTGCACGTTGCGATAAGATATGGGGCCAGCATAGACCTCGGGGTGTTAGAGGGTGGACATCTCCCTGGGGTGCTGCAGTGTGAATGGGATTGGAATGAGTGAGGTTTCTCTTCAGGGTGATAGATATGTGATGCTGGGAGAGATCTCTCTACTTAGAAATCTGTCTTCCATAATCAGTTTATGTGTGGCCATTGTTGGCGTGGTTAATGCCTTTTCTTCTTGAAAACAATAAAATAAAGCCGTAAAAAAAAAAAAAGTTGGTAGAACAAATGACTCCTCATCTGGTCAGCTATCACAATGTCCTACGCACAGGCTCGATGCCGGATTCCTGTAAAAGCGCCTTACACTAAACTGCCAGGACGAGAGGAACAATGAGAAATCACTGATCTGTTCTCTCAATTCCTGATGGAGTGAATTTCCTGTAAAGTAGGCCTCCTCCTGCAGCTGGTGGATATGCCATAAACATCTGCCAAAACCGCAACTTCAAGGTTAAAAATATAAGTCAATTTTCTATACAAGATTTATACAATGCTTCCTAGAATCCGCCAGGTGGCATCAATGGACCTTTTAAGTCCGAATATACAACCTGAAACGAAAACTGTGCAAACCCTCTTGAGATACATTGTTTGTATTGTGATCATACAGCTGCAGAATTATGTATATTTAGATTATTTTTGTTATAGTTTTATTATTGCCCACACCCAGGGTCAGGGGTTATACTGAAAACATCTAAGACAATATTCCAGAAAAAAAGTTTATCACAATTACCGGTGATGAAATATCAGTATGTCCGCCATCAATATAAAACTATTACACGGAACGTCGTTACTTCTCCCCGTGTCCCTCTGGAGTCTCCTGCAGTGTGGGTGGAGGTGTGAATACAGAGATAAGAAGCAAGGCTCATGCGGACAGTTCATCCTCTCTGCTCTGGAGGTCTCTTCTTCTCCTCCTTATATCCACAATACTTTTCCTCCATGGATCAGTCACAATTGCCCGGATAGAAATATAATTTTGTTGTCTGGGAGATCCAGGCTAACGCCACCAAAAACCTTCTTATTGAATTTTTAAAGGGGTTTATCAGCCATTATGAAAGCTACAAGCGTTCCTCCGACCTGCTGAAGAAAGACGGCTTTGTTCCACTGATCTGCCGATATCCCCGTCCTCGCTGCACAGGCTGCCAGCTCGTCTGCTTGGGTCCCGGGGAGATGTGGGCCCTTCTTTACCAGGTCAGCTGCATTTATTACTATGCAGCTGACCAATTACAGAAAAAGCTATATATAAACCATCCTGCACGATATGGTATTAAATGCGCGGATGTATATGGCTACAGTTACAAAATCACAGAAAATAATGCACTATAATAATAGATGCAAGCACAACATATGGACTAAGGGTCTTTCACACTAGCGTTTTGGTTTCCGTTTGTGGGATCCGTTTCAGGGCTCTCACAAATGATCCAAAACGGATCAGTTAAGCCCCAATGCATTCTGAATGGATAAGGATCCGTTCAGAATGCATCAGTTCGGCTCCGTTCCGCCTCTATTCCGTTTTGGAGGCGGACACCAAAACGCAGCATGCAGCATTTTGGTGTCCGTCTGAAGAGGCGGAGCCTAACGGATCCGTTTTTTTTTACAATGTAAGTCAATGGGGACGGATCCGTTGTCAGTGACACAATATGGTGCATTTGAAAACGGATCCGTTCCCCATTGACTTTCAATGCAATTCAAAACGGATCCGTTTTGGACTTTGTCATTTTTCTTTGAACCTAATGCAAACGGATCCGTTCTGAACGGATACAAACGTTTGCATTAGAGGTGCGGATCCGTCTGTGAAAATAAACAGACGGATCCGCACCAACGCAAGTGTTAAGTACCCTAAACCCTTCATGTGTGAATACGCTCCTATACTGGGAGTGATATTCAAGCGCACTTTTGCCCCACCTCTCTAATAGGTGACCTTGATTAAGGTGGTACATATCGGTGTGTGTGTCCCTCCTCGCACCGGTTGCTGATGCACATGGAGGTAACTAGAGGCAGCACACCATATGTGCGGGGACTGTGCTCCTGAAAAATGCGCCTACAGCATGAATAGGTTAGCATAGTAACTGAACTGAGACCACCTGAACTGAGACCACCTTGTCACCTGGTAGGTGGGCGTAGATGTATTTTGATCAAAATGTATTGACCAAGTGTCTCAGATTTTATCAAGAGTGAGGGCTTAGTCCATATGTTATGCTTCCATCTATTATTATAGTGCATTATCTTCTGTGATTCTATGCAGCTGATCAGGAAAAGAAGCAAACATGTCCATGGAACCAGTGTTCCCTCTAAGCCTCGGCAGCTGCTGAGCGGGGTCGGCTCAGAGCTGGGCACAGCGCCATCAAAGGTGGGCGATAGGAAAACCTAAGATTATTGTCACATCGAAGAGCATACAGTGTAATCCCTGCACCATCCATTTACATTATACTCCCTGCACCATCCCGTACAATAAAGTATACTCCCTGCACCATACTGTACAGTATACATTATACTCCCTGCACCATACTCTACAGTATACATTATACTCCCTGCACCATCCCGTACAATACAGTATACTCCCTGCACCATACTCTACAGTATACATTATACTCCCTGCACCATGCTGTACAGTATACATTATACTCCCTGCACCATGCTGTACAGTATACATTATAATCCCTGCACCATGCTATTCAGTATACAGTATAATCCCTGCCCCATACTCTACAGTATACATTATAATCCCTGCCCCATGCTGTACAGAATACATTATACTCCCTGCACCATGCTGTACAGTATACATTATACTCCCTGCACCATGCTGTACAGTATACAGAATAATCACTGCACCATGCTGTACAGTATACATTATACTCCCTGCACCATGCTGTACAGTATACATTATAATCCCTGCACCATGCTATTCAGTATACAGTATAATCCCTGCCCCATACTCTACAGTATACATTATAATCCCTGCCCCATGCTGTACAGAATACATTATACTCCCTGCACCATGCTGTACAGTATACATTATACTCCCTGCACCATGCTGTATAGTATACATTATACTCCCTGCACCATACTCTACAGTATACATTATACTCCCTGCACCCTGCTGTACAGTATACAGTATAATCCCTGCCCCATGCTGTACAGTATACAGTATAATCCCTGCCCCATGCTGTACAGTATACAGTATACTCCCTGCACCATGCTGTACAGTATACATTATACTCCCTGCACCATGCTGTACAGTATACAGTATAATCCCTGCACCATGCTGTACAGTATACATTATACTCCCTGCACCATACTCTACAGTATACATTATACTCCCTGCACCCTGCTGTACAGTATACATTATACTCCCTGCACCATGCTGTACAGTATACATTATACTCCCTGCACCATGCTGTACAGTTTACATTATACTCCCTGCACCATACTCTACAGTATACATTATACTCCCTGCACCCTGCTGTACAGTATAATCCCTGCCCCATGCTGTACAGTATACAGTATACTCCCTGCCTCATGCTGTACAGTATACATTATAATCCCTGCCCCATGCTGTACAGTATACAGTATAATCCCTGCCCCATGCTGTACAGTATACAGTATACTCCCTGCCCCATGCTGTACAGTATACAGTATACTCCCTGCCTCATGCTGTACAGTATACAGTGTACTCCCTGCACCATGCTGTACAGTATACATTATAATCCCTGCACCATGCTGTACAGTATACAGTGTACTCCCTGCACCATGCTGTACAGTATACATTATACTCCCTGCACCATGCTGTACAGTATACATTATACTCCCTGCACCATGCTGTACAGTATACAGAATACTCCCTGCCCCATGCTGTAGAGTATACAGTATAATCCCTGCACCATGCTGTACAAAATACATTATATTCCTTGCACCATGCTGTACAGTATACAGTATAATCCCTGCACCATGCTGTACAATATACATTATACTCCCTGCACCATGCTGTACAGTATACATTATACTCCCTGCACAATGCTGTACAGTATACATTATACTCCCTGCACCATGCTGTACAGTATACAGTATAACCCCTGCCGCATGCTGTACAGTATACATTATACTCCCTGCACCATGCTGTAGACAGTAAAAATTATAATCCCTGCCCCATGCTGTACAGTATACATTATACTCCCTGCACCATGCTGTACAGTATACATTATACTCCCTGCACCATGCAGTACAGTATAATCCCTGCCCCATGCTGTACAGTATACATTATAATCCCTGCCCCATGCTGTACAGTATACAGTATAATCCCTGCACCATGCTGTACAGTATACATTATAATCCATGCACCATGCTGTACAGTATACATTATAATCCCTGCCCCATGCTGTACAGTATACAGTATAATCCCTGCACCATGCTGTACAGTATACATTATACTCCCTGCACCATGCTGTACAGTATACATTATAATCCCTGCACCATACTGTACAGTATACAGTATAATCCCTGCACCATGCTGTACAGTATACTCCCTGCACCATGCTGTACAGTATACATTATACTCCCTGCACCATGCTGTACAGAATACATTATAATCCCTGCACCATGCTGTACAGTATACAGTATACTCCCTGCACCATGATGTACAGTATACAGTATAATCCCTGCACCATCCTGTACAGTATACATTATACTCCCTGCACCATGCTGTACAGTATACATTATAATCCCTGCACCACGCTGTACAGTATACATTATACTCCCTGCACCATGCTGTACAGTATACAGTATAATCCCTGCACCATGCTGTACAGTATACATTATAATCCCTGCCCCATGCTGTACAGTATACAGTATAATCCCTGCACCATGCTGTACAGTATAAATTATAATCCCTGCACCATGCTGTACAGTATACATTATACTCCCTGCACCATACTGTACAGTATACATTATAATCCCTGCACCATGCTGTACAATATACATTATACTCCCTGCACCATGCTGTACAGTATACATTATACTCCCTGCACCATGCTGTACAGTATACAGTATAATCCCTGCACCATGCTGTACAGTATACATTATACTCCCTGCCCCATGCTGTACAGTATACAGTATAATCCTTGCACCATGCTGTACAATATACAGTATAATCCCTGCACCATGCTGTACAGTATACATTATACTCCCTGCCCCATGCTGTACAGTATACAGTATAATCCCTGCCCCATGCTGTACAGTATACAGTATAATCCCTGCACCATGCTGTACAGTATACAGTATACTCCGTGCACCATGCTGTACAGTATACATTATACTCCCTGCACCATGCTGTACAGTATACAGTATACTCACTGCCCCATGCTGTAGAGTATACAGTATAATCCCTGCACCATGCTGTATAGTACACATTATAATCCCTGCACCATGCTGTACAGTATACAGTATAATCCCTGCACCATGCTGTACAATATACATTATACTCCCTGCACCATGCTGTACAGTATACATTATACTCCCTGCACCATGCTGTACAGTATACAGTATAATCCATGCACCATGCTGTACAGTATACAGTATAATCCCTGCACCATGCTGTACAGTATACATTATACTCCCTGCACCATGCAGTACAGTATACAGTATAATCCCTGCCCCATGCTGTACAGTATACATTATAATCCCTGCCCCATGCTGTACAGTATACAGTATAATCCATGCACCATGCTGTACAGTATACAGTATAATCCCTGCACCATGCTGTACAGTATACATTATAATCCCTGCCCCATGCTGTACAGTATACATTATACTCCCTGCACCATGCTGTACAGTATACAGTATAATCCCTGCACCATGCTGTACAGTATACAGTATAATCCCTGCACCATGCTGTACATTATAATCCCTGCACCATGCTGTACAGTATACAGTATAATCCCTGCACCATGCTGTACAGTATACAGTATAATCCCTGCACCATGCTGTACAGTATACAGTATAATCCCTGCACCATGCTGTACAGTATACAGTATAATCCCTGCACCATGCTGTACAGTATACAGTATACTCCTGCACCTATGCAGTATACAGTATAATCCCTGCACCATGCTGTACAGTATACATTATAATCCCTGCACCATGCTGTACAGTATACATTATACTCCCTGCACCATGCTGTACAGTATACATTATACTCCCTGCACCATGCTGTACAGTATACAGTATAATCCCTGCACCATGCTGTACAGTATACAATATAATCCCTGCACCACGCTGTACAGTATACAGTATAATCCCTGCACCATGCTGTACAGTATACAGTATAATCCCTGCCCCATGCTGTACAGTATACATTATACTCCATGCACCATGCTGTACAGTATACATTATATCCCTGCACCATGCTGTACAGTATACATTATACTCCCTGCACCATGCTGTACAGTATACAGTATAATCTCTGCACCATGCTGTACAGTATACAATATAATCCCTGCACCACGCTGTACAGTATACAGTATAATCCCTGCACCATGCTGTACAGTATACAGTATAATCCCTGCACCCTGCTGTACAGTATACAGTATAATCCCTGCACCATGCTGTACAGTATACAGTATACTCCCTGCACCATGCTGTACAGTATACAGTATACTCCCTGCACCATGCTGTACAGTATACAGTATAATCCCTGCACCATGCTGTACAGTATACAATATAATCCCTGCACCATTCTGTACAGTATACAATATAATCCCTGCACCATGCTGTTCAGTATTCAGTATAATCCCTGCACCATGCTGTACAGTATACAGTATAATCCCTGCACCATGCTGTACAGTATACAGTATAATCCCTGCACCATGCTGTACAGTATACATTATACTCTCTGCACCATGCTGTACAGTATACATTATACTCCCTGCATCATGCTGTACAGTATACAGTATAATCCCTGCCCCGTGCTGTAAAGTATACAGTATAATCCCTGCACCAAGCTGTACAGTATACAGTATAATCCCTGCACCATGCTGTACAGTATACTCCCTGCACCATGCTGTACAGTATACAGTATAATCCCTGCACCATGCTGTACAGTATACAGTATAATCCTTGCACCATGCTGTACAGTATATATTATACTCCCTGCACCATACTGTACAGTATACATTATAATCCCTGCACCATGCTGTACAGTATACATTATAATCCCTGCACCATGCTGTACAGTATACATTATACTCCCTGCACCATGCTGTACAGTATACAATATAATCCCTGCACCATGCTGTACAGTATACAGTATAATCCCTGCACCATGCTGTACAGTATACATTATACTCCCTGCACCATGCTGTACAGTATACATTATACTCCCTGCACCATGCTGTACAGTATACATTATACTCCCTGCACCATGCTGTTCAGTATACAGTATAATCCCTGCACCATGCTGTACAGTATACAGTATAATCCCTGCACCATGCTGTACAGTATACAGTATAATCCCTGCACTATGCTGTACAGTATACATTATACTCCCTGCACCATGCTGTACAGTATACAGTATAATCCCTGCACCATGCTGTTCAGTATACAGTATAATCCCTGCACCATGCTGTACAGTATACATTATACTCCCTGCACCATGCTGTACAGTATACAGTATACTCCCTGCCCCATGCTGTACAGTATACATTATGCTCCCTGCACCATGCTGTACAGTATACAGTATAATCCCTGCACCATGCTGTACAGTATACATTATACTCCCTGCACCATGCTGTACAGTATACAGTATAATCCCTGCACCATGCTGTACAGTATACATTATACTCCCTGCCCCATGCTGTACAGTATACATTATAATCCCTGCACCATGCTGTTCAGTATACAGTATAATCCCTGCACCATGCTGTACAGTATACAGTATAATCCCTGCACCATGCTGTTCAGTATACAGTATAATCCCTGCACAATGCTGTACAGTATACAGTATAATCCCTGCACCATGCTGTACACAGTATACAGTATAATCCCTGCCCCATGCTGTACAGTATACAGTATAATCCCTGCACCATGCTGTACAGTATACAGTATAATCCCTGCACCATGCTGTATAGTATACAGTATAATCCCTGCACCATGCTGTACAGTATACATTATACTCCCTGCACCATGCTGTACAGTATACAGTATAATCCCTGCACCATGCTGTACAGTATACATTATACTCCCTGCCCCATGCTGTACAGTATACAGTATAATCCCTGCACCATGCTGTACAGTATACATTATAATCCCTGCCCCATGCTGTACAGTATACAGTATAATCCCTGCACAATGCTGTACAGTATACAGTATAATACCTGCACCATGCTGTACACAGTATACAGTATAATCCCTGCCCCATGCTGTACAGTATACAGTATAATCCCTGCACCATGCTGTACAGTATACAGTATAATCCCTGCCCCATGCTGTACAGTATACAGTATAATCCCTGCACCATGCTGTACAGTATACAGTATAATCCCTGCACCATGCTGTATAGTATACAGTATAATCCCTGCACCATGCTGTACAGTATACAGTATAATCCCTGCACCATGCTGTACAGTATACATTATAATCCCTGCCCCATGCTGTACAGTATACAGTATAATCCCTGCACAATGCTGTACAGTATACAGTATAATCCCTGCACCATGCTGTACACAGTATACAGTATAATCCCTGCCCCATGCTGTACAGTATACAGTATAATCCCTGCACCATGCTGTACAGTATACAGTATAATCCCTGCCCCATGCTGTACAGTATACAGTATAATCCCTGCACCATGCTGTACAGTATACAGTATAATCCCTGCACCATGCTGTATAGTATACAGTATAATCCCTGCACCATGCTGTACAGTATACAGTATAATCCCTGCACCATGCTGTACAGTATACAGTATAATCCCTGCACAATGCTGTACAGTATACAGTATAATCCCTGCACCATGCTGTACAGTATACAGTATAATCCCTGCACCATGCTGTACAGTATACAGTATAATCTCTGCACCATGCTGTACAGTATACAGTATAATCCCTGCACCATGCTGTACAGTATACAGTATACTCCCTGCACCATGCTGTACAGTATACAGTATAATCCCTGCACCATGCTATACAGTATACAGTATAATCCCTGCACCATGCTGTACAGTATACATTATAATCCCTGCCCCATGCTGTACAGTATACAGTATAATCCCTGCACAATGCTGTACAGTATACAGTATAATCCCTGCACCATGCTGTACACAGTATACAGTATAATCCCTGCCCCATGCTGTACAGTATACAGTATAATCCCTGCACCATGCTGTACAGTATACAGTATAATCCCTGCACCATGCTGTACAGTATACAGTATAATCCCTGCACCATGCTGTACAGTATACAGTATAATCTCTGCACCATGCTGTACAGTATACAGTATAATCCCTGCACCATGCTGTACAGTATACAGTATACTCCCTGCCCCATGCTGTACAGTATACATTATACTCCCTGCCCCATGCTGTACAGTATACAGTATAATCCCTGCACCACGCTGTACAGTATACATTATACTCCCTGCACCATGCTGTACAGTATACAGTATACTCCCTGCCCCATGCTGTACAGTATACATTATACTCCCTTCCCTATGCTGTACAGTATACATTATACTCCCTGCACCATCCCTTCCTCCTGTCCCGCCCCCCTTATAGCATTTGTTGCTTCAATGCTATTGATGTTAGTAATAATGCATATAGGATTTTGATTACGAGGTAATTATTGTAGAATCGGGCACTATAATTATGTTTTAGATTCTCTAGGACCTGTGAGTCAGATGACCACTCATGTGACGAGTCACATGATCGGTGGAGCGTGCGCTCTCCCGCGCATGCGCTGTCCTGACCGCTGATCGGACGCGCTCATTGTACGTCACTACATGTCGCGCTATTATGCGTGTTGACGTTGAGCGCCGATGGAAGCGGTGGGCTAACATGCCGGGAATGCGCCGAGATACTCCCCCAACCAGGTGACTGTAATTTACTAATTGAAACCCACTAGACAGGGGTATAAATACTGCTCATTGTATTTTAAAACTACCTCCTGACGAAGCTTTTATAGCGAAACACGTGTCGAGGTTCTGTACTGTGGGGGTTCCGGGCCCTGTGTATCATTGATATGGGTATGTACCATTCTATTAGATCTTATTTTTAGATCATTAATAACATCTACATCGTGCACTATAGCCACCTTATTTTGGTGCTTTGTATGGTCGATACCTATGTTTATTATTAATATTGGCTACAATCATGTTTTGGACTGATTCATGCCCCGTTATAATTATGTTCTGAACTGGCTTTATCCCTGATTGTGTTCTATGGGATTGATTCACATCTTGCTTTAATCATGTTTTGAACCGGTTTATTTTTGACTGCGTTCTATGGGTGAAAGCCCCCAACTATATGTGGTAGAACTCCACCATGCTTGTGGCCAATATGGAACATACATCTGGGTCAAGTTAACTCTAAACCTATATTTTATTGACCTGTTTTTGATACCTAGGCATCTAGACCTTCCGCAGTAGTTTTTCCACTATCATGTACCTCACCGTTTTTTGATCTGTAAATATCTTGGTATAGAGAATTTTTATGAAATTTTGTATTATACTGAATAAAGGTGTAGCTCAATTTTACATAAGAGTCAGTGTTTTGTTTGGATGTTTTGTAGTTATATGACTCTCGGTTTGATGTTGTGGGGCATGTAGGTTTACTATATTTGTTGTTTCAGAGAACCCCAATTACATGGATTTCAGAAAACGCGACATTAGTTGGTTGAACCAACTTGGAACGGTATTTGGTGATAAGGTGATAATTGATGTGGAAAAACAAGAGATTAAGGATTTGAAACAAAAAATACGCGATTCACTTAAAAAACGTACAAGGGTGTGGTGGAATAAAGCAGCCCTGGAGAATTATCTGCAGAAAAATATAGTTCCACGTGGCCTGAGAGTGCAGATTTTCCCCACTCTTGACATCGATGATCCCGTATTTGTGGGTAGGTGGGAGGAGTCTCTGATTAAGTGTTCACAAACACTTATTGAACTCTTGATTGGAGCCGACCGCAAATCGCTTGAAATATTGGAAAAAGAAATCGATTCCCTGAGGGAAAAAATCCAACAAGCATTAAACAGAGAAGAACTTGAACTGTTTGAAAAAAGCTTGGAACAAGACCTAGTAAAGTGGGAAAAAGAGATACAGACGACTAAGACAAATAAATTTCAGAGAGACCTAGCTGATTACCAACAGAAAAAAGTCTTCAAGTGGCAAAGATCCTTTAATAGATCCCGTTCTCTCTCTATCCACTCCAATACATCGGAAGAAGAATGTGGCGCATCTTTTTTAGGGGAGCGCCAAAGGCCTGGCCGAGGACCAGACCTAGACAAAGAAAGACGAAATCTTCGCACTCCCTCTCAAAAGAGAAAAAATGGCAATATGAACAGCAGAGAGAAGAGAGCCAAGAATTGAAGGTAATTAACTTATCAGGGATTCAACTAACAACCGCTCAGGAGCAGGTACTATCGAAAGGGTTATCATTTTCACCTACTAGTCAGTTTAATGTTTTTGAGGCGGTTAAGGATCTTGAATTATTTTCTAGAAAGCTTCTATTTAGAAAGCATTTCGGTAAGGGAGGTGAGTCATGTCTCTCCTCCAATATCGAAAAACAAGCATTACAAGACCTTGAAGCCCTATTAGAGGAACAGGAGGAGTCCTCTCAGACGACCTCTCCTCTGCACCTGCATCGGCGATCTGACACATTCCCCCCCAAGTCACTTTGTCCAGCAGTTGATATTTTTACTAAAATTGTCAAACAAGAATTTATGACCATGCAGTCTACCCAACATTATGATAATCTGACTAATAGACAGAGACAAGCTTTGAGAGAATTGAAATCTCTCAAGGATGTGGTAATTAAACAGGCGGACAAGGGGGGAAATGTGGTGATCTGGCCGGTGCAGATGTATGAGAGAGAGGCGTTCAAGCAATTGAATGTACCATCGTGCTATAGGCGGCTAGATAGGGATCCTACAGAGGTGTTTAAGAGAGAACTTGATATACTCTTATTAATTGCCACAGAAAATAATGTAATTAATAGGAAAATGGCGGATGGTCTAAGAGTAGACTTTCCAATTTGCCCAACACTGTACCTCCTTCCCAAGGTGCACAAGAATGCCTCCAATCCCCCGGGACGCCCTATTGTCTCAGGGGTTGGAGGACTATGTGCAAATATTGGGAAATTTATTGATTTCTATTTAAAAAGATGCGTTGAAACCCTACCATCCTTTGTTCAGGATACCTCTGACATGCTGAGGAGACTTAATGGATTGCATTTGGAGGATGACATGTTCCTGGTCACGTGCGACGTGGAGTCCCTGTATACGTCGATATGTCATGACCAGGGGTGCTGCGTCGCGGTTCTTCCTCACTATGACTGATTTAGACAAAGAACTGGTTGAATTTATCCTCTTACTTTTGGAATTTTTGTTGACTCATAATTATTTTTTGTTTAAAGATCGCCATTTCCTGCAGCTCCAGGGAACGGCGATGGGGCGCCGTGTGCGCCTCGTATGCCAATCTTTTCCTGGGGCTGTGGGAAAGGGAAATCCTTCAGAGTGGGGAGGACCGCGGCGGCGTGCTCCTTTGGTCGAGATATATCGACGATATATTCTTCATCTGGCAGGGCTCCGCCGCGCCTGGACAGGATCATGTCGGACCTCAATCAAAATGACTACAACATAAAACTGACTTGGAAATACAGTCCAGTGGAGGTTGACTTTCTGGACATTACCATCAAGAAAATGAAAAATGGAGACGTTCAGACGGATGTGTTTAGAAAGCCAACCTCCGTTAATGCACTATTGCATGCGTCGTCATCCCATTACCCTAAAGTTATTCAAGCAATACCTAAGGGTCAATTTTTAAGGATGAGACTCATTTGTTCAGATGACAAGCTATTTGAACACCAGTCGGCTCAGCTCGCCCAGAGGTTTGTGGACAGAGGTTATAAAAAGGACGTCATTCAAAAAGGTTATAAATGTGCAAGAGAGAGGAAGAGAGATATGCTCCTGACGTAATAAAAAATAAGCAAAAGCTCTCAAAAGGATACAACTATTAGGTTTATTACTCCCTTTAATAAAGAGTGGCATACCATTCAGGACATCTTGAAAAAGCATTGGGCCATTCTACGAACAGATAAGGATTTGCGGTCCGCTCTCCCAGACTACCCACAGATCACATGGAAAAGATCGAAAACATTACGGGACATTTTGTGTAAAAGTCACTATGTGCCAGATATTCCAAGAGGAATTTTTGGCTACAAAGGACCAGGTTGGGGCTCTCGGGCCTGTGGAAAATGTGCAGCTTGTAGGTACATGGAACAAGCCACCACTTTTAGTGATTCCTTACATAAAAAGGAATATAAGATTGTACATTATATTACATGCTCCACAGAGATGGTCGTATATTGGATGACATGCCCATGTGGATTGATCTATGTGGGCATGACAACCAGATCCCTCAAAGTTCGAGTTCTGGAGCATGCCAGTAAAATTCGTATGGCAGCCCAAGTAGCAGAACAGGCAATTGAGGAACTGCAAACTGTACCGAGGCACTTTTTGCAATACCACAATTGTGACCCAGGACATATGCGAATTAGAGGGATTGATAGAGTGAGATTAGGTGCCAGAGGTGGAGATAAGAAAAAGATGCTACTGCAAAGAGAGACTAAGTGGATCACGTTGTTGGATACAGTGGTTCCAACAGGGCTTAATGAATATAATAGTTTCAAATCTTTTTTGCAAAATACGTGAATTTTAATTGAGGGTAAAACTATCCCTGTCGATTTGGATGTGGTCCTAATTTGTTTATATATTTACCTAGAGTTTATGATTGACATTCAGCAACACGTCAATTTATGATGGATGCTTGGAGTGCGGGAAGGAGGAAGAACAAGAAGATTAATTGATATGAAATATGAAATTATGGATACGGAGGAAGGAGGACATAAGAGATATTTATTAATTTTTTTTTTTTTTTTTTTTTTTTTTTATACAAGTAATCATGATTGGGTTTATTATTCTTTTCTATTATGTATTTATCACTTATCCACATTTTTACTCATGGTGATAATTGGAATTAATTTATGTAATATATATATATAGATAATTATGGGTATAATTGTTGATGTTTCACATTTTTTATATGAGGGAATTATTATAATCTATTATGAATTACATATACACATATGGTTATTATGTCTATTTTAATTATTTATTATTGCATTTATTCACGTTTGCACTTTTTTATATGAGGCAATTGTATTCAGTACACTAGCAATTATATTGTATTTTTGTTCACTTTGATGAGGAAGGTGTCCGTCCCTTTATTAGCCACACTTGGTGTATTGATTTAGGGATTACTTTTAGTGTTTTTGTAGTTTTTTACTTTTATAATTATGAGTCATTACGAATTAGCACGGTTATTAGGGTCACTATGTGAATCACGGGTCATTGTATCAAATTTTCTCTCTTTTTTTCTTCTTTTTCTTTTTCTCTCTCCCCCTCCCCCCTGTTTCCCATTGTACTCTGTATCCCTTCCTCCTGTCCCGCCCCCCTTATAGCATTTGTTGCTTCAATGCTATTGATGTTAGTAATAATGCATATAGGATTTTGATTACGAGGTAATTATTGTAGAATCGGGCACTATAATTATGTTTTAGATTCTCTAGGACCTGTGAGTCAGATGACCACTCATGTGACGAGTCACATGATCGGTGGAGCGTGCGCTCTCCCGCGCATGCGCTGTCCTGACCGCTGATCGGACGCGCTCATTGTACGTCACTACATGTCGCGCTATTATGCGTGTTGACGTTGAGCGCCGATGGAAGCGGTGGGCTAACATGCCGGGAATGCGCCGAGATACTCCCCCAACCAGGTGACTGTAATTTACTAATTGAAACCCACTAGACAGGGGTATAAATACTGCTCATTGTATTTTAAAACTACCTCCTGACGAAGCTTTTTATAGCGAAACACGTGTCGAGGTTCTGTACTGTGGGGGTTCCGGGCCCTGTGTATCATTGATATGGGTATGTACCATTCTATTAGATCTTATTTTTAGATCATTAATAACATCTACATCGTGCACTATAGCCACCTTATTTTG
This sequence comes from Bufotes viridis, assembly GCA_033119425.1. NCBI lineage: Eukaryota > Metazoa > Chordata > Amphibia > Anura > Bufonidae > Bufotes > Bufotes viridis. The sequence goes on along the minus strand of CM065589.1, from coordinate 1,422,298 downwards.
GTGCTTTGTATGGTCGATACCTATGTTTATTATTAATATTGGCTACAATCATGTTTTGGACTGATTCATGCCCCGTTATAATTATGTTCTGAACTGGCTTTATCCCTGATTGTGTTCTATGGGATTGATTCACATCTTGCTTTAATCATGTTTTGAACCGGTTTATTTTTGACTGCGTTCTATGGGTGAAAGCCCCCAACTATATGTGGTAGAACTCCACCATGCTTGTGGCCAATATGGAACATACATCTGGGTCAAGTTAACTCTAAACCTATATTTTATTGACCTGTTTTTGATACCTAGGCATCTAGACCTTCCGCAGTAGTTTTTCCACTATCATGTACCTCACCGTTTTTTGATCTGTAAATATCTTGGTATAGAGAATTTTTATGAAATTTTGTATTATACTGAATAAAGGTGTAGCTCAATTTTACATAAGAGTCAGTGTTTTGTTTTGACAGTATACAGTATACTCCCTGCACCATGCTGTACAGTATACAGTATACTCCCTGCACCATGCTGTACAGTATACAGTATAACACCAATAACACTAGAATAGCACAATTAGTGAATATTATACTTTATTAGTCAATTTATTAATCACATAAAAAAACAGCGGATAAAACACACAGAACCTGATGTCTGGATTACACATACATCAACACTACACAGTGTAAACATACAAGTCCATATATACAGCAGGCAGTAATTTACCGAGAAAAGTATAAACGGTAACCAGTCCCTACCCACTAATACCAAGAAGTAAAGTGCAAAGTGCCAAACAAATGCTGAATACAAAAAACGTGTAGATGATAGTAAATATCCCGACCAGACAAGTTCACAGCCACCCCAACGCGCGTTTCGCGTATCGCTTCCTCAGGGGATATGTGAGTAATGAGTTCCCAGGACACTTATATATTGGTATAAATAATTAAAAACATATGGGGAATACTTGAATATCAAATGGGAGGAGGCATGTCATATCTGCTCTAATACCTTTTTGAAACTGTGGATTATGACTAACGAGACGATGTTGGCAGAGGTGGATAAAGAGTTAACCAGCAGGAATATCCAACTCAAACTTGGACAATACTGAGTTGGAGGCTTTCAAACAGGAGATAGAGGAAACCCACAATACGTGGGAAAGACAAATTAAAGAACGCAAAGCTAATACATTTCAGAGGGATTGCCAAGACTATGAACAGAACCGGGTCTACAAATGGAAACGGATTAGACGAGAACAGCGCAGTAGAAGTATGTCGGTTTCCTCCCAGGCCTCTACAGATGTGGAAGGAGTTAACTATGAAGTTGGATCCAGACCATACCCTACAAGGCAGAATGGGAAACGGAAGGAATAGTCTAAAAAACTTTTTTCTAATAAAAGACACCGTACTGGAGACCCGGGTCAGGCCCGAGCCCAGGTAATCAATCTTTCAGATGTGGTCCTTACGGATACTCAAAGTCAGGCAATAAGCTTAGGTTTGAATTTTGTCCCCTTCACTAAATTTGATGTCTTCACAGCGGTCAAAGACCTTAATCTATTCGCAAGAAATTTAATTTTTAAAAAAATGTTTCATAAGGAGGGTGAGGACTTATCTACTTTTACCAATGAGGAACATGGAGCCATGCGAACCTTATGTGATTTACTTGAGGCACAAGATCCGGGCCCGGTAAGTGGATTACCAACAACATTGGTGCCAAAATCTAAACAGTTTCCTCCAACTTCGCTTTATTCCAATATTGGACATTTTTGTTAAATTAGTGACTGAGGACCTGAAGAATGTTTCCACAAAAGTTCATAATGACAATCTAACTAGACAACAACGGATTGCAATAGGACAACTCACTAAAATGAAAGATTTGCTCATTAAACCCTCTGGTAATGTTGTCGTCTGGCCCATTAAGATGTATGAGCGAGAAGCATATCGCCAATTGCGCGACCCGAGATATTATAAGAAATTAACATTCAGTCCATTGAATTCTTTTCAGGAAGAACTGGGCAAGATACTACAGACGGCCAATGATAAGGGCATTAGCAATCAAAAAGAATTGAAAATCCGACAGTATCTACATTCTACCGAAGGTGCATAGAGATGAAAAAATTCCTCCAGGTCGACCAATAGTTTCAGGTATTAATAACATATGTGAACCTATATGCCAATTGGTGGACCATGTTTTACGACCTTTGGTTGAAAATCTCCCTGCCGGATCCGGAAATCCGTAAGCAAACCGATATCATTTGTAGACGAATACGGATGCAGATCCGTCTGACAAATGCATTGAAATACCGGATCTGTTTCTCCGGTGTCATCCGGAAAACTGGATCCGGTATTTATTTTTCTTCACATTTTTAAAGGTCTGCGCATGCACAGACCGGTAAACTGGATCCTTTTTCCGGATCCGGCATTAATACATTTAAATGGAAATTAATGCCAGATCCTGCACTCAGGCAAGTGTTCCGGAATTTTGGCCGGAGAGAATATCGCAAATACTGGCCAAATACCGTAAGAGTGACTGAACTGAAGACATCCTGATGCATACTGAACGGATTGCTTTCCATTCAGAATGCATTAGGATAAAACTCAAGCGTTTTTTCCCGGTACTGAGCCCCTGTGACAAAACTCAATACTGGAAAACTTTAACTCTAGTGTGAAAGTCCCCTACCCCTGTGGGATAGATCGATAGACAGATAGATACGAGATAGATAGATATACCTATATACAGTCTATACATATATACAGCCTATACCTATATACCTACTATACAGCCTACACCTATATATTGCTTATACCTATATACAGCCTACACCTATATATTGCTTATACCTATATACAGTCTACACCGTTTAGACTGTACATAGATATAGGCTGTATATAGGTATAGGCTGTATATAAGTATAGGCTGTATATAAGTATAGGCTGTATATAGGTATGGACTGTATATAGATATAGGCTGTATATAGGTATAGACCGTATATAGGTATAGACCGTATATAGGTAAAGGCTGTATATAGGTATAGGCTGTATATAGGTATAGGCTGTACATGGTAACTGGGATGGGATGGTGTGTTCCTGCCAGTGGTTTCACCCCTTGTGGTCTGCAGCAGCATGCCCTCCAGGTCTGTCCCCAGCATACTTATGTAGCAGCAGCACTCAGTCTCAGGACAGAGTCTAGCTTCTTAAGATGGTGCCGCTGCCAACGCCACCTCCACGTCTACCTCTCCCTGTGCACTGCTGCTCCTCCTCTTCGGTCAGAAAAAGAAGGAGGAGGCAGCAGTAGCGCGGGGAATATGTGGTAGGCGGCTTGGTAGGCAAGTCAAACTCATCATGAGTGTGAGCAAGTGTCTACATTTTTTGCAAGCAGGGTGAGCGGGTACTGAGCGGACTTATTAAACTTGTGAGCGGGGGCACAATGATTGCTGCGCAGTCGCTCACCCATGCAGCTTAGAGGGAACACTGCTTTGGACCCAAGCAGAGGAGCATGCAGCCTGTGCAAGTGCAGCAAGAATGGTAGCATGAGTGGTGCAGGGTTGCGCAAGTATTAACAAAACCATCTTTCTTGAACTGGTCTGAGGAATGTTTGTATTTTTCATAATGATTTCTCTCCTGTGTGACTTCTCTCATGTCTAACGAGACTTGATTTCTCTGAAAAGCACTTCCCACATTGTGAACATGAATATGATTTCTCTCCTGTGTGACTTCTCTCATGTCTAACGAGACTTGATTTCTCTGAAAAGCACTTCCCACATTGTGAACATGAATATGATTTCTCTCCTGTGTGGGTTCTCTTGTGTATAACAAAAACTGATTTTTGTGTAAAACATTTGCCACACATTGAACATGAATACGGCTTTTCTCCGGTGTGAATTTTCTGATGTGCAACAAGATTTGATTTAACGCTAAAACATTTCCCACATTCAGCACATGAATATGGCTTCTCTTCTATGTGACTTTTCTCATGTATAACAAGACTTGTTCTTTGTACAAAACATTTCCCACATTCTGAACATGAATATGGCTTCACACCTGTGTGAGTTCGCTCATGGTTAACAAGATGTGATTTTTGTGCAAAACATTTCCCACATTCTGAACATGAATACGGCTTCTCTCCTGTGTGATTTCTCTGATGTCTAACAAGATTTGATTTAACTTTAAAACATTTCCCACATTCAGAACATGAATACGGCTTCTCTTCTGTGTGACTTTTCTCATGTACAACAAGACTTGATCTTTGTGGAAAACATTTCCCACATTCTGAACATGGATATGGCTTCACTCCTGTGTGAGTTCGCTCATGGTTAACAAGATGTGATTTTTGTGCAAAACTTTTACCACATTCTGAACATGAATACGGTTTCTCTCCTGTGTGATTTCTCTGATGTCTAACAAGATTTGATTTGTCTGTAAAACATTTCCCACATTCTGAACATGAATATGTTTTCTCCCCTGTGTGACTTCTCTCATGTGTAAGAAGATGTGATTTCTTCGCAAAACATTTTCCACATTCTGAACAGGAATATGGTTTCTCCCATGAGAACGGTTTACTACAGAGAAATCTTTCACCCCCTTTCTGACCTGCACTTGTGGTAACAATCTGTGATTGGTCAGGAGAAGGTTCCTCATCATTAAGGTGATTATTTGATAGATCTGTACTGTTAAGTCCTGGATGTACATTAAGGGAAATTAGGTTTTCTCCTGAGAAGCGCTGCATGATATCTTCACCTTCTGCTTCATTAGGGTTTTCTGTTAAGATAGAAATTGAAAAATGTTTCTAAACTGACAACTTTCTAACATTTCTATTCGGTCTCATGCACATGACCATATGTTTGGTCCGCATCTGAATGAATTAATTTCAATGGGACCGCAAAAGATGTGAACAGTACACTGTAAGTCTATTCTGTGGCTGTTAAGACCCATAACTGGGGCTCCACGGTTACTTTGCATATTATAGTTTCCCAGGGAGCTTTGCACTTTCTATTGCTGCGTTGAGACTCTCAAATGAGGATCCGCAGTATTTTTTGCAGCTGGTCTCCCCAAGATCAGCTATTGTTTTGTACGAGTATTCTCCTTGGCATTGCTCCCGGTTAGTCAGAATCCTACTCCATACTGATGAGGGGCAACACCCCGTTATACTGTATGGGGGCAGCTACAAGATGACATTATATTGTATGGGGGCAGCCACAAGGAGACATTATACTGTATGGGGGCAGATGCAAGGAGACGTTATACTGTATGGGGGCAGCCACAAGGAGACGTTATACTGTATGGTGGCAGCCACAAGGAGACGTTACACTGTATGGGGGCAGCCACAAGGAGACGTTATACTGTATGGGGCAGCCACAAGGAGACGTTACACTGTATGGGGGCAGCCACAAGGAGACGTTACACTGTATGAGGGGCGGCCACAAGGAGACTTTATAATGTATGGGAGCCACAAGGAGACGTTATACTGTATAGGGCAGCCACAAGAAGACGTTATACTGTATAGGGGCAGCCACAAGGAGACGTTACACTGTATGGGGGCAGCCACAAGGAGACGTTATACTGTATGGGGGAAGCCACAAGAAGACGTTATACTGTATGGTGGCAGCCACAAGGAGACGTTACACTGTATGGGGGCAGCCACAAGGAGACGTTATACTGTATGGGGGCAGCCACAAGGAGACGTTATACTGTATGGGGGCAGCCACAAGAAGACGTTATACTGTATGGGGGCAGCCACAAGGAGACGTTATACTGTATGGGGGTGACCACAAAGTGACGTTATACTGTATGAGGGCAGCCACAAGGAGACGTTATACTGTATGAGTGCAGCCACAAGGAGACATTATACTGTATGGGGGCAGCCACAAGGAGACGTTATACTGTATGGGGGCAGCCACAAGAAGACGTTATACTGTATGGGGGCAGCCACAAGGAGACATTATACTGTATGGGGCAGCCACAAGGAGACGTTATACTGTATGGGGGCAGATGCAAGGAGATGTTATACTGTATGGGGGGCGGCCACAAGGAGACGTTATACTGTATGGGGGCAGATGCAAGGAGACGTTATACTGTATGGGGCCACAAGGAGACGTTATACTGTATGAGGCCACAAGGAGACGTTATACTGTATGGGGGCAGATGCAAGGAGATGTTATACTGTATGGGGGCAGATGCAAAGAGACATTATACTGTATGGGGCAGCCACAAGGAGACGTTATACTGTATGGAGGCAGCCACAAGGAGACGTTATACTGTATGGGGGCAGCCACAAGATGACGTTATACTGTATGAGGGCAGCCACAAGGAGACATTATACTGTATGGGGGCAGCCACAAGGAGACATTATACTGTATGGGTGCAGCTACAAGGAGACGTTATACTGTATGAGGGCAGCCACAAGGAGACATTATACTGTATGGGGCAGCCACAAGGAGACGTTATACTGTATGGGGGCAGATGCAAGGAGATGTTATACTGTATGGGGGCGGCCACAAGGAGACGTTATACTGTATGGGGGCAGATGCAAGGAGACGTTATACTGTATGGGGCCACAAGGAGACGTTATACTGTATGGGGCCACAAGGAGACGTTATACTGTATGGGGGCAGATGCAAGGAGATGTTATACTGTATGGGGGCAGATGCAAAGAGACATTATACTGTATGGGGCAGCCACAAGGAGACGTTATACTGTATGGAGGCAGCCACAAGGAGACGTTATACTGTATGGGGGCAGCCACAAGGTGACGTTATACTGTATGAGGGCAGCCACAAGGAGACATTATACTGTATGGGGGCAGCCACAAGGAGACGTTATACTGTATGGGGGCAGATGCAAGGAGATGTTATACTGTATGGGGGGCGGCCACAAGGAGACATTATACTGTATGGGAGCAGATGCAAGGAGACGTTATACTGCATGGGGCCACAAATAGACGTTATACTGTATGGGGGCAGATGCAAGGAGATGTTATACTGTATGGGGGCAGATGCAAGGAGATGTTATACTGTATGGGGGCAGATGCAAAGAGACATTATACTGAATGGGGGCAGCCAGAAGGAGACGTTATAATGTATGGGGGTAGATGCATGAAGACGTTATACTGTGTGAGGGCCACAAGGTGACATTATAACCCCTTTCCCAAATCAGTATAATGTCTCCTTGTCGCCCCATACAGTATACAGTAATGTCTCCTTATTGCTCCAGTATAGAGGCCACAGGGATACATTATAGTGGCCCCTTCTAGTGTGTAGAGAATCCCTGTGCAGGGGCTACTGCTGGGGCATAGGAGGAGAGGGCCACTATCTTTTACCTGCTTCTTCCTCCTTGGACAGTGGCAGGCCAGGATCTGGAGAACTCCCTGAGAGAGACCTGCATAGCCTCCTTCACTTGCTGCTGTCCCACCACTTCCTGCCTTTGGTGGTGGGCAGGGCTCGGAGCCAGGAGTCAGCGGCTGCTGCGGGGAACTTCATGTGCTGATCCCCAGGGTCTCCAGTGCCCCCAGCTTTTTCAGGCCCTTCTATGGACTCCAGGATGCGGCTGCAGTACGTAAGGGGCTGCTCTGTGCCTGCATGTCCCGGGCTTTGTGTCAGTTCGGGGGGCGGAGTCACGGCAAAATGGGAGAAAGCAGGAGGCAGCCGCTTCGGGGACCAACACTTACTTTGTTCAGGCGCAGTACATGGACATTTTAGGAGCAGTCGGCACACGTGCGACCGCTCCTATGACGTCATTAAATACAGCGGTTATTAGGAAACTGTGATATTGCCATATCGCAGTTTCTTAATACCGCGGTATATCGCAGACACCGGAATATTGCCCAACCCTAGGCTGGAGTCTGTGTTTTGCAGATCCGTGATTTCATATGGTGATGTACATGAGGCCTTAGACTGGAAACTGATCCCTCAGGAAGCAGAGGTATAGGCCATTCATACTGAATCCACTACTGGCTGTGAGATTCCAGTCTTATTAAGCTTTCTATACCTTCCTGACAAAGTCCAGGATTCTGCTCTACACCTGGTCATGACTTGTATCACATACAGTAAATTATGACTTGATAAAACTCAGAAATGTTAAATGCCTGACTGTCTGGGAACCAGTCCTATCCACCTAGGGCTCCATTCACAAGCCCCTTCCAGTGCACCTCCTCACCTGATGCAGCTGACATCTCACATTCTGCCTGTCTGCCGGCAGCTGTTTCAGTGTGGAGTTCCACCTCTAACTCCACCTGCTGCTTTATATTACTGCTGCTTGTACTGCGCAGGTGAGAGACTCCAGCAGCAGCAGCAGCAGGGGAGGAGGTGCACTGCCGGAGCTTATCAATGACACTACAGGTGGACCGAGAATCCGTACAGCAGGTGAATACAGGACTCAGGAGCGCGCTCACTCTCCACCTGATTAGTAAAATGCTCATTTCAATCTAAACAATTCTGACATGGAATTTCATCAGGTCTAAGACTTCTATTTAGTACTTCATGCAGTTTTAATAGTGGAATCTAGGGAAAGATCCTCTTTAATATAGTTATGGACGGTCTGATCACGGCCACCGGCTACAGTTAACGAGATAATGTGCCTTGAGGTGAAGAGCGCGGCTCCGGCTGAACTCACGGACATGACAATGTGGTCTGTAAGGCCTAATGGCCGCACAGTCACCAGATCTCAGGTTTATAGACATCTGTAGGATGTAGTGGAATAGACAGAGGGAGGCCATCAATCAGAACCTGGAATAAAGGTCTCCAGCACCTTGTTGGGTCCATTATACTAAGAATTCAGGATGTTCTAAGGGAACGAGGGTCCTATCAAGAATTAAGAAGGTGGAGCTGATGGCGTGTCCTGTGAGTGCAGGGAATCATCACTGAGACGTCTGTGTCTGTACAATAATCACATGTGACATAGGATTGGTCATCAATATCTGATTGCCGATCAGCTGTGAGTTGAAGCGGGCGCCTGTATTACACCGCACTTCCGAGACAAAGTGCGGTGTAATGGAGAGGAAGTGGTGCTCACCTGGAGAGCTACCTCCACTTCAAACAGCTGATCGGTGGGGGTGCCGGACCCCTGCCGATCAGATAGCAATGACCTATCCTGAGAATAGGTCATTATTATTAGAGGCTGGACAACCCCTTCAGCCCCAGGATGGCCTGCTAGCCTCTATCATAAAACAAGATAAAAGCCACCATTTGAACTGGATCTGAATAGCAGAGACTCTCAGATGTCCGGGATAGAGGGGGCTCCAGAGGGTCAGGATCCCTCCCTAGAAATGATGATAAAACTTTCCACACTTTTTGAGAACTAACTAACCATCACGTGTCTCTGACGTGGGCCAGATGCCTCCGGCTTTATGGCCTTCAGCTCCTTGAGTTTGGAGGAGGAAAGAGTTTAGTGGAAAAAATAGGGAAGCTCCGGTCGCTGCACTGGTGTCTTGTAAAATTATACATATTGGTAAAAACCATTAAAATATAAACACGAGGTGAACGATGGTAAGGAGCTTCATGTACTGGGGACGATATATTCTTGTTTAAGGCATTACACGGGGGGAGCGCCCCCACCTCTCATTTTGTGACGGGTTCAAAAGTCCCAACGAAATTGCCAAATATTTGAGCGGGAACGCCCCCCCCCCCCAGGGGCCTGCATCTGTTTAATTACTATTGGGTTCAGGACTGACCATCGGGACCCTGAGGGCAGATTTACTGACTTTGTTCCCCATAAGAGGGAAGCCCTGGATGTGGAGATGGAAGAGGCTGTCTAAAGAATTTGGGGAACCGTCCCTATTGGACAGAATTTCCGACTGAAGGGATATTGAATGCATCTGGGACAGGACACTGCTAGAATTGCTGAGGACCAAGACAACAAGGAGGAAGTCACTTTCCCCATCCATGATCCCATACCTGTGGTGACATCTCCTGGAATGTCCTCCTCCACCTCACTCTTACACGGGGGATCGCCCATCATCCGCTCCTCTTCATCCTCCACTTTAATATCAGTCACATCTTCCCCCTGATTTGTCATCTGTAACAATTCAGGACAATACAGCAGACGGGTGGGAAATCTAACAGATCCACAGAAGAGACCCCCACCATCTATGACCCCTCTATGACTGCAGGACCCCCTATATAGATGTGTATAGGGCTCAGCTCCATCTACCTGAGGGTTCTCTGGGGGCTTCTCCTCTGGACAGTCCTGGGAATACAGAGGACGGGGACATCTCTCGGGGGGATTTCTCCTCCTGGATCCATCTGTGGAGACACAAGCAGTGACTGCATACATGGCCTCCATTACATGTCACTGCACACACGTGTATACACTGCACATGACGGCTCTTACCCTGTGATATAAGAGGCTGGTGCTCCTCCATTACATGTCACTGCACACACGTGTATACACTGCACATGACGGCTCTTACCCTGTGATATAAGAGGCTGGTGCTCCTCCATTACATGTCACTGCACACACGTGTATACACTGCACATGACGGCTCTTACCCTGTGATATAAGAGGCTGGTGCTCCTCCATTACATGTCACTGCACACACGTGTATACACTGCACATGACGGCTCTTACCTTGTGATATAAGAGGCTGGTGCTCCTCCATTACATGTCACTGCACACACGTGTATACACTGCACATGACGGGTCTTACCCTGTGATATAAGAGGCTGGTGCTCCTCCATTACATGTCACTGCACACACGTGTATACACTGCACATGACGGCTCTTACCTTGTGATATAAGAGGCTGGTGCTCCTCCATTACATGTCACTGCACACACGTGTATACACTGCACATGACGGCTCTTACCCTGTGATATAAGAGGCTGGTGCTCCTCCATTACATGTCACTGCACACACGTGTATACACTGCACATGACGGCTCTTACCCTGTGATATAAGAGGCTGGTGCTCCTCCATTACATGTCACTGCACACACGTGTATACACTGCACATGGCGGCTCTTACCCTGTGATATAAGAGGCTGGTGCTCCTCCATTACATGTCACTGCACACACGTGTATACACTGCACATGACGGCTCTTACCCTGTGATATAAGAGGCTGGTGCTCCTCCATTACATGTCACTGCACACACGTGTATACACTGCACATGACGGCTCTTACCCTGTGATATAAGAGGCTGGTGCTCCTCCATTACATGTCACTGCACACGTGTATACACTGCACATGACGGCTCTTACCCTGTGATATAAGAGGCTGGTGCTCCTCCATTACATGTCACTGCACACACGTGTATACACTGCACATGACGGCTCTTACCCTGTGATATAAGAGGCTGGTGCTCCTCCATTACATGTCACTGCACACACGTGTATACACTGCACATGACGGCTCTTACCCTGTGATATAAGAGGCTGGTGCTCCTCCATCATGGCCTCCTTGTACAGATCCTGGTGTCCTTCTATATACTCCCACTCCTCCATGGAGAAATAGACAGTGACGTCCTGACACCTTACAGGAACCTGACAACACAATGACACCGTCATCACCCAGACCCTCCAGTGCTGTTACTGGAGAATTTCCCAGCATTCCCAGCAGTGTCACCTCTCCAGTCAGCAGCTCCATCATCTTGTGGGTGAGCTCTAGGATCTTCTGCTCATGTATCAGGGGTGAGGGGAGGCTCTGTGATGGGGGAGGGTCCTGCTCCGCCCTCCTGACTCCTGGAGATGGATGATGGGAGTCACACAGTCTCCCGATGTCTTCTTCACTATTGTGTACTCCTGTGGATGGAGAGAGACACTTAGGGAATAAACCCTTCAGGGGCCATGTGCTCTCCTCCGGCCTCTCCTCCGGGTACAACGTGCCTACTTACCTCCTCATGGCTCCTACATGACTATAGGTCACTGGTCACATGACACATCACTCACCATACTGGGGGCTGATCTTCAGGTTCTCCGTCACTTGGAAGGTCTGGGGGCCGTTCTCCAGGACCCTGGACTCTTCCTATCACTTCCTATGATGGATTCTCCTTCCCGATGTCTGACTTGTTACAGAATACAATACAGAGGAGAGAAATCTAGAGAAGTTTACCTCTCCGCTCAGCAGGGAGATGATCTCCAAGGTGAGGTCTAATATTCTTCTGCTGATCTCCTTCCCGTCCATCCTCGGGGGTCATTCAGGAGAAGAGGAGAGAACTGGAGGAGCTGGAGGCTTCTAGTACTGCAGGCGCCTTTATGAGGAGAGGAGAGGAAATCATCCAGGGGACAAGACCAGATGTCACCTCCAGAACCGCACTGCCTGAGCCTGGAGGGGCCCCCACCACATGGATTCCAGGGGCCCCAACATGGAGATCTCTGGTGGCTCCACAGGAGATAAGTGTCTGATAGATGCAGGTCCCACCTCTGGGCTGTGCTCAGCTGTGTCCAGAACTCCTAGAGAAGAGACTGGAGAGAGCTGAGCTCAGGCTGGGCCCCACTCCATTCATTCTTCTCCTGGAGGCAAGGGCCCCTCACCAGGACAGTCAGGGGCCAGCGAATGATGACAACCCCCACTATCCCCACTACTCTCCCATCATACTAAGCTGAGGAATGGAGAAGGATTGTGTGTAATGGAGGAGAATCTCCAGAGGTGACATGTCTGAGCTCTCCACCACACTGTCTCCTCACAGCTCATCTTACCTGCAGGCTGGAGGAATGGCTGATACCAGAGAGAACAAGAGCCCTGACTACCAACCAGGACCTGCCCAGGATCTGCTGCACTGCCAGAGCTGAAGGACCTGGGGGGACGTCACCGTCATGTGACCAGTGCAGGGGGTGGAGCTCAGCAGTGGGCAGAGGAGGTGGTGAAGGACCTGGGGTGATGTCACTGTCATGTGATCACTTTGTCATGTGATCAGTGCAGGGAGCAGGGCTTAGCAGTAGGGAGGAGAAGATGGGATGAAGACCTGGGGTGATGTTACTGTCATGTGATCACCCTGTCATGTGATCAGTGCAGGAGGCGGGGCTCAGCAGTGGGGAGAGGAGGTGGTGAAGGACCTGGGGTGACGTCTCTGTAATGTGATCAATGCAGGGGGCGGAGCTCAGCAAAGTAGAGAGGAGAAGAGGGGGTGAAGGACCTTTGGTGATGTCACTATCATGTGATCAGTGCAGGGGGCGGGGCTCAGCAGTAGGGAGGAGAAGAGGGGGTGAAGGACCTGGGGTGATGTCATCTTCTTTGCTGTGTTCTTTGCATTTGCCTTTGCTACTGAGATTGCTTCCAGCCCCCCTGTAACACACACAAGGACAAATTCCTATTTTCCTGCCTTAGGCAGTTGTATAAAGTCTATCTTCAGTCTCTGGAACGGGTAAAGTGTAGTGTTGAGCGAGCATGCTCGGCCGAACACCCCGTGTGCTCAAGCCCGATGCTCGAGTCTCCTCCCCTACTAGATATCTCAGGTTGTCAACTGTCCGTCGAAGCAGCAAAGCATTATGTGAAACGCATTTTTTGTATCTGAACAACATTTTGAAGAAAAGGTGTATCTCAGCATTTTTACATAATATCTAATTTTATGGACCATGTTGGTATAACCTGGGTATCTCCTGTATATAATTGCATATTTACGGCTGGTATAAGTTATATATCTCCTTGTATGCGACCTGGTAGTCCAAGATGCATCCAGACATCCTCCCCATGCTGTTCCTGAACCCTTTTGGTGGTGTTTCCATCAGTTTCTGTGAACCAGACACCCTCCCCTCTTCAGAGCAGGGGGTGCCTGGTTTAATGCTCTGGTTCTCCCATTGACTTCCATTGTGCTCGGGGTCTCTGTAGAGCACAAGAGCACTTTGGTGCTCGATCAACACTAGTAAAGTGGCCGGGGGGTGTGCTTGTTTGGAGTCTTCACCACTTGACCGGGATTATTCAGTGCACAGACCATACATCCTCGTACAAACCGAGCGGCTACTGTAGAAAATCCTGGAGCAATCCACCCTGCATTAACCACACATACCATGGCATCTTTTACTAGGTGAGTGGGCCCCTGGGCCTCCTGAGCCACAGCTGGGTATAGAGGGCGTGGTAGACAAATTTTGTCCTTGTTTCTCCAAATTCCATGTTCATCAAGTTTGGCCCCTTGTTTTGCCCAAAGTTCTTTTTCCTCTGGTAGGTCCTCTTGTTCGAGGATTCTTTGAAATGTACTTACAGAAATGTTCTCAGGTCTCAAGGCTCTCACCGGGGTGGCGACAGCATTAAGTGGATGAAGTGCAGCTTGTTTGTCTGCCTTGTCTGCTCGATCATTGCCTTTTGCTTTCACCATGGTACATCTTTGCCTTAATAATAGCGACCTCCTCTGGTAAGAACAGGGCGTTCATAACTTCAAGTACAGAGTCTTTATCTTTAATTGGCTGGCCTGCTGATGTTAGAAAGTCTCTAGTCTGCCATATGGGTCCATAGTCATGTGCAATACCAAAAGCATACCTTGAGTCCACGTAGATCTTCACCTTCATCCCCTTGGCCAATTTCCACGTCTCAGTGAGTGCCTTCAGCTCCGCCTCTTGCGCTGACATGTGAGGTGGCAGTGGTTCAGCTATCCCTGCCTCATACTTTGTGTGATCACTGCATATCCAGTGTGGAACTGGCCGTTCCTTCCCATCAGCCTGCTTCCATCTATAAAATACTCAAAATCAGGGTCATCAAGCGGGTTTTCATGGACGTGATTAAATCCTGACGAATTCTTGTTGCATTAATTGTACACAGCCATAGGGGTCATGTCCAGTAATGTCATTTCGGAGGCTGCCTGTACCTTCTATGCCACCTTCCCCCATTTCTGAATCTGTGATTGGTAACAAAGTAGTACTTCTTGTGAAAGTAATGTTAGCGGCATGAGGAGTGCACACTGGAGGCTGAGTTGCCTGGCCATAGAAATATGCTGAGGTTGAACCTGTGTTAATATGCCCTGTATGTCATGGGGTGTTTGTACAATCACTGGGTAGTCTATTACAATGTCAGAGGCTTTTTCTATCATTGCCTGCACTGCCACTACTGCCCTGACACAGGAGGGGGCGCCTCTGACGACAGGATCTAATCTGGATGAAAAGTACACCACTGGCCGCTGGTGGTCACCATGTTGTTGAGTCGGTACAGCCGTGATGTGACCTTGCATTTTTGAACAGAGCAGGTTAAATTCCTCGTCATAGTTTGGAATACCCAGGGCCGGGGCCGAGGTTATGCAGAGCTTCAATGTATGGGAATTATTCACTGCCTCTTCTGTCGGGTGAAATGGGTCAGATGACAGACAATCATACAGAGGCTGCATTAACATGGAGGCATGTCTATACCAGGGGTGACCGTATGACACCAACCCCAAAAACACTCTTAGGCTTTGTGCTCCTTTGGGCACTTGTATCCTTTCAGCAGCCTCCTTTCTTTCTGGGGTTAGGTGGCGAGCTCCATGGGAGAGACCGTGTCCTAGAAATACAACCTTGTTTTTACAAAACTGCAGCTTCTGCTTTGAGGCTTTACACCCGTTCTGATGTAGGAAAATTCAAAGAAATATAGTTGCCTCACATCAAGTCTCACTGTCTTCAGCACACAGGAGCAAATCATCCATATACTGTAACAGGACCACCGAGCCGGGCGGGGAACAGTCTGTAAGGACAGATTGCAGAGCCTGTGTATACATGGTCGGGGAGTTCTGAGCTCCCTGAGGCAGGACAGTCCAAGTATACTGGTTACCCTCAAATGTAAAGGCAAACAGATACTGGCAGTCAGGATGCAGCGGGACACTAAAGAAGGCATCTGCCAGCTCTATCACTGTGAAACACACAGCAGTGGATGGAACCTGTGGCAGTAAGGTATGTGGGTTTGACACTATTGGAGTTTGTAAAACTGTCACCTTGTTAACTTCTCTAAGATCACGAACCATTCTGTAACTGACAGGCTGTCCCTTAACTGGTTTCTTCTTTATTGGGAACAGTGGGGTATTAGCGGGAGATACTGTTTTTATCAATACACTGGCCTGGAGAAAAGCGTCAATTTGACTGGCAACTGCTATCTCCTGGACATGACTGAAGGGGTACTTACTGCTTCACTCAATGGGGCTGACATCTTGGCTTAAGATACACAGTGACCGGGAAGTTTCCGTGTCTGTTTTTGATGATGCCCATAAATCCTTCGGTACCACCTCAAGAACAGCCTGGTCTACAAGGGTTAATTCTGATGGTTCAGCCTCAGGCAGGGCCAATGTCGCTATTAAGGGACATCATACTTCCTCTGGGGCCCCAAAATCTACATGGGTAGTGCCATTGGGGTAAAAATGTATGTGGGCTCCCAGTGCTTGCAAAACATCAGTCTCTAAAAGAGGTTCTAGCAGGTTTTCTTTAATTAACAATTTGGAACAACCGTATTTTCTTATATATTTAGTTTAACTGGTGAAGATTCACGGACAAAAACGGTTTCTACCATAAATCCCGCAGCCGGTACAGAACAAGGGGTTAACTGATGAGGCTGTAAGAAACTCTGGTCTACTACTGTTTTAGCTGCCCCCGTGTCAACCAGGAATGGTACTGCCTTTCTGTTTCTGAGTATACAATAATCTACCTTCTACAACCTCTCCTCTCCATCTCTCAGTTTCAACCTCACAAGCTACTTTTATCCATATGTCAACCACTTCTTCACATCCATGATCCTTCATTTAACCAGAATGTGTTTTTCTGAATCTTTCCGAGCCTAGCTTCCTCGGAGCTTCCTCCCTAAATCAGGATGCCACTGTACTAGTACTCCTAGGGTTTCCATACTTCATCCCTGCCTTCTCTAACACTCTGTCCACATTCTTCAGACCCTCTTTAACCCCTCTTTACTTCACCAATGTTTTAGCTGTCTTATAACCTTCGGGTATACTAAAATTATTCCCCATTGCTCTTCAACTGTACCAGAACATCTATAGAAGGTGACAAAATTCACAGACGTCAGTTTCCCCAGAGCTTCCTCACTATATCACCTAGTGCACTCTCTGTTACTGAGCCTGTTCCATCAGAGCTTCCTCACTATATCCCCTAGTGTACTCTGTTACTGAGCCTCAGTTTCCTCAGATCTTCCTCACTATAACCCCTAGTGTACTCTGTTACTGAGCCTCGGTTTCCTCAGAACTTCCTCACTATATCACCTAGTGTACTCTGTTACTGAGCCTCAGTTTCCTCAGAGCTTCCCCACTATATCACCTAGTGTCCTCTGTTACTGAGCCTCAGTTTCCTCAGAGCTTCCTCACTATATCACCTAGTGTACTCTGTTACTGAGCCTCAGTTCCCTCAGAGCTTCCTCACTATATCCCCTAGTGTACTCTGTTACTGAGCCTCAGTTTCCTCAGAGATTCCTCACTATATCACCTAGTGTACTCTGTTACTGAGCCTCAGTTTCCTCAGAGCTTCCTCACTATATCCCCTAGTGTACTCTGTTACTGAGCCTCAGTTTCCTCAGAGCTTCCCCGCTATATCCCCTAGTGTACTCTGTTACTGAGCCTCAGTTCCCTCAGATCTTCCTCACTATATCACCTAGTGTACTCTGTTACTGAGCCTCAGTTCCCTCAGAGCTTCCTCACTATATCCCCTAGTGTACTCTGTTACTGAGCCTCAGTTTCCTCAGAGCTTCCCCACTATATCACCTTGTGTACTCTGTTACTGAGCATCAGTTTCCTCAGAGCTTGCCCACTATATAACCTAGTGTACTCTGCTACGGAGCCTCAGTTTCCTCAGAGCTTCCTCACTATATCACCTAGTGTACTTTGTTACTGAGCCTCAGTTTCCTCAGAGCTTCCTCACTATATCCCCTAGTGTACTCTGTTACTGAGCCTCAGTTTCCTCAGAGCTTCCTCACTATATCCCCTAGTGCAGTGTTTCCCAACCAGTGTGCCTCCAGCTGTTGCAAAACTACAACTCCCAGCATGCCCTCACAGCAAAAGGTTGTCCGGGCATGCTGGGAGTTGTAGTTTTGCAACAGCTGGAGGCACACTGGTTGGGAAACACTGCCCTAGTGCAATCTGTTACTGAGCCTCAGTTTCCTCAGGGCTTCCTCACTATATCACCTAGTGTACTCTGTTACTGAGCCTCAGTTTCCTCAGAGCTTCCTCACCATATCACCAAGTGTGCTCTGTTACTGAGCCTCAGTTTCCTCAGAGCTTCCTCACTATATCACCTAGTGTACTCTGTTACTGAGCCTCAGTATTATCAGACCTTCCCCACTATATCCCCTAGTGTACTCTGTTACTGAGCCTCATTTTCCTCAGAGCTTCCTCACTATATCACCTAGTGTACTCTGTTACTGAGCCTCAGTTTCCTCAGAGCTTCCTCACCATATCACCTAGTGTACTCTGTTACTGAGCCTTAGTTTCCTCAGAGCTTCCTCACTATATCACCTAGTGTACTCTCTTACTGAGCCTCAGTTTCCTCAGAGCTTCCTCACTATATCCCCTAGTGTACTCTATTACTGAGCCTCAGTTTCCTCATAGCTTCCCCACTATGTCCCCTAGTGTACTCTGTTACTGAGCCTCAGAGCTTCCCCACTATATCACCTAGTGTACTCTGTTACTGAGCCTGTTCCCTCAGAGCTTCCCCACTATATCCCCTAGTGTACTCTGTTACTGAGCCTCAGTTTCCTCAGGGCTTCCTCACTATATCACCTAGTGAACTCTGTACTGAGCCTCCGTTTCCTCAGAGATTCCTCAGGATGTAACCTAGTGTACTCTGTTACTGAGCCTCAGTTTCCTCAGAGCTTCCTCACTATATCCCCTAGTGTACTCTGTACTGAGCCTCCGTTTCCTCAGAGATTCCTCAGGATGTAACCTAGTGTACTCTGTTACTGAGCCTCAGTTTCCTCAGAGCTTCCTCACTATATCCCCTAGTGTACTCTGTTACTGAGCCTCAGTTTACTCAGAGCTTCCTCACTATATCACCTAATGTACTCTGTTACTGAGCCTCAGTATTACCAGACCTTCCCTACTATATCCCCTAGTGTACTCTGTTACTGAGCCTGTTTCCTCAGAGCTTCCTCACTATATAACTTAGTGTACTCTGTTACTGAGCCTCAGTTTCCTCAGAGTTTCCTCACTATATCACCTAGTGTACTCTGTTACTGAGCCTGTTTCCTCAGAGCTTCCTCACTATATCACCTAGTGTACTCTGTTACTGAGCCTCAGTTTCCTCAGAGCTTCCTCACTATATCACCTAGTGTACTCTGTTACTGAGCCTCAGTTTCCTCAGAGTTTCCTCACTATATCACCTAGGTTACTCTGTTACTGAGCCTCAGTTTCCTCAGAGTTTCCTCACTATATCACCTAGTATACTCTAAAAAAATGGAGACCGGCACTCGCTTCTGTTGATCTTAGGAAATGCTTTAATTTGTCACATACTATACAAGTGATGCGTTTCGGCACTTTGTTGTGCCTTCATCAGACTCATAACATCTATTGTGATCAAGGCTTTATATACACAATGTAACAAGATAACAATAGGAAGTGACATCATGACGTAGTCCCACCTCCTCAACATAAACAGCAAATCAAAAACATAGCAAAAATGTATAAACTGCCGGTAAAACTTCCATTTTGCAGTAATATTATGCATTATTGATGTTGCGCTGCAAAAAAGGAAATAATGGAAAAAAAAGGAAAACAAATTAATAGTGAGAAAAGCAAAGTATAACGATGCAATTTTTTGCGATGTACACTTTGCCGCGATTTTGTCGCGATTATGTTTTCATGATTATCTTAAAGGAAGCTGTGCACGCTGTAATCACGATTAAGACCATGGGGTGCAATGGTCTGTAGGCGGTGTATCCAATAAGCCTCTCTTTTTAATAATAATCTGTTTCTGTCCCCGCCCCTACGTGGTAGCTGAACGCTTTCAATAATTTGAAATCTAAGTTGGGCTATTGTATGTTTCGCATGGTGGAAATTATGTGGTATCGGTAATAAAAGATTTTCCTTCCTGATGGTGGATTTGTGGTTACTCAATCTTTCTTTGATGCGCATCGAGGTTTCCCCGATGTATAGTAAACCGCATGGACACTTTAATAAGTAAACCACAAATCGGCTGTCGCATGTAAAATGACCCTGGACTGGTATCTGCTCCCCTGTATGTGGATATGCAAAATATGCGCCGCGTATGACACTCGAGCAGTGCACACTGTTGAGGCAGGGGAAGGTGCCCGATCTTGGGGTAGAGAGTACCTGTTGTTTTAGGGAAATTCTATTAGTACCAATATCGGCCCTCACAATCCTATCTTTGATATTGGGATTCCTCTTATAGCATAGGTGGTTTTTGGAATAACGGGGTTTCTGGATAAGATCTAGATATCACATGCCAATGTTTATTTGTAATGCCGCGTAATCTATAAGTCCATGGGTGATATTTAATCACTAGTGGTATGCGCGGTTCTTTTACAGGCTTTGAGAATTGCGTGGAATCAAGTTTGTTTCTTTGTTCTTGTAATAGAGAAACGGGATAACCCCTCGCACGGAATTTGTCCGTCATCTCATTGAGTCTCACTGTACATCTCTCAGGGTCACTAACGATCCGTTTAACCCTCTGAAACTGTGAGTATGGCAGTGACTTTTTTGTGGGGGCCGGATCATTGCTGGTGAAGGATAACGGACTGTTCCTATCGGTGCTCTTAGTGAACAGGTCAGTTCGTATGTGTCCCTCGGTATCTTGAATCGCCCAAGTGTCCAAAAAGGACACTTTTTCTGTGTCATAGTGCAATGTAAATTTCAATTCGGAGCGTGCTCCGTTCAGGGAATCCGCAAACTGCTCTAGGGATCGAACGTCGCCCCACCACACACAAAATATGTCGTCGATAAATCGACGCCAAAATATACAATGCTGTTGATATAGTGGATTGGAATAAACATATTCAAGCTCAAATTGTGACATGTACGTATTTGCGTACGGCGGTGCGACGTTCGATCCCATCGCGGTCCCGCGCCACTGTTGGTAAAATTAATCCTGAAATAAAAAATAATTCTGTTCTAGTACAATTTTAAGTAAAAACAGAAAAAAATCTTGCTGTGTGTTTGAATACGTACTAGATAAGAGTAGGTGTTTTACTGCTCTTATACCTTCATGGTGATCGTTCTCTGAGGGGATAAGGTTCAACTCCTGTAAGAAGTGTTGTGTGTCCCGTAGATAGGAGGGAGACATAGTAGTTAGGGGTGTCAACACCTTTTCTAGGAATATCGCTGGGGGTGAGAGGATGGAGTCAGTGGACGCCACAATAGGGCGACCCGGTGGATGAGTGAGGGATTTATGGACCTTAGGTAAAGTGTAAAATACCGGAGTTATGGGATGTTAATTGATCAAAAAATTGCCCAAGGTGGCGTCAATGACTCCATCCTCTCTAGCCCCATCTACGACACTCTGTAACAACGCTTTGATTTGAAAAACAGGATCATGTTGAAGTAATTTATATGTATCGCCATCCTGCAATTGGTTCAAGATTTCTGAAACATAATAATGCTTATCGAGTACCACGAGTGCTCCCCCTTTGTCAGCAGGTTTGAATACCAGAGACTTATTATCCAGTAAGTGATCCAGTACATTATTTTCATTTTTTGGGTTATGGTGTAAATGAAATTTACCATCCTTGCATTGTCGTAACCAGGAGTCAATGTCTGTTTGAACAAACTGGATAAAAGTCTCAACCGGATGGTATGTACGGGGTGGTGAAAAAGTACTCTTAGTTTTTAAACCAAAATGTCTAACAGATAAAGTACCAGAAACAGGGGGAATGTCAGAAGCAGGTGTCAATTGTCCTGTGGAGAAATGCGCTTTCAAGCGTATGCTCCTAAAAAAACGTTGTAAGTCCATATCTAATGTGAGCGTGTCCAGACTACTCGTGGGGCTAAAAGACAGACCTTTCTGTAATAAGTTCATTTGCATAGGACTTAGATTTATGGAAGACAGATTCAATACTAAATTGTCCGCCGTACCTGAGACCGGGTTATGCGGGATATGGCCGTTTCACCAGTGGTGGCGCCATGCTCTCCTGGTTTTCCTTTTGGAGGTCGGTTGCGTCGGCCTAAAAAAGAACCTCGAGGGCCAGTGGAAGTGTCTCTCCCAGAACCTGAGGACGCTGAACCTGCTCGTCGGTCTCTTGTAAAGGCAGATGGGATAGCAGTCCCTGTAGAATCCTGCCATTTGTAGACTCGCTGTTGCAGGTAGTCCTCGGTATTGCGGAGGTACTTGGATCTCTTCGTGGCTTCTATTTTGGTGCGCAAATCTTTGCATTGTTTCTCCAATCGCTCATGGAGAGATGTCAATTTGTCAGGTTTCAAACAATCCTTTGGCTGGTCTTTAATGGATTGTATACTGGCCTCACGTTCCTTGATGGCGGAAGTAAGGTGTTCGATGGTCAAAACTATAAGGTCCAGAGAGCATTTATTTAATATCTGGGCAAATCTTGTGCAGTAGTCCAAATTATTGCAAAAGAGAGTCGGTCGCAATTTAACTCTCAGTCCCCGTGGTATCTTCTGTGTGCGGTAATACTCTGCCAGAGTAACCGCATGTAGTTCTAATGAGATCAGGTGCTTTGCCTCCTTTTCCAAATCCCTGCTTTTCAATTCGCTGGGATGTATTTTTAGAAAGTCCGATGGGGCAGTAATCTGAGTCACAATTTCTCTGCAGTATCTTCTGTATATGCAAATATATTCGTTTGCAGAGCGAAGATGTGGAGCGTGCATACCGGAATACCTTGAATATTAAGCGCTGGACTGGTCGGCACTGCTCTGGAGATGTTCGCGGTGCACGTGTCAATGGGTCGGCGTCCCCGGAATACTTCAAAAATGGAGACCGGCACTCGCTTCAGTTGATCTTAGGAAATGCTTTAATTTGTCACATACTATACAAGTGACGCGTTTCGGCACTTTGTTGTGCCTTCATCAGACTCATAACATCTATTGTGATCAAGGCTTATGATGACGTAGTCCCACCCCCTCAACATAAACAGCAAATCTATTGCTATGTTTTTGATTTGCTGTTTATGTTGAGGGGGTGAGACTACGTCATGATGTCACTTCCTATTGTTATCTTGTTACATTGTGTATATAAAGCCTTGATCACAATACATGTTATGAGTCTGATGAAGACACAACAAAGTGCCGAAACGCGTCACTTGTATAGTATGTGACAAATTAAAGCATTTCCTAAGATCAACTAAAGCGAGTGCCGGTCTCCATTTTGAAGTATTCCGGGGACGCCGACCCATTGACACGTGCACCGCGAACATCTTCAGAGTGGTGCCGACCAGTCCAGCACTTAATACCTAGTGTACTCTGTTACGGAGCCTCAGTTTCCTCAGAGCTTCCCCACTATATCCCCTAGTGTACTCTGTTACTGAGCCTCAGTTTCCTCAGAGCTTCCTCACTATATCACCTAGTGTACTCTGTTACTGAGCCTCAGTTTCCTCAGAGCTTCCTCACTATATCACCTAGTGTACTCTGTACTGAGCCTCAGTTTCCTCAGAGCTTCCCCACCATATCACCTAGTGTACTCTGTTACTGAGCCTTAGTTTCCTCAGAGCTTCCTCACTATATCACCTAGTGTACTCTGTTTCTGAGATTTATTATACAACACAAATGTCTACAAACCGGACATCGGAGTCCAAGGACTTTGATTTCCCTTTCTATAATGTTCTGCAATTTTCTAAACACAGTAAAGAACAAACAAGTCGTATACCGTGACTCCTAAAGCCCGACCAAAAACATCTCAATCAAAGTTACTCATGATCAGAAACTAAACCCAACAATCATCGGTATTTTCAACGTTCAAGGTTCTTTATCAATATGGACTCGACTGTAAAAGGACTTTATACGCACCTTCCTCCAACAATCCCTCGAGCCAGACAACCGGTCAGGGAGGCAGAGATAGGATGTGAGATAAAGCCTCTTACCTTGCAGCGCTGTCTTTTATATCTGTCCGTCCCGGTCCGGATTATCCAAGTAAATGTGTCTCCCCTCATTAGTCTGCAGAATCCTGCCAGGCTTGTCCTGGTATAGAACTTTCTTTTACTCTCTCCATGATCATGACATTATACAAATACACACAACACACAGTATACACACACAGCTCTCCAGCGCACACACAGTATACACACACAGCTTTGCAGCGCACAGTATACACGCACAGCTCTGCAGCGCACACACAGTATACACACACAGCTCTGCAGCGCACAGTATACACACACAGCTCTGCAGAGCACACAGTATACATACAGCTCTGCAGCACACAGTATACACGCAGAGCTCTGCAGCACACACAGTATACACACACAGCTCTGCAGCACACACACAGTATACACGCAGAGCTCTGCAGCACACACACAGTATACACACACACAGCTCTGCAGCACACACACAGTATACACACACACAGCTCTGCAGCACACACACAGTATACACGCACAGCTCTGCAGCACACACACAGTATACACGCACAGCTCTGCAGCACACACACAGTATACACGCACAGCTCTGCAGCACACACACAGTATACACGCACAGCTCTGCAGCACACACACAGTATACATGCACAGCTCTGCAGCACACACAGTATACACGCACAGCTCTGCAGCACACACACAGTATACACGCACAGCTCTGCAGCACACACACAGTATACACGCACAGCTCGGCAGCACACACAGTATACATACAAAGCTCTGCAGCACACACACAGTATACACGCACAGCTCTGCAGCACACAGTATACACGCACAGCTCTGCAGCACACACACAGTATACACGCACAGCTCTGCCGTCCATCACACATGGACGGTATCCCTATTTCGTGGATCCGTTTATTGTGGAGCACAGAAGACATACGGCCATGTGCCTGACACTTTAGGGATAGCATACCTTTGGAATGTGTTAGTGACTTCCCGGGTCTGAGAAGGATTGTCCCTGGTTCTGAGTCAGTGTCAGACTGGGCCCACCTGGGGGCTCACCCTACAGCAATATGGAAATACCGAACAATGTGCAGCACTGCGCTCACTGCCAAACGCCATATTTAGTGACATTTAAAAAAGGTATATTGAAAAAAATGTTTAGTATCACTTGCCCGACACATTTAACAAATAAAATGGCAGGAGCACTTTAAGAGTGAGTAATTGTTGAGTGGATGGTGTGGGAAGAGATATTAATGAGGGGTACATCAGATGATACTGGGCGATGTACGAAGGGACGAGAAGGAATTAGTAAATTCTGTTGGAATTAGTTTAGGATTAAGATTTTTTTATTATGTTGGTTATGTAAAAAGTGAATTTTCATTTTCGATTTTCTTACTTTATTTCTCCTAATTAACAGTTTTGCATCCTTAGTCCAAATGGTCTTAACAGGGTCCACACTGCCGACACTGCCGTGTAAAGGGGCTCCCTGGGACTTCCAGATCGGGGGCAAGTATTTATAGGGTTTTGTTGGTGCGCCATACCTCCTGTAGGCCACCCAGACTATATAGTCCAGCCCATCTTCTTACTGCCAGCCAGGAGGTTTATAGGGCTTTGTTGGTGCGCCATACCTCCTGTAGGCCACCCAGACTATATAGTCCAGCCCATCTTCTTACTGCCAGCCAGGAGGTTTATAGGGCTTTGTTGGTGCGCCATACCTCCTGTAGGCCACCCAGACTATATAGTCCAGCCCATCTTCTTACTGCCAGCCAGGAGGTTTATAGGACTTTGTTGGTGCGCCATAGCTCCTGTACACCATCCAAACAATATAGCCCAGCCCATATTTTCCATACGCCCCACAACGGCACTTATCAGGAGGGGTTACCCCGCCCCCTGGGACAGTAAACAAATGTGGAGACAACCTTTAAAAGCCTCTGTTACGGTATAACCCGGTATAGCAAGGGTTAATACCGTTCGGGCGATTCCCTTGGAGAAGAGCACAGCAACCCACAACCACTGGAATCCACCGAACTGGAACCATACAAAGTCCTCCTCTCCTGGAACAGGCAAGAGAACGTTCCGAAGTAGCAATTCCCCCCAAGTACAAGACGAGGCTCCGTATTGATGGTTACACAGGAATTCCCTTTATTGAGGGCTACCTGCCCGGTATTTATGCAGGTCTCCTGCCTGGTGGACACTCCCCTAGCGGACCAGAAGGAAGACTGAGACACAGGGGATACAGCAGCCAATCATACACAATGGGACAATAGAAACACCCCCAGCATATCCCTCCCCTCTGCCTGTGATACAATTACCATACACGGGTTACTGTAATCATCACAGGCAGGAGAATACACAATGTCTTCTGTCCTGGAGACAACCGAGGAGTCATTCCATTATCTCTCAGGACAAAGGGAAATCGCCAATACACATGTGGGGACAATAGGGCAGACATCACTATTCAAATATACAATGTCCCACCCTTTACAGTACACACAGACATTTAACATATCCCAAAATGGCACGAATTAGACCAGGGGTTCAAACGTTTAGCATGGGCTGATGAGAGGGCCCATAATCCTGGGGCAAGAGGCTGGCAATCTGCCTCCTCCAAAATCCAGTGGCGAGGTTGGTTTCGCCACAGCCTCCTCCCCTGGACTTTCACCAGTTTGTTTCCTGTCCCTCTGGGACAATGTGGAGATGTGAGCAGGGGTAACCTCTCCTGCTCTAAACCATCCACGCGGCCTTTTACCTTTTTCCCTGGCCCTGGTCAGGAGGGCCGTAGCAGGGTGTCGGTCCTCGGGGCAAGAGAAGAGCTCTGCCGACACCTTGGTGTAAGTCCCGCATCTGGGCAGGCAACCCCGGGTGATGCTGCTCCTTTCCGGGCTGCATAGGGAGGAGACCGGCAGTGCAAGATCTCAGGGCCGAAATCTCGCGAGATTGGTCTACGTGACCAGGAAGTACTTCATAGGATGCCGGCTATCGAAGGGAATGGCGTCTACAGCGGCCTTGCAGTGTTCCAGCAGCATGTCTCTGCCTGCAGACCCTCCCTCAGACCCTCCAAAGGCCCAAAGCCCGGTAAGCCTCCTCCCCAGTGGGAGTTTTTTTGTGCTGTCTCTTGTGTATGCACATTGCCTTTTATTACACACCGGGGCCACCTTTTGGGTGAAGGTACCTTTTTAGAGAAAAATCCTTTGAGGTGCTTCCTAAAAGGAATTTTTTTCTTTACCCTAGGGGAAGAAGTCTGGAGATTCTTCCACTAAGAGAAAATGTGCAATTTGTAAACAGCACCTGGGGAGCCATTCTAAGAAACACCTTTGTCAGAAATGTACTGAAAAGGTCATGGCGGACGAATCACCATCCCTGGTTGATAGCCTCAGGTCCATCATTAAAGAGGAAGTGTCCTCTGCTTTTGAATCCCGGTTTGCCTCTCTTCAACAAACACCTTCCACCTCTAAAATGGTCCCAGATACGCCAATAGAGTCCGACACGGACTTTGATGAAGGAGAATTGTCCTCAGACTCTGACTCTGTCTCTTCAAACGACATTTCAGTATAGGACTCTATGTTCGGAGGAAGACACTGACATGCTGTTAAAAACTATTAGAGCGGCCATGAATATTGAGCATACAAAAAGAGCCTCAGTCTATCCAGGACCACATGTTCAGAGGGCTAGCGGACAAAAGAGAGACGGGTGTTCCCAGTTCATGAGAACACTAATAAATTAATTGCTAATGAATGTTAGGATCCTGAACGACAGGGAGGAACCTCTAAGATTTTTAAACGCAAATATCCCTTTAGTGAATCAGATTCCGCTCACTGGGATAAAACCCCTCGTGTGGATGCACCAATAGCCAGGATCTCTAAAAAATCCTCGCTTCCCTTTGAAGATGTGGGCCTTCTATGGGACCCTATGGACAAGACGTGCGAGTCCCTTCTCAAAAAATCTTGGGACACTTCTACTGCTATGCTACGGCCCAGCATCGCAGCTACTTGCACTGCTAGGACCCTTTCATTATGGTTGTCTCAGCTTGAGGAGCACCTGCTAGCCGGCACCTCTTCTGAAGACATCCTAGCCTCTCTCCCAGTTCTAAAACAGGCGTCTAATTTTCTATCAGATGCCTCAGCAGACCTCGTAAAATTATCCGCTAGATCAGCATCCCTAGGACTCTGCCAAGAGAGCTGTCTGGTTGAGGTCCTGGTCAGGGGATAATACCTCAAAAAATAAGTTATGCAACATCCCCTGTGAAGGTGACAGATTGTTTGGCTCGGTCCTGGATGATATCCTGGACAAAGCCTCAGACAGAAAGAAAGGCTTTTCCTCAGAGTCCAGATATTTTCAGTCTCGCCGCTCCTTTCGGGCCCAAAGGAAAGGTAGATTTGATACCAGAAAGGAAGGAAGGATCAGGCTACTGGCAGCCCTCTAGAGGTCGAGGCAGGGGCTTCCTCTTTAACCCAGATAAAACTTCCAAGCAGCAAGGGCAATCACGCCAGAAGTCCTGTAGGGGGAAGGCTCCTAGATTTCCTACCAGCCTGGCAAAATATTACAGATTCCCCCTGGGTCCTGGATCTGATTTCAACAGGCTACAAGATAGAATTTGCAACCTCTCCGAGAAGGTTTCTTGTAAACAAAAAATTTGCCTCGGCTCAACAGTCGCTTCTGGAAGATTAGATCCAAACCCTTTTGTCAAAACAAGCAGTAATTCCAGACCCTGCGGGCCAGGAAGGAGAAGGCTTCTACTCTCCGGTCTTCCTAGTCAGAAAACCAAATGGCTCGTACCGGGCAATAATAAATCTAAAAGAACTAAACAATCATTTCACCTACAAGAAATTCAAAATGGAGACGATAAATTCTACCATAAATCTGCTGACCCAGAACTGTTTTATGGCGACTCTGGATTTGGCCGATGCGTATTACCATGTGCCCATCTACAAGCCACACCAGAAGTTTCTGAGATTTGCAATTTATCAGGGCAGTCGTCTTCTTCATTTGCAATTCCAGGTCATCCCATTCGGAATCTCGGCGGCTCCTCGAGTCTTCACAAAAATAATGGCGGAAGTCTCAGCCTTTCTTCACAAGAGACAGGTATTGTTCATTCCTTACCTGAACGATTTTTTAATTGCAGCCCAAAATCTGGAAGTCCTTTCCAGAAACTTTCAATTAGTAACAGACACTCTTCAGTCTCTGGGTTGGCTACTAAACATAGAAAAGTCATACCTTATCCCTTGCCAGAAAAAAGAATTCCTGGGTATTCAGTTAGATTCCCATCAGATGATGTCTTTCCTCCCAGAAAGGAAGATTCGGGTCTTCAGAGAAAAGATCCAGGCCTTCCGTTCCTTGAAAAAGGTCTCCTACAGGCAAATCAGGAGTCTCTACAACGCTTCCTCCTGTCATCCTGGAACAAGAGCCCCCTGTCTCTGGACAGAAGAGTTTCTCTTCCATTCCAAGTGAAGTCGTCTTTAATCTGGTGGATGGTAAGATCTCACCTAACAAGAGGGGTCCACTGGAGACCAAAAAACCCAATTGTAATTACAACCGACGCAAGCGGTGTAGGCTGGGGGGCCCATTGCCAGGACCAGGTTATTCAGGTAATCTGGACTCAGTCAGAAAAGCACCTTTCATCAAATATAAAGGAGTTGCGTGCAATCTTCCTGGCTCTAAAAGCCTTCAGTCCAACAATTTTACGGAAAGATGTGAAAATGTTTTCCGACAACAAGACAGCAGTAGCCTATGTGAACAAACAGGAGGGCACAAGAAGCAGGGATCTAAACCAGACAGCCTACCTTCTCTTCTCCTGAGCCCAGGACCATCTAAACTCAGTCTCGGCAGTTTACCTCAGAGGAAAAGAGAATCTGTTGGCCGACTTCCTCAGCAGACAGCCCCTAAAGTCAGGGGAATGGTCACTCAACAAGAAAATATTTCAGCTCCTGTGCGAGAGGTGGGGCACTCCGGGAGTCGATCTGTTTGCTTCCAGAGTCAACAGACAGGTAGATCATTACTTCTCCCTCTCCTACAGGGACAACCCATTGGGAGTAGATGCCTTTTCGGTGCCCTGGCCGGACAAACTTCTCTACGCCTTCCCGCCAATATCCCTAATTCCAAAAACCCTGGCCAGGATTATACAAGAAAAGCGGGAAGTGACCTGGTTCCCTCTACTGTCTGCTCTGGCAAAAGGGGACTACTGGATACTACCTCAGATCCCGGACCTTCTACTTCAAGCCCCGATTCTCCATCTAGAAGTCAATCACCTGAAGCTGACAGAAACTGAGCGCTACCTTCTAAAATCAAAAGGGCTCTCAGAGGCGGTAATTACCACCCTCCTCTCTAGTCGTAAACCAGTCACCTCAAAGAATTGCATTAGGGTTTGGAAGACCTTTTTACATTTTTTAGGCCCAGACTGGGATCCATCCGAAAATCCAGATGTCAATAATATACTTGAGTTTCTTCAGAAGGGGCTCGATGGAGGATTAAGGGTCAGCACCCTAAAGGTCCAGGTAGCAGCTCTTAGTGCCTTTTTGGAAACCAGGTTAGCCAAAGTTCCTCTCATCAAACGGTTCCTTAAAAGGTGATAACAGACTCATTCCCAGTTTTCGGTCCTTTGTCCCTCCTTGGGACCTGAATCTGGTCCTTTCTGTCCTTTTGGATCCCTCATTCGAGTCTATTTTGGAGATTCCCCTAAATTTACTCTCCATGAAAACTGCATTCCAAATTTAGTCCTCCATACACAGTTGCCACCATCCAGACACGGGCACACAAGCCACCAGCCATCCAGAGACGTTCTGCACAAGGCACCAGCAATCCATACACGGCTGAACAAGGAGCCAGCCATCCAAACGTGGCTGCACAAGGCTCAAAGGCAGAAAGGCATGGGCCCAAAGGCAGCCAGCCAAAAAGGCATGGGCCCAAAGGCAGCCAGCCAAAAAGGAATGGGCCCAAAGGCAGCCAGCCAAAATCGCATGAACCCAAAGGCAGCCATCCAGAAAGGCATGGGCCCAAAGGCCGTCGGCCAGACAGGCACGGACTAAAGGCAGTCAGGTCTGGAGTAGAGCTGCAACGATTACTCGATTAAATCGAGTAACTCGACACGAGAAAATCCTCCATGCAAACTTTTCGCATCAAGGATTAATTTGATTCATGTGACCACGGAGCGTGAGTGAAGTGCTTGCTATTACTCACGCTCCGTGGTGCCCCGCCGGCCCACACAATGCTGCACTGGATCCTGTGTGACATCAGGACTACAGTGCAGCGTATGAACAAGAAAAGGCTCAAGAGCTGAGAAACATGGAATGTGTCGGCAGATAAGAACCATTTGGCCCATCTAGTCTGCCCAATATACTGAATACTATGACTAGCCCCCGGCGCTATCTTATATGAAGGATGGCCTTATGCCCAATATGCTGAATACTATGACTATCCCCCGGCCCTATCTTATATGAAGGATGGCCTTATGCCCAATATACTGAATACTATGAATAGCCCCCAGCCCTATCTTATATGAAGGATGGCCTTATGCCCAATATACTGAATACTATGAATAGCCCCGGGCCCTATCTTATATGAAGGATGGCCTTATGCCCAATATACTGAATACTATGAATAGCCCCCAGCCCTATCTTATATGAAGGATGGCCTTATCCCCAATATACTGAATACTATGAATAGCCCCCGGCCCTATCTTATATGAAGGATGGCCTTATGCCTATCCCATGCATGCTTAAACTCCTTCACTGTATTTGCAGCTACCACTTCTGCAGGAAGGCTTTTCCATGCGTCCACTACTCTCTCAGTAAAGTAATACTTCCTGATATTACTTTTAAAACTTTGCCCCTCTAATTTCAAACTATGTCCTCTTGTAGCAGTTTTTCTTCTTTTAAATATTCTCTCCTTTTTACCGTGATGATTCCCTTTATGTATTTAACAGTTTCTATCATATCCCCTCTGTCTCTTCTTACTTCCAAGCTATACATGTTAAGGTCCTTTAACCTTTCACCAACACCTTGCATGTCTGGCGCTAACTGCGGACGTGCACCCCACATGTAAAACAGGTGATAGAAATACATGCACTTTTTTATTTATTTTTTAATTAATGACTATTGATACATGACCCTTCCAGAGAGATAAACTAAATAATACCATTACTTAACACAGCGTGCGTAGCTTGGAGACACGCGTCCCGTATCAAACAGATATCAGAAAACATGCGACTGGTATAGTCTATACTCTAGGCGCATGCAACACCAATAACTATATGCAATAGCCCCCAACAAGCCCCTAAACAGCCGGACAAAAATACTAACAACAGTCACTTGACCGTTAGCGCCCAACTTTGCTTCGTCCCAGAGTATTACGAATCGCATACCGCACTGTGGGTCTCATGCCAACAAGTGCGATTCTACAGTGAATGGTGCAGCCTCATTGACCATTGATACACAACACAAACACAGCGTGCTTAGCTTGAGCTAACTACAGACACGCACCCCACATGTACAACCATACCTACTCTAAGCGCATGCTACCCCAATAACTGTATACAATGCCCCCCACAGGCCTCTGAATAGCCAGACAAAGAATACTAACACCATCGCTCAACCATTAGCGCCCAAACTCTGCTTCATCTCAGAGCGCTACATGTCGCAGACCACAGCGTGGGTCCCGTACAAACCACTCCGATCACACCATGAATACCAGCGCCCTTCTGAGACATTCTGCCGTCGCCCAGCCGTAAGGAGCCTCCACACCATGCTGCTGTATCCTAGAGCTGACCCAGAGGTAGTGAAATCAGCTGAATCGGCGTCAGCCTGGGCCCACAGGTGTCTATTAATAGCCTAGTAATCAGTCAGCCTGGGCCCACAGGTGTATAAATAGCCTAGTAATCAGCTTCCCCTCCCACAAATGCAGCAATACATGCTTAATACAAGTCAATTTTCTATACAATATTTTTTACAATGCTTCCTAGAATCCGCCAGGTGGCATCCATGGAACTTTAAGTCTGAAAATACAACTTGAAACGAAAGCTATGCAAACCCTCTTGAGATTTATTGTTTGTATTGTGATCATACAGCTGCAGAATTATGTAGATTTAGATTATTTTTGTTATAGTTTTATTATTGCCCACACCCAGGGTCAGGGGTTATACTGAAAACATCTAAGACAATATTCCAGAAAAAAAGTTTATCACAATTACCGGTGATGAAATATCAGTATGTCCGCCATCAATATAAAACTATTACACGGAACGTCGTTACTTCTCCCCGTGTCCCCTGGAGTCTCCTGCAGTGTGGGTGGAGGTGTGAATACAGAGATAAGAAGCAAGGCTCATGCGGACAGTTCATCCTCTCTGCTCTGGAGGTCTCTTCTTCTCCTCCTTATATCCACAATACTTTTCCTCCATGGATCAGTCACAATTGCCCGGATAGAAATATAATTTTGTTGTCTGGGAGATCCAGGCTAACGCCACCAAAAACCTTCTTATTGAATTTTTAAAGGGGTTTATCAGCCATTATGAAAGCTACAAGCGTTCCTCCGACCTGCTGAAGAAATACGGCTTTGTTCCACTGATCTGCCGATATCCCCGTCCTCGCTGCACAGGCTGCCAGCTCGTCTGCTTGGGTCCCGGGGAGATGTGGGCCCTTCTTTACCAGGTCCATGGGACCAGTGTTCCCTCTAAGCCTCGGCGGCTACTGAGCAGGGTCGGCTCAGAGCTGGGCACAGCGCCATCAAAGGTGGGCGATAGGAAAACCTTGAACAGCACAGTGTATGGATTATAATGTATATTGTACATCATGGTGCAGGGATTATACTGTACAGCATGGTGCAGGGAGTATAATGTATACTGTACAGAATGGGGCAGGGATTAAAATGTATTCTGTACAGCATGGTGCAGGGATTATACTGTATAGTATGGGGCAGGGATTATAATGTATACTGTACAGCATGGTGCAGGGAGTATAATGTATACTGTACAGCATGGTGCAGGGAGTATACTGTATACTGTACAGCATGGTGCAGGGAGTATAATGTATACTGTACAGCATGGTGCAGGGATTATATTGTATACCGTACAGCATGGAGCAGGGAGTATAATGTATACTGTACAGCATGGTGCAGGGATTATACTGTATACTGTACAGCATGGTGCAGGGAGTATAATGTATACTGTACAGAATGGGGCAGGGATTATAATGTATTCTGTACAGCATGGTGCAGGGATTATACTGTATACTGTACAGTATGGGGCAGGGATTATAATGTATACTGTACAGCATGGTGCAGGGAGTATATTGTATACTGTACAGCATGGGGCAGGGAGTATAATGTATACTGTACAGCATGGTGCAGGGATTATACTGTATACTGTACAGCATGGTGCAGGGAGTATAATGTATACTGTACAGCATGGTGCAGGGATTATATTGTATACTGTACAGCATGTTCAGGGATTATACTGTATACCGTACAGCATGGAGCAGGGAGTATACTGTATAGCATGGTGCAGGGATTATACTGTATACTGTACAGCATGGTGCAGGGAGTATATCGTATACTGTACAGCATGGTGCAGGGATTATACTGTATACTGTACAGCATGGTGCAGGGAGTATAATGTATACTGTACAGCAAATGTATGGAGGTTACACCATGCCGGATAATATAAGGGTACTTTCACACTTGCATTAGAGAATTCCGGCAGGCAGTTCCGTTTGTAAACAGAAATCCGTATGTAAACGCATATCATTTGTAGACAGATCCGGATCCATCTGACAAATGCATTGAAATACCGGATCCGTCTCTCCAGTATCATCCGGTAATCCGGACCTGGTATTTATTTTTTGCATTTTTAAAGGTCTGTGCATGCACAAACCGAAAAAAAAAACGTATCAGTTTTCCGGAACACTTGATACCGGATCCGGCATTAATAAATTTCAATGGAAATTAATACCAGATCCTACATTCCCGGCAAGTGTTCCGTAAGAGGGACTGAACTGAAGACATCCTGATGCATCCTGAACGAATTTCTGTCCATTCAGAATGCATTAGGATAAGACTGAAGCGTTTTTTTTCCGGTACTGAGCCCCTAGGACGGAACTCGATACCAGAAATGTTTAACGCTGGTGTGAAAGTACCCTTACCCCTGTGGGATAAATATATAGATAGAC
The DNA here is from genome assembly GCA_033119425.1 of Bufotes viridis. Lineage (NCBI taxonomy): Eukaryota > Metazoa > Chordata > Amphibia > Anura > Bufonidae > Bufotes > Bufotes viridis. The sequence goes on along the minus strand of CM065589.1, from coordinate 1,387,307 downwards.
ATACCTATATACAGTCTACACCTATGTACAGTCTACACCGTGTAGACTGTATAGCAGAAAATTGGTACCTGGAATTTTACTTTCCTTGAGTCCGAAGGCAGCACAGAATGGGTTAACGTCGACCTCTTTTGTTCGTAGGACCGCCCACCTAGATTTAAATAATGAAACAATTAAACAATCAAATAATTATTGCGACTATAAGCTCTGGTGAATGCAACTGCTCCTTGTATTAAAAAGATAGATCCAAATAGTTGCAGAACAAAAAATACAATTTATTTAGGGAGGGTAAGCCTTCAGACTCAAGGAAAGTAAAATTCCAGGTACCAATTTTCTACTTTCCCTTATCGTCCTCGGCAGCACAGAATGGGATTTTTATAGATTCCAAAGGGGGGGATTATACCGAACCTAAATTCAGAACGCCTGTGCCAAAGGCTGAGCTCTTGGAATCAATGTCGAGGCAATAATGTTTTGCGAAGGTGGAAGGAGTGGACCAAGAGGCTGCGCTGCAGATTTCTTGTATAGACACCTGCCCGTATTCCGCACAGGAGGCTGCTGCCGATCTTGTGGAATGAGCCTTGATGGAAAGGGGTGGAGTTTCCCCCTCTAACAAGTAGGTTTCTGTGATCGTGTTCTTTATCCACCGGGCGAGTGAGTCCTTGGATGGAGCTTGCCCTTTTCTTGGTCCAGAATAAAGCAGAAAAAGATTCTCGTCTACACGGAACTCCTCCGTTCTTCGTAAAAAGGTTTCTACTGCTCTTTTCACATCCAGCATATGTAATTGCTCCTGTTCTTCATTAGTCGGATTTGGGAAGAATGTAGGCAAGAAGGTTTCCTTTATTCATAGTAGAAGGTTGAAAAGAAGGCATGGTTCTAACCAATATCCCATCAGGAAGAATTCGTATATATGGATGTCTGGATGATAGGGCTCGTAGTTCCCCAATCTTTTTGCCGAAGTAATGCTACAAGAAATAGAACTTTGCAGGAGAGGTATCTAATGTCTACTTGTTCTAATGGTTCAAATGGTGGTTTTGTGAGTCCTCTTAGTACTAGGGATAAGTTCCACACAGAAAAGGGTTCGTGAATCACAGGTCTTAGCCTCTTCAAGGCCTTGAAGAATCTGACTATCAGAGGATGTAACAGATATTCATTCTCTGTCAAGATATTAATGGCAGTCATCTGAGACTTTAAGGTATTTGGCTTTAAGCCCATATCAAATCCTTTTTGAAGGAACTGGAGAATACTGGAGATGTTTATTTCCGTATAACCTTTCTCAGACAACCAAGACCGGAATTTTCTTAATACTTTGGCATATTTTACATTGGTAGAATGCTTACGGGAATTCATCAGTGTGTCAATGGCCGTAGCTTGTAGGCCCTCTTCCTCTAATCTGCTTCTCTCAACATCCAGGCCGTGAGGTGAACCCTGTCTAGGCTCTGATGATATAGACCCTGCTGGAGGAGAAGGTTGGGGACTTTCGGAAGCTTCCATTAGTTCCCTTTGGAAAGTTGGAGAAGAAGAGGAAACCATGACCTCCGGGGCCAAAATGGTGCTATTAGTATTACTTTGGGTCTTTCTACCGCAATCTTCTGTAGAACCCTCGATATGAGGGGTGCTGGTGGAAATAGGTAGACAAATAGGTGACTCCAAGACATAGAGAAGGCGTCTACTACTGTCGGCCTGTCGTGTTTGCTCAGGGAACAGAATTTCCGGAGTTTCTGATTTTGTCTGGAGGCCATCAGATCCCAGGTTGGACAACCCCATCTGGTTATGATTTGATTAAAGTAAATCGGATTTAAGCCCCACTCGCTCGGACTGACCGTCATCCGACTCAGACGATCTGCTTGTATATTGTAACAGCCTCTTATATGAATCGCTCTTAATTGCAGAAGATGTGATTCTGCCCAGGTGAATTTGCATAATTTCATCAAAGACAGGCTCCTCGTTCCTCCCTGTTTGTTCAGATAGAACACAGTGGGGAGGTTGTCTGAACGAATCAGCACGGATTTTCCTTCCAGGAGAGTTTGAAAATGGAATAGCGATTTCAGAACAGTCTTCATTTCCTTGAAGTTTCCAGGACTGTCGCAGATCCTAGGGAGACCATTTCCCTTGGATCCATCTGTCCTGCACATGAGCTCCCCAGCCTCTGGCTGAAGCATCCGTGGTCATTATTATAGGTGGCAGATACTGAAATGATTTCCCTACTGTGAGCTTCTTCGTCTGTAACCACCAGTTCAGACTCTGAATAACAGATGGCCCTAGGCTGACTCTTCTCTCCAAATCGTGATGATTGGCGCATCTTGCCTGTATCATATTCTATTGAAGGTCTCGCATCCGGATCTTCGCCCAGGGGACCGCATCTTTGGTAGAAGTTAGATGGCCCAAGGTCTTCATCACTCTGCGTATGGATGGCTTGTAAATGGACCTCAAGGTTTTTACTTCCTTTCTGATCTTTTGACTCTTGTCTGAAGGAAGAAAAACCTTTATGCAGCGGGTGTCTATCACCATCCCCAAGAATCTTTTTGACGTTGTTGGAGAGAGCTGAGATTTCTTCCAACTCATTATAAAACCGAGGGACTGGAGAAGAGAGATGACTGTACGGAGGTGAAGTTGTAACTGTTCCTCCGTTGCTGCTGCCACCAGCCAGTCGTCCAAGTAAGGGTAGACTTGAATGGCCTGTAGGCGTAGATGCATGGCTGCCACTACTGATATCTTGGTAAAAATTCTGGGTGCGGACATCAGCCCGAAGGGCAACTCTCTGAATTGAAAGTGCAGGATTTTTCCTGCTTTCCTGACGACCACTCTTAGGAATTTCCTTGAGGAAGATTTTATGGGTACATGTAGGTAAGCATCTTCCAAGTCCAGGGAGGCCGTGAACTGGTTTCGCTGAAGTGTGGACACCACCGATCTTAGCATTTCCAATTTCAAATGGATTTTTCTTAGATAACGATTTAGGTATCTGAGGTCTATAACGAGACGCCAATCCCCGCTTGCTTTTGGGACTAGAAACAATTTGGAGTAGACTCCCTTTTTTTCTTGACCTCTTGGCACCCGTTCTAAAGCTCCTTTCTTTAGAAATTGGTCCACAAGGTGGTCTATACGAGGGTCTTCTCTTTGATACAGAAATCTGTTTCTTGGATGATGCAGAAATTCTAGCGAGTATCCGTCTCTTATTAGATCCAGAACCCACTTGTCTGTAGTGATTCTTTCCCAGTTGGTATAGAAGTGGGATAAACGACCCCCTACAGACTGGCTTTCAACGTCAGAAATCAGTCTTGGAGTTCTTACTGATGTCCTCCCTTCCTCTTGCTTTTTCAGAAGACCTGGGACGGACTCTTCTGTCTGATCGGCCTCTGCCAGATCGCCCACGATAGCCTGTTCTGCGGTAAGGCTCTTTACCAAAGGGACGCAAATTCTTTGGACGATTTTTAGTCTTAAACTGAGGGAACTTCAGGGATTTTTCATCAGAATTTGATTCTAATAGCTTGTCTAGCTGAGAGCCAAACAGTTTCCCTGGCTCAAAGGGTAAAGAGCAGAGGTTGGTCTTGGAGGCGACATCTCCTGCCCATAACTTGAGCCACAAGGTTCTTCTTATCAAATTTGAGAGAACCATGTCTTTAGCCAGACATCTCAGCGAATCCACTGGAAAGTCGCACAGAAACTCAGCGGCCATTTTAAGGGACGGCAGTTGAAGAAGCAGGTCTTCTCTGGAGATTCCGTCCTCGATGTCCCTTCCTAGATGACACTGGTACTGCGGCCATGGCTGCTTTATTTAACGTGGCCAAGTAAGAATGCAGTCTCTTTAACAAGTTATCTGCTTTTCTGTCCATCGGGTCCCTCAGTAGCACGGAGTCATCCACAGGAAAGAAGGACCTTTTAGCCAACTTTGTTACCGCAGGATCAACTCTGGCGGGGATTTCCCAGCTTGAGGACTCAGTGGAATCGATCTTATAAACAGAACGGAATCTTGAGCCAGGATCCATCTTCTTTAGGGGACATTTACATTATTTCTGGAATATAGACTCCAGAACTGGATGGCTTGGAAGGACTAAAGCTTTTTTCGTTGGAAAATAAAAGAGACTCTCCTTGTCCTGTACAGTAACAGGGTCTTGTTTAGTTTCCATTATTCCTTTTACGTCCTTGATTAAGCAGTTAGCATTTTTCTTATCAAAGAGGAAATTTTCCTCTATATTAGAGATTTCCCAATCAGAGTTTGAATATTCACTCTCAGACATCAGAGAATCGTCAGAGGATGAGCAGATAGAAGGATCACGCTTTCTCTTTTTGGCCTTCTGTTTCTGCTTTGTCTTTGTCAGAAAAGACTTAAAGAGGCTCATTAGTCTTCTGGATTCTGCGTCAGACACGTCTTCATGCTGAGTACAGGAAGCGCAGATATTGGACTGTGAATCATCAGGTAAGGGCTGAATACAAGAAATGCAGCGGGATTGCTTCCTTTTTGACCTCTTTGATCCAGCAGAGGATCTATGAGAATGGACAGAATCAGCCGCATTACAGTTGCAACAGTAGTCATCTGGATGCTCATCAGGTAGGGGCTGTTCACATGATAGGCAATATCTGTGTCTGTGTTTCTTAGACCTTTTTCCCCCTGAACCGGAAAGACTGGACATCTAGAACAGACAAAAAATACAGTGAGCAATCCAGCAAGGTGATCTCTGTCAGAAGGGGCCCCAGCTGACACAATACCTTAATATCACAGGAGCTCGGCTGCCAGGCACTTATGGCAGTTTGCTCCAGCCTGCATCCACCTTTAAGTACCTGAATCTGGCGTTCTGGACGCAGATCGGTGACGTCAGCCGCTCCTGCACGTCCTCCTGCGCTTCCCCATAGGTTCCAGATAGCGCGATTCGGCGCTAAGAGATGACATCAGGCGCTTTGCATGGACCCGGAAGTGCGGCGGCGGCGGCCTCCGATCCTGGCTAGGAGAGGTATGCGGATGACGTCAATGCCGTGCGCACTCGCGCGAACAATCGGCAGGGCAGCGGTTATCAGACCGCAATGAAGACTCCTGCCGGCGCGCACATCATGGATGTGGCATAGTGTCAGCGCCAAGGACACACACGTGGCAATGCTGGACACTTGGCCTGGAGCCTGGGACACACCCCACGGCATAGGTGGCCGTACTTCACCACACCAGAGAGGTGGGCAGATTCCTCAGAATGAGGACATAAAAAAATACAAGGAGCAGTTGCATTCACCAGAGCTTATAGTCACATTAATTATTTAATTGTTTAATTATTTAAATCTAGGTGGAGGGTCCTACGAACAAAAGAGGTAGACGTTAACCCATTCTGTGCTGCCGAGGACAATAGGGGAAATAGGTATAGACTGTATATAGATATAGACTGTATATAAGTCTAGACTGTACATAGGTGTTGGCTGTACATAGGTATAGGCTGTATATAGGAGTAGGCGGTATATAGGTGTAGGCGGTATATAGGTGAAGGCTGCATATAGGTGTAGGCTGCATATAGGTGTAGGCTGCATATAGGTGTAGGCTGCATATAGGTGTAGGCTGCATATAGGTGTAGGCTGTATATAGGTGTAGGCTCTATATAGGTATAGGCTCTATATAGGTATAGGCTGTACATCGGTGGAGGGCATGCTGCTGCAGAGCACAAGGGGTGAAACCACTGGCAGGAACACACCATCCCAGTGATAGACTATCACTGGGATGGGATGGTGTGTTCCTGCCAGTGGTTTCACCCATTGTGGTCTGTAGCAGCATGCCCTCCAGGTCTGTCCCCAGCATACTTATGTAGCAGGTGCAGCAGGCAGCTCTCAGTCTCAGGGCGGAGTCTAGGTTCTAAGATGGCGCCGCCTCCAATTACCTCTCCCTGTGCACTGCTGCTCCTCTTCTTCGATCAGCGCGGGAATAAGTGGTAGACGGCGCCCCGCTGAGCCGCACACGAGGAAGTTTTGAAGAAGTCAAACTCATCAAGAGTGTGAGCAAGTGTGGGCATTTTTTGCAAGCAGGGTGAGCGGGTGCTGAGCGGACTTATTAAACTTGTGAGCGGGGGCACAATAATTGCTGCGCGGCCGTTCACCTACGCAGCTTAGAGGGAACACTACTTGGGACCTAAGCAGAAGAGCATGCAGCCTGTGCAAGTGCAGCAAGAATGGTAGCATGAGTGGTGCAGGGTTGCGCAAGTATTAACAAAACCATCTTTCTTCAACAGGTCCGAGGAATGTTTGTATTTTTCATAATGACTTGAGAGGTCAATAATATATGTCAAAATGGTTTCTCTCCTGTGTGACTTCTCTCATGTCTAACGAGACTTGGTTTCTCTGCAAAGCACTTCCCACATTGTGAACATGAATATGATTTCACTCTTGTGTGACTTTTCTCATGTATAACAAGAACTGATTTTTGTGCAAAACATTTCTCACATTCTGAACATGAATATGGCTTCTCTCCTGTGTGAGTTCGCTCATGGTTAACAAGAGATGATTTTTGTGCAAAACATTTCCCACATTCTGAACATGAATACGGCTTCTCTCCTGTGTGAATTCTCTTATGTATAACTAGTATTGATTTAACTCTAAAACATTTCCCACATTCAGAACATGAATACGGCTTCTCTTCTGTGTGACTTTTCTCATGTATAACAAGACTTGATCTTTGTGAAAAACATTTCCCACATTCTGAACATGAATATGGCTTCTCTCCTGTGTGACATCTCTGATGTATAACAAGATGTGATTTCTGTGTAAAACATTTCCCACATTCTGAACATGAATACGGTTTCACTCCTGTGTGTTTTCTATGATGTCTAACAAGATTTGATTTATCTGTAAAACATTTCCCACATTCTGAACACGAATATGGCTTCTCCCCTGTGTGACTTCTCTCATGTGTAACAAGATGTGATTCCTTCGCAAAACATTTTCCACATTCTGAACAGGAATATTTTTTCTCCCATGAGAACGGTTTTCTACAGAGAAATCTTTCACCTTTCTGACCTGCACTTGTGGTAACAATCTGTGATTGGTCAGGAGAAGGTTCCTCATCATTAGGGCGATTATTTGATAGATCTGTACTGTGAAGTCCTGGATGTACATTAAGGGAAATTAGGTTTTCTCCTGAGAAGCGCTGCAGGATATCTTCACCTTCTGCTTCATTATTGAGTGATAACATGAACATTCCATCAGAATTAGGGTTTTCTGTTAAGATAAAAATTGAAACATTTTTCCAAACTGCACAATAGACAACCTTCTAACATTCCTATTCGGTCTCATGCACATGACCATATGTTTGGTCCGCATCCGAATGAATTCATTTCAATGGGACCGCAAAAGATGTGAACAGTACACTGTATGTCTATTCTGTGGCTGTTAAGACCCATAACTGGAGCTCCACGGTTACTTTGCATATTATAGTTTCCCAGGGAGCTTTGCACTTTATTGCTGCGCTGAGACTCTCAAATGAGGATCCGCAGTGTTTTTTTGTAGTCCCCAAGATCAGCTATTGTTCTGTACGAGTAGTCTCCTTGGCATTGCTCCCGGTTAGTCAGAATCCTACTCCACACCCCGAAACAGCAGTCTGTGGATGGATAACTGGCTTAGGGATTTTCCCTTGTCACATCCTTAAGGCTTGTAGCGCAGCTGGATCTTGACATAGGGACCACTTAATATGGTGTAGCTGGGGAGACCAGCAGTATTTTTGTAGCTGGTCTCACCAAGATCAGTGGCATGCACTTGGCTGGAGTCTGTGTTTTGCAGACTTATGGTGGTGTACATGAGGCCTTAGACTGGAAACGGATCCCTCAGGAAGCAGAGGTATAGGCCATTCATACTGAATCCACTCCTGGCTGTGAGATTCCAGTCTTATTAAGCTTTCTATACCTTCCTGACAAAGTCCAGGATTCTGCTCTACACCTGGTCATGACTTGTATCACATACAGTAAAATATGACTTGATAAAACTCAGAAATGTTAAATGCCTGACTGTCTGGGAACCAGCCCTATCCACCTAGGGCTCCATTCACAAGCTCCTTCCAGTGCACCTCCTCACCTGATGCAGCTGACATCTCACATTCTGCCTGTCTGCCGGCAGCTGTTTCAGTGTGGAGTTCCACCTCTAACTCCACCTGCTGCTTTATATTACTGCTGCTTGTACTGCGCAGGTGTGAGACTCCAGCAGCCGCAGCAGCAGCAGGGGAGGAGGTGCACTGCCGGAGCTTATCAATGACACTACAGGTGGACAGAGAATCCGTACAGCAGGGGAATACAGGACTCAGGAGCGCGCTCACTCTCCACCTGATTTGTAAAATGCTCATTTCAATCTAAGCAATTCTGACATGGAATTTCATCAGGTCTAAGACTTCTATTTAGTACTTCATGCAGTTTGTATAGTGGAATCTAGGGAAAGATCCTCTTTAATATAGTTATGGGCGGTCTGATCACGGCCACCGGCTACGTTTAACGAGATAATGCGCCATGAGGTGAAGAGCGCGGCTCCGGCTGAACTCTCAGACATGACAATGCGATCTGTAAGGCCTAATGGCCGCAGAGTCACCAGATCTCAGGTTTATAGTCATCTGTAGGATGTAGTGGAATAGACAGAGGGAGGCCATCAATCAGAACCTGGAATAAAGGTCTCCAGCACCTTGTTGGGTCCATTACACTAAGAATTCAGGATGTTCTAAGGGAACGAGGGTCCTATCAAGAATTAAGAAGGTGGAGCTAATGGCGTGTCCTGTGAGTGCAGGGAATCATCACCGAGACGTCTGTGTCTGTACAATAATCACATGTGACATAGGATTGGTCATCAATATCTGATTGCCGATCAGCTGTGAGTTGAAGCGGGCGCCTGTATTACACCGCACTTCCGAGACAAAGTGCAGTGTAATGGAGAGGAAGTGGTGCTCACCTGGAGAGCTACCTCCACTTCAAACAGCTGATCGGCGGGGGTGCCGGACCCCTGCCGATCAGATAGCAATGACCTATCCTGAGAATAGGTCATTATTATTAGGGGCTGGACAACCCCTTCAGCCCCAGGATGGCCTGCTAGCCTCCATCATAAAACAAGATAAAAGCCACCATTTGAACTGGATCTGAATAGCAGAGACTCTCAGATGTCCGGGATAGAGGGGGCTCCAGAGGGTCAGGATCCCTCCCTAGAAATGATGATAAAACTTTCCACACTTTTTGAGAACTAACTAACCATCACGTGTCTCTAACGTGGGCCAGATGCCTCCGGCTTTATGGCCTGCAGCTCCTTGAGTTTGGAGGGGGAAAGAGTGGTAAATAATATGTGATCTAAATTAATTGACATTTAATATTAAAGGGAATCTGTCAGCTGCATACTAGCAAATTTTTTTTTCATGAATCCATGTTTAATAAATTACCTTATTTCCATATGTGTTCGTGTTTTTCTTTTGTGCCTTGTCATTTCTTCTAAAAACGCTTTTTCTGATATGCAAATGAAGCTGTAAGGAGCCCAGAGGGGCGTTCCTCCTTTACCAAAGCGCCCAGGAACGCCCGTCTAAATTTTAAAAAGAAGAACGCTTCTAATGTTTACAATCGCATCCCAGAGGCGAGGCTAAATACTCCGCCCCGCCAGCTCCTCTCTGTACGGCAAATATCCCCGCTCCGGCACTCGCCTACGTCCCGAAATGCCGGCGATTGCCTGCGCCTGCGCGATCATCTGGATACTAAGGGCAACAGCCTCAACATGGTTACTGGGCATGCGCCGAGCCCAGTGACGTGTTCGCTATTGCCCTCAGTGTCCATATGATCGCGCAGAAAAAGCGGTTTTTAGAAGAAATGACAAGGCACAAAAGAAAAACACGAACACATATGGAAATAAGGTAATTTATTAAACATGGATTCATGAAAGAAAAATTTGCTAGTATGCAGGTGACAGATTCCCTTTAAGTAAGTATTACAGTACACACTGACACCATCTATAGTAATGTACTTGGCAATGGGGGGTCTATATGAGAACGTCAAAACCTATATCTGAAGTCTCCATATATGACAGTGTAAAGTGCATACACAACGGTATCTAGGGTATAAATGATGGACAGAGACAGACACGGAGGTCTTATTCTTACACTCTCTGTCGGGGTGTTTTGCTGATGAAGGAGATGGAGAACACACATGGATCTTGAGGAGGAGGATCTACCCTTCAACAATGATACTTCAAGGACTTTCACATTCACACTTGGACAATTAGACTAAGACTTTCCTGAAACTATTTTTGTAAGAAATCAACTTTTATGAAGACTGAAAATAAATCGCCTTATTCATTTTTTATATAACTCCTGTTGAATCCTGGTGATGAGTCCTCCGGGTGTTCCTTACTCCAAATAAGCATACACTACCTTTGGAGAGGATTACCAATCAAGGTATTATATTTTTAAAACATAAAATATCATATTTGAAGTGTAAAAAATTAGGAAGCTCCGGTCGCTGCACTGGTGTGTTGTAAAATTATACATATTGGTAAAAACCATTAAAATATAAACACGGGGTGAACGACGGTAAGGAGCTTCATGTACTGGGGACGATATATTCTTGTTGAAGGCGTTACATGGGGGGAGCGCCCCCACCTCTCATTTTCTTCTCAATTGGGAGGAGTCCTGACAGGTTCACAAGTCCCAACGAAATTGCCAAATATTTGAGCGGGAACGCCCCGCCCCCACCCCAAGGGCCTGCATCTGTTTAATTACTATTGGGTTCAGGACTGACCATCGGGACCCTGAGGGCAGATTTACTGACTTTGTTCCCCATAAGAGGGAAGCCCTGGCTGTGGAGATGGAAGAGGCTGTCTAAAGAATTTGGGGAACCGTCCCCATTGGACAGAATTTCTGACTGAAGGGATATTGAATGCATCTGGGACAGGACACTGCTAGAAATGCTGAGGACCAAGACAACAAGGAGGAAGTCACTTTCCCCATCCATGATCCCATACCTGTGGTGACATCTCCTGGAAGGTCCTCCTCCACCTCACTCTTACACCGGGGATCGCCCATCATCCGCTCTTCTTCATCCTCCACTTTAATATCAGTCACATCTTCCCCCTGATTTGTCATCTGTAACAATTCAGGACAATACAGCAGACGGGTGGGAAATCTAACAGATCCACAGAAGAGACCCCCACCATCTATGACCCCTCTATGACTGCAGGACCCCCCTATATAGATGTGTATAGGGCTCAGCTCCATCTACCTGAGGGTTCTCTGGGGGCTTCTCCTCTGGACAGTCCTGGGAATACAGAGGACGGGGACATCTCTCAGGGGGATTTCTCCTCCTGGATCCATCTGTGGAGACACAAGCAGTGACTGCATACATGGCCTCCATTACATGTCACTGCACACACGTGTATACACTGCACATGACGGCTCTTACCTTGTGATATAAGAGGCTGGTGCTCCTCCATTACATGTCACTGCACACACGTGTATACACTGCACATGACGGCTCTTACCCTGTGATATAAGAGGCTGGTGCTCCTCCATTACATGTCACTGCACACACGTGTATACACTGCACATGACGGGTCTTACCTTGTGATATAAGAGGCTGGTGCTCCTCCATTACATGTCACTGCACACACGTGTACACACTGCACATGACGGCTCTTACCCTGTGATATAAGAGGCTGGTGCTCCTCCATTACATGTCACTGCACACACGTGTATACACTGCACATGACGGCTCTTACCCTGTGATATAAGAGGCTGGTGCTCCTCCATTACATGTCACTGCACACACGTGTATACACTGCACATGACGGCTCTTACCTTGTGATATAAGAGGCTGGTGCTCCTCCATTACATGTCACTGCACACACGTGTATACACTGCACATGACGGCTCTTACCCTGTGATATAAGAGGCTGGTGCTCCTCCATTACATGTCACTGCAGACACGTGTATACACTGCACATGACGGGTCTTACCCTGTGATATAAGAGGCTGGTGCTCCTCCATTACATGTCACTGCACACACGTGTATACACTGCACATGACGGCTCTTACCTTGTGATATAAGAGGCTGGTGCTTCTCCATTACATGTCACTGCACACACGTGTATACACCGCACATGACGGCTCTTACCCTGTGATATAAGAGGCTGGTGCTCCTCCATTACATGTCACTGCACACACGTGTATACACTGCACATGGCGGCTCTTACCCTGTGATATAAGAGGCTGGTGCTCCTCCATCATGGCCTCCTTGTACAGATCCTTGTGTCCTTCTATATACTCCCACTCCTCCATGGAGAAATAGACAGTGACATCCTGACACCTTACAGGAACCTGACAACACAATGACACCGTCATCACCCAGACCCTCCAGTGCTGTTACTGGAGAATTTCCCAGCATTCCCAGCAGTGTCACCTCTCCAGTCAGCAGCTCCATCATCTTGTGGGTGAGCTCTAGGATCTTCTGCTCATGTATCAGGGGGTGAGGGGGAGGCTCTGTGATGGGGAGAGGGTCCTGCTCCGCCCTCCTGACTCCTGGAGATGGATGATGGGAGTCACACAGTCCCCCGATGTCTTCTTCACTATTGTGTACTCCTGTGGATGGAGAGAGACACTTAGGGAATAAACCCTTCAGGGGCCATGTGCTCTCCTCCGGCCTCTCCTCCTGGTACAACGTGCCTACTTACCTCCTCATGGCTCCTACATGACTATAGGTCACTGGTCACATGACACATCACTCACCATACTGGGGCTGATCTTCAGGTTCTCCGTCACTTGGAAGGTCTGGGGGCCGTTCTCCAGGACCCCGGACTCTTCCTATCACTTCCTATGATGGATTCTCCTTCCCGATGTCTGACTTGTTACAGAATACAATACAGAGGAGAGAAATCTAGAGAAGTTTACCTCTCCGCTCAGCAGGAGATGATCTCCAAGGTGAGGTCTAATATTCTTCTGCTGATCTCCTTCCCGTCCATCCTCGGGGGTCATTCAGGAGAAGAGGAGAGAACTGGAGGAGCTGGAGGCTTCTAGTACTGCAGGCGCCTTTATGAGAAGAGGAGAGGAAATCATCCAGGGGACAAGATGTCACCTCCAGAACCGCACTTCCTGAGCCTGGAGGGCCCCCACCACATGGATTCCAGGGGCCCCAACATGGAGATCTCTGGTGGCTCCACAGGAAATAAGTGTCTGATAGATGCAGGTCCCACCTCTGGGCTGTGCTCAGCTGTGTCCAGAACTCCTAGAGAAGAGACTGGAGAGAGCTGAGCTCAGTCCGGGCCCCGCTCCATTCATTCTCCTCCTGGAGGCAGGGGCCCCTCACCAGGACAGTCAGGGGCCAGCGAATGATGACAACCCCCACTATCCCCACTACTCCCCCCATCATACTAAGCTGAGGAGCGGAGAAGGATTCCTTGTGTGTAATGGAGGAGAATCTCCAGAGGTGACATGTCTGAGCTCTCCACCACACTGTCTCCTCACAGCTCATCTTACCTGCAGGCTGGAGGAATGGCTGATACCAGAGAGAACAAGAGCCCTGACTACCGACCAGGACCTGCCCGGTATCTGCTGCACTTCCAGAGCTGAAGGACCTGGGGTGACGTCACCGTCATGTGATCGGTGCAGAGGGCGGGGCTCAGGAGAGGAGAAGTGGTGGTGAAGGACCTGTGAGGATGTCACTGTCATGTGATCAATGCAGGGGGCGGGGCCCAGCAATGAAGAGGATAAGAGGTGGTAAAGAAGCTGCATTACGTCACTATCATGTGATCAGTGCAAGGGGCGGGACTCAGCAGTGAAAAGCAGAAGAGGGGTGAAGGACCTGGAGTGACATTTTTGTCATGTGACCAGTGTAGGAGGCGGGGCTCAGCAGTAGAGAAAAGTTGGTGAAGGACCTGTTAGTGATGTTACTGTCATGTGATCAGTGCAGGGGGTGGGGCTCAGCTGTGGAGTGGAGAAGAGAGATGGTGAAGGACCTGTCTAGTATCTGCTACACTGCCAGAGCTGAAGGACCTGTGATGACGTCAACATCATGTGATCAGTGCAGGGGGTGGGGCTCAGCAGTGGAGAGGAGAAGAGAGGTGGTGAAGGACCTGCCCAGTATCTGCTGCACTGCCAGAGCTGAAAGACCTGTGGTGACGTCATCGGCATGTGATCAGTGTAGGGGGCGGAACTCAGCATTGGAGAGAAGAGGTGTGAAGGACCTGGGGTGATCAGTGCAGGAGGCGGGTTAAACAGTGTAAAGTTACTCTCCCTTGCACTGTGTCTGTGAAGGTTCTCATTTATCCAGGTCATGGTATATCTGTAAAGAATAAATCAAGGTAACTGGATTTGCTGTAGATTTCCTGAAAACGTTTCACTCCTTATTTTAACGAGCTTTCTTAATTCTAAGATTAGAATTGAGAAAGCTGGTTGGAAGAACAAATGAAACGTTTTCAAGAAATCTACAGCAAATCCAGTTACCTTGATTTATTCTTTACAGATCTCCCTTGCATTGAAGAATTGAATGTATTTGAATGCTTCCTTTAATTAACCCCGCCCCTCTTTTGGTTAAATGGTGGTAACAGCATCAGGTCTTATCCTCTGCTGCTGAGCCACATCATTTACACTGATCACATGATAGTGACATCTACACAGGTCCTTCACTACCTCTCATCCCGATGCTCCCCCCCCCCTTGCTAGACCCCTCCCTCTGAACTGATCACATGACAAATTTTTCACTACACAGGTCCTTCACCACCACTTCCCCTCTCCTGAGCCCCGCCCTCTGCACCGATCACATGACGGTGATGTCACCCCAGGTCCTTCACCACATCTTCTCTCCTGAGCCCAGCCCCTGATGACATGACGGTGACGTCACCCCAGGTCCTTCTAATGGAGGAGCACCAGCCTCTTATATCACAGGGTAAGAGCCGTCATGTGCAGTGTATACACGTGTGTGCAGTGACATGTAATGGAGGAGCACCAGTCTCTTATATCACAGGGTAAGAACCGTCATGTGCAGTGTATACTCGTGTGTGCAGTAAAATGTAATGGAGGAGCACCAGCCTCTTATATCACAAGGTAAGAGCCGTCATGTGCAGTGTATACACGTGTGTGCAGTGACATGTAATGGAGGAGCACCAGCCTCTTATATCACAGGGTTAAAGCCGTCATGTTCAGTGTATACACGTGTGTGCAGTGACATGTAATGGAGGAGCACCAGCCTCTTATATCACAGGGTAAGAGCCGCCATGTGCAGTGTATACACGTGTGTGCAGTGACATGTAATGGAGGAGCACCAGCCTCTTATATCACAAGGTAATAGCCGTCATGTGCAGTGTATACACGTGTGTGCAGTGACATGTAATGGAGGAGCACCAGCCTCTTATATCACAGGGTAAGAGCCGTCATGTGCAGTGTATACACGTGTGTGCAGTGACATGTAATGGAGGAGCACCAGCCTCTTATATCACAGGGTAAGAGCCGTCATGTGCAGTGTGTACACGTGTGTGCAGTGACATGTAATGGAGGAGCACCAGCCTCTTATATCACAGGGTAAGACCCGTCATGTGCAGTGTGTACACGTGTGTGCAGTGACATGTATTGGAGGAGCTCCACAGTTTCTTCTCACAATACAGTAGAGGCTACGTGTTCTTTATATGTCAGTCATATTTATTGAGCTTCTTCCACATGACAGAAAAGTGTCACTATGACTATAGAAAGGAAGGTTTCTCCATCAGACTATGGAGCTCCTGGATCTGGAGGTCTCTCTAGAAAGTAATAAAATCCCAGGTTATTGGTTCTAGATTCCTGGAGATTGGTGATGATCCAGGTTTTTTTTATTTTGGTTTCCTTTTCTGGAGTGCTGGAGAATTTTTTTCCCTTTGCCTTGTGACAGCACCCATGGAGAGACTGTGACTTTTTCTTCAGGACAGAATCACTTGTAAGGAGATAACCTCACCTAATCCCCATTCCTTTCTTGACTTAAGGAGGCCACGTGGGACTAAATTTTCTACAGGGAACGTCAGGAGCCGTACGGCACATGAAGCGTGAAGGGTGTCTGTTGGCAGAATAAGAATCCACTTAGAGCCGCAGCAGAGTCTCGTGCTGGGTCAATCCCCTCCCTGGATGCCGGTCCCTTCCACCGTCAGTCCACATTGAGGTTGAGGGTTCTCTTTTACTTAAGGGGAACCTGACATCCCCTTCTCAGTTACTTTATTATTTTGTTTGTTTCTTCTGCTTTTGTTTTACATGGTTGTTGGGAAAAACCTGTTTATTCCACGGTACCCGCGTATGGAAATTCCCTCTCTAAACTCAAGCAGTCGGTCAGGGGCCTGTTAAGAAGCCGTCGACTACTTCTGTGGTTATTTCTCTCCAGTGATGTGGCCCTCCTATTTATATATACGTGCACAGAGGAGAAATGCAGACACAAGAGTCTACTTAATCTCCAAGTTTATTTCAGAAAGCAAGCGGTATATACATTCTTCAAAGGGGCAGTCCTTCCTGAGGACAAAACATTATTTTATTGGTTAAAAGAGAAGAAGAGATAACAAAATAAGAGATAACAGTGGACCTGCGCACTCGACACTACTTTGGAATGTGAACATAACATAAACATATAAAGTCCGATCATCTTCTAATGGCGTCTATCCTAACAATAATACTACATACATCATATGTGACACTTCATAGAGGTGCTCTTCTATAGGCTGTGCGTACTATGTGTCCAGCATACAAACATCTAAGGGATTCCTTTTACAGTGTATGTACATCGAGGCATCCTTAGGGAGAAGAGAGAGACAATGCCCAGATTCGTGCTCCCTTTCTTCTCTCCACGCTCCACGAACAGATATCTTGTACATCACAGAGAGAAGGGGAGGAGAAAGGTGTACAGCCGCTTATGAAGCTGTAATTTGATTTAAAGCTGACTACTAAACAAGTCAGAATCCAATTAAAAGAAGAAAAGTCGTTTTCCATCACAGTTGAAGGTTTGGGCCCAGAAAAGAAAGAGGAAGGTTTTTGATGTACATAAGAATATTCAGTCGGGTATTCTTAGGCACAAAGATTTTCATCCCTACTCCAGTTAGAAGGAAGTGTCCCTTTGATGAAGAAGTGTCTGCTAATTGGGATAGAGCCCCAAAGATCGATGCGCCTATGGCAAAGATGTCTAGTAGAGCGGTGCTCATTTCCATTGTGGCGATTTTTGACACCAGGTTTTAACAGCGGCTGATGTGCGCTGCTGTTCCCCTGCTTACCGCCGCGGTCCAGGGCGCCATGTTCAGTGGTGATCTGCTGCCAGTGCTTCCTATTCACCGCTGCAGTCCTGGGCTCTGTCTGTGTCGGTGCTGTTGTTCTGGGATCCGCTTGACAGTTTCCTCTGAGCCCGGGCCACAGCATGTTTGCTGCTTGTTTCCTCCAGCACTTCCTTAACCCCTTAAGGACACGGCCCTATTTCACCTTAAGGACCAGGCCATCTTTTCAAAATCTGACCAGTGTCACTTTATGTGGTGATAACTTTAAAACGCTTTTTCTTATCCAGTCCATTCTGAGATTGTTTTTTCGTCACATATTGTACTTCATGACAGTGGTAAAATGAAGTCGAAAAATTTCATTTTTATTTATAAAAAAATACCAAATTTACCAAAAATTTTGAAAAATTTGCAATTTTCCAAGTTTCAATTACTCTACTTCTATAATACATAGTAATACTGCCAAAAAAAGTTATTGATTTACATTCCCCATATGTCTACTTCATGTATCGATCATTTTGGGAATGCTATTTCATTTTTGGGGACGTTACAAGGCTTAGAAGTTTAGAAGCAAATCTTGAAATTTTTCAGAAATTTTCAAAAACCCACTTTTAGGGACCAGTTCAGGTCTGAAGTCACTTTGTGAGGCTTACATAATAGAAACCACCCAAAAATTACCCCATTCTAGAAACTACACCCCTCAAGGTATTCAAAACTGATTTTACAAACGTCATTAACCCTTTAGGTTTTCCACAAGAGTTAATGGCAAATGGAGATAAAATTTCAGAATTTCGATTTTTGAAAAATTTTCCGTTTGAATCCATTTTTCCAGTAACAAAGCAAGGGTTAACAGCCAAACAAAACTCAATTTTTATTGCCCCGATTCTGTAGTTTTCAGAAACACCCTATATGTGGTCGTAAACTGCTGTATGGCCAAACTGCAGGGCGCAGAAGGAAAGGAGCGCCATATGGTTTTTGGAAGGCAGATTTTGCTGGACTGGATTTTTGACACTATGTTCCATTTGAAGCCCCCCTGATGCACCCCTAGAGTAGAAACTCCATAAAAGTGACTCCATCTAAGAAACTACGCCCCTCAAGGTATTCAAAACCAGTTTTACAAACTTTGTTCACCCTTTAGGTGTTCCACAAGAGTTATTGGCAAATGGAGATGAAATTTCGAATTTCTATTTTTGTTACCTTGTCTCAAAAAAAGTGTAATATAGAGCAACCAAAAATCAGGTTTACCCTAGAATAGTACCAACAAAACTGACACCTTATCCCGTAGTTTCCAAAATGGGGTCACTTTTTGGAGTTTCTACTGTAGGGGTGCATCAGGGGGCTTCAAATGGGACATAGTGTCAAAAAACCAGTCCAGCAAAATCTGCCTTCCAAAAACCATATGGCGTTCCATTCCTTCTGTGCCCTGCCGTTTGGCCATACAGTAGTTTACGACCACATATGGGGTGTTTGTGCAAACAAGAGAATCAGGGCAATAAATATTGAGTTTTGCTTGGCTGTTAACCCTGTTTGTTACTGCAGCAAAAACGCTGATAAATGGAAAATTTGCAAAAATAGCTGTTTTGGGACTGTTTATTTTTGTTATTTACATAGTTGAATCACAGGTTTAGATTGTGCGTTATTTCTATAGATAAGGTTTGTTATGATCGCGACAATACCAAATATGACTACTTTTTGGGGTTTTTTGTTTCAGTTTTACATAATAAAGCCTTTTGAAAATAATTTTTTTTGTGTTCCACATTCTGAAAGCCATAGTTTTATTTTTATTTTTTGGGCGACTGTGTTATGTAGGGCTCATTTTTTGCGGGGATGGAGGAGCGGTTTGATTGGCACCATCTTGGGGTGCATATGACATTTTGGTCGCTACTATTAAGACTTTTGTGATGTAAGGTGACAAAAATGGCTTGTTTGACAACGTTTTTATTTTTTATGTTTACGCGTTCATCTGAGGGGTTAGGTCATGTTATTTTTATAGAGCAGGTCCTTACGGACTGGCGATACATATGTATACTTTTTTTATTTATTTTGGTTCATTAATAATAATATCCTTTTTGAATGAAACATGTTTTAGTATCTCCATAGTCTGGAGAGCCATATTTTTCAGTTTTTAGGCAATTGTCTCATATTGGGTATCATTTTTGCGGGATGAGGTATGGTTAGATTTACACCATTTTAAATACATGACCTTTGTCTTGCTGCTTCACTTTGTGATGTAGGGCAAAAAATGGCTTTTTGACAAAGTTTTATTATTTTTTTACAGTGTTTACTTGAGGGGTTAGGTCATGTGATATTTTATAGGCTACAGATTCTACGGACGTGTAGATACCAAATATGTCTACTTTTAATTTTTGTTTTACATTTAACACTAAAAGCATTTTTGAAGCAAAAAAATCATGTTTTAGTCTGAGAGGCATAGTTTTTATTTTTGGCCAATTGTTTTAGGTAGGGGCTCGTTTTTTGGGGATGAGATGGCGGTTTGATTGGTACTATTTTGGGAGGCAAGCGCCTTTTGATCGCTTTGTATTACACTTTTAGTGATGTAATGTGCCAAAAAATGGCTTATTTACACTATTTTTGGGGGTTTTTTTATGGCGTTCACCTGAGGAGTTCAGTCATGTGATATTTTTATAGAGCAGGTTTTTACGGACGGCGATACCTAATATGTGTAGTGTATTTTATTTTTTAATTTTTATTCAGTGTTATGTGTTTTTCATTTTTACTTTTTTTCACTTTTTACATTTTTTGACCCAGACCCACTTGGTTCTGAAAGATCCAGTGGATCTGGTGTCTGTATAATACAGTACAGTACACTATATAGTGCATTGTACTGTATTTTGTACTTTAGAAAGTCTGAATAGACCTTTAGCAGGTCTATTCAGACTTTCAGCACCATGGAGAGCAGGGCGCTTCTGAGCGTCCTGTCTCCATGGCAGCCATCACCCGCTGCCATAACTGGGCAGGGGGTGATGGATGAGGAGGAGTGGAGCCCCCTCCCTCTGCGATCCCATCCTGTTCGGGGCTGCAAAGGCACAGCAGCCCCGATGGGAGAGGGAGGAGCGCTCCCTCCTGTTAACCCTTCCATACCGCGGTCCGTGCGGACCGCGGTGCGAAAGGGTTAAGCGGCTGGCATCTGCAGCACAGATGCCAGCCGTTTCTATCAGAGTGTCAGCAATGTGCTGACACTCTGATAGAACCACTAGACACCAGGGATAGATTACAGGTGAGGCGGACGGGGGATTGACCTGCGGTTTGCAGCGATCGCCCATATGGGGGTCACAGGACCCCCCTGGGCATTGTAACAAGGTACCTGCTGAATGATTTCAGCAGGTACCTTGTTCCGATCACTGCCAGCTGAGCAGCAGTGATCGGAACAACTCATGACGTACCCGATGCGTCATGTGTCCATAGGACTCGGGAAACATGCCGTGCCAGTGCGTCATGTGTCCCAAAGGGGTTAAGGGCCGGTGCGCGTCACTTCCTGTGCTTTATGGGTTAGGTCATGTGACCTTGCTGACCAATCCTAGCCCTCCTGCACATATATAAGTGGCTCAGCCCCCTTCCTAGATGCCTCAGTGTCAAGGTCCTTGTGTCCTGCTAAGGTTCCTGATATCCGCTTGTGTTCCTGTGTACCTGACTCGTACTTGTATTCCTGGACTCTGATCCCTGCCTGCTTGCCTAAACTCTTCTGTTGCTGCCCGGATTGCCTGACCTGTACCTGTGCCGCCTACCCTGACCTTTTGCCTGTTTGACTACACCTCTGCTTCATCCTTCGGTCCTGCACTGTTGCTCTTGGTAACGACTGCTGACAACGCATGTACCTCTGGTACCTTTCTCAGGTACCTCCTGTTCCGCCTGGACCAGCTGCCTCGTGTGCCTATCCTCCTCAAGAGGTAGCGACCTGGTGTTCCCCTCGGGAAAGTCTATCCCCACCATCAGGGGTACTGTAGAGATCGAGGGGTTAACTTAGACAACGCCCTTAGAGGAGGTAGGACACGTAGCACAGTGGGTTCACACCCTCTGGTTCGTGACACAGGTCACTTAAGGTTTGGTAAGCACAGTTAGTTACATATTATAGGGGGCACGCCCAGGGAGCAGCTATTATCTTCTGTGCTGGGAGGGGTTATCCTGGAAAAGATAATGATGACTTATCCTCAGGATAGGTCATCATTATTACATCACTGGAGGTCTGAGTCCGGCACCCCCACCAATCAGCTGTCTCGGGGAGCCTCTGTGCTCACTGGAGCTTTCCAAGGACAGCGCCATATATCATATAGTGGCATATAGTGGTATTGCAGCTAAGCCCCATTGACGTGACAACTAGACCATTGGCCTAGGAAGAGTATGTGGTGCTCAAGGCCTTCGCTAACAGCTGTTCAGTGGGGTCCCTGGTGTCAAATTCAGCATGCAGGGCCCTATGCCTAGGGGCCTGGAATGGTGGTTTGGCTTCAAAAGTTTAATTATGCACCATCCCTTGTCATGGTGAATTTTTTATGAGCCAGCGCTAGTTGAATTATTGAATAAAGGAGTGGGGTAACAAAAGGACTTCCCTTCCACTTGTGTCCTTTCATCGCAAAGGTTCTTTTGTTCTAGAAATAGAAGGGAAAACTTTAGACGGTAAAACAAGTCATAGAATTAGGGATCAAAGAAGCTTCAAGGCCTCAAAAATGGCAGATCAACGATGAAGTCAGGCCCCAGCAGGAGGACATTTCTAGCAGCCCCTGGAAGAGATCTGTGATAATGGAAGGTCTAAGACTAAGGGCTCTTTCATGTGAGCATGTCCCTTGGGGGAATCGCACTTTGTGTGATAGAGGAATCATTATCGTGATTTATAACGCTGTGTGCCTCTGCCTAATCTTTCTGTAACGCAATCATAGTGACATAAAGCTGACAGTATAATTCTGTAGATGCAGGTTACGCAGAGACACACAGCATTATAAATCATGATAATGCCGTGCGCTTCCTAAGTCCAGAACACACAATCCTCTCTCACACAGAGCGTGATTCCGCAAGGGACACACTCATGTGACAGAGCCCTAAAACTCTTAAAGGGGTTATCCAAGATTGAATGAACCCCTACGCACATGCACAAACAATTCCCAGGCCCACGATCCTGTGGTCCCCGATACCGATTTCCTCCAGGATCAGCGGATGGTTTGGTGTGTGCAGCCAATAGCAGGACACGACAGTGACGCTTGTGATGTCACATGTGACGCAAGAGGGCAGGTCACCATCCAGCTTGCTATTGGCTGCAAGCACTCACCTTTTCAGATGATGTTGTTCACTGCCAGCAGGAAAAATGCAAAACGGCAGACAGCCGTGTACTAATCCTGGAGGAAACCAGCGTCAGGGAGCAGGTAAGTATGCACAGAGTCGCGGGGTTAGGCATTTTAAGCGGAGTTATTCAATCTTGGATAAACCCTTTAAAGGAGACAGATATGTAGTCATGGATTTTCGGTCAGACCCAGTAAAACAGGAGGTGATGGTAGCTCAAGTATTCTCTCTGTTACAAAGGAAAGTTTTAGCCAGGGTCCTGGAGGCAGAAGTAAAGAAAGGGATCTATTCAACGTTTCTAATGAAAAAAGGGATGTTTCGTGGCAACCATGGACTTGCGGGAGCCAATACATGTGAACAATCAGAAATTTCTGAGGGTGGCAGTCCAGTTACAGGACAAGATTCTTCACCTTCAGTTCTGTGCCCTTCCCTTTAGTCTGTCACTAAAAGATGTAGTGATAATCACTTACCTCGATGACTTCCTGTTGGTGGCCGAGTCAGAACAGAACTTTTAAGTTAAATTGAATGGGTGAGGGAAATGCTGAAGAGTCTGGTTTGGGAGATGAATTGAGATAAGTCTAGAAAGCGTGAAATGTCAGTGTTTGGGGGTAATCCTGGATTGAGAAGGTGTTTTCTTCCCCATCAGAAGGCCCTGATACTCTGTGCATAAATTCAGGACTCCGTAATAGGGAAAGTTTTATCCCTCAAGGAAGCAGTGTCTGTCCTAGGCTTGCATTCTGGCGGAAAGCTCCAGATTCTGGCAGAAGGACAAATTTTAGGAGTTCTTGGACTCTTCAATCAGGTTATTTCCTCAGACCCTAAGATCTCTTACATGGTGGTGGAGTTGGAAAACCTTCAGAAGGGAACTCTTTGGAAGAGAGAATAATTTTTCCCCGACCATAGGCACCAGTCCCAGGGTTTCGGAGGCCTATACGTATGAAATTCTTCTCCATGGTGTTTGTGATGCCCAGACTTCAGCTCAATCCCACAACTACAAAGAATTGAAGACAGTTCTTCTAGCCCTAGAACAAAGTCTCTCAATAATTCAGGGCAAGAATATGAAAATGTATTCGGACAATGTCACAGCAGTTTCTTATGTTAACTGACGAGGGTAACAGGACTCGGGGTCAGATAGTCAACTTGTTAGAGGAGACTCAAGCGCTCTCTCAGATATTCTTTGTGGGGTAGGGGTGGAGGGCGAACAATATTTCAGAACATTTTCTGAGTCGCCAGCGTCTGTATGATGGCGAGTGGGCCCTAGAACAGGTCATTTTAAACCAGAGAGCCAACCTTTGGGGTTCTCCAGAAACAGACAAACAAAAAGGTGAAGAGATTATTTTCTCTGTCTCGCAGAGATCTTTCATCAGAGAAAGACACATTTGTCCAATCTTAGAGCAGAGGCCTACCTTATACTTTTCCCTCTCTAAAACTGGTGTTGAGGCTGGTTTTCATGGCTACACAAAATGTTAATCGCATCACCCTAGATCCTGCTGGAAACCAGGAATCTTCTGAGTCTGGGACCTGTCTTTCATCCGGAAGTAAGGAATCTGCATTTGACAACTTGGCTATTAAATTGCAGATCTTAAAGAGACTCTGTCATCGGGATCACCCCTATTAAACCAAACACATAGCCTGGTGGTTGTGTTCCTGCAGTTTAAATGATACCTTCCTCCTCACTGTCGGAGCTACGGTTGTTGATAAAATCATGCTTTTATTCCTTTGCTGGCAAGCAATTTCGAGCACCAGGAGGCGGGGTTTTCAGTACAAGCACCGCTATGCTATGCCTACCAACATCTAAACACGCCCCTCCCTTGATTGACAGCGCTAGAGTATGACTTTGACTTGGTCTAGTGCTGTCAATCAAGGAAGAAGGTGTTTAGATGTTGGTAGGCGTCCCATTGCAGTGCTCGTACTGAAAAGGCCCGCCTCCTGGTGCTTGAAATTAATAGAGGTGATCTGAGTGACAGGGCCTCTTTTAGAAGAAAGGTCTGTAATATACCCACGGTTCTGGAAAGCCTTCTGTAGGTTTGCAAACAGATCAGTAGATTTTGCCTGGACTCTTAACTGCATTTACCCTGCATTAAAAAAAATTGCTTTACGGCAGCCCCAGGGGTCATAGACACAATGGTCCGGAGAAGACCTCATTAACGTATATGGGAGAATTTTCTAGGCTCTGTGCCCTGTGTAGAGGTCATTGTATAAGGAAGAATAGATAAAATAAGACCGTCAATGGTGGATCCTGGTTTATCTGTCATTCTAATCCTGCCTATAATGATATCACCTCTATGTATAGATAAGCAGATAACTATGGTAAAGTGATCTGCAGGGACCAAGAAGTAGCGCCAATTATTAGGTTTAGTGCCTGGTGCGAAAACTGCAGGATTTTATGTGTTTTTTTTTGTTTTTTGTTTTTTTAAGTATAGATGTTGACCTGGAAAATTTAAATTACAGTAACATCATCAAACATTCTTTAAAAATGTAAAAACATTATTTAAACAATAGGTCATTTTCTGCTGACACATTTCCTTCAAGGTACAGGATTCAGCCTTGAGCGTCTTATTTGATTTCTGCTTGGCAGAGCATCCCTGGGTTAAAAGATTTATTTTCGCAGTAGGTAGACTCGCAATCCAGAGAGATAGATCTCCTCCTTGGGATCCTAATGTAGTGCTGAATGCCCTCACATCTCCCGCCTTTGAACCTGTGCAGGAGATTCTGATTAAGATGCTGTCGATTAGGCAGGCTTTCCTTCATGTGATCACCTGAACTAGAAGTGTTGGTGAGATAGCAGCCTTTTCGATAGACCATCCACATCTCCCCAGATCCTTCCTTCTTACCTAAGGTGGCATCCAGCTTTCACTGTTCTCAGGAGTTCTGCCATCTTGCTGCTCCTTTTTTTAAGAAAAGGAAGGGAGGTTGGACTGTTCGGACATTAGGATATGTCCCCTCCAGTATTTGCAGGCTACACAGGGTTGGAGCCTATCTCCTCAGCTTCTTATACAGATCATACCTTCCAGAAAGAGTAAAAGCACCACTTGTGTGGATTAGGCAGACTATCACTCTAGCTTACTCCTCAGGCGATGTCCATTCTCCTTCAGGTTTTGGGGCTCATTCCGATAGATTTGAGCAGAAAGGGTCAGTGCATCAATTCAACAAATTTTTTATGGAGCTGCTTGTAGTTTACTTCACACTTTTTTTAAGCATTACAGACCCCTAATGGTGGTTTAGCATTTGGAAGGAAGATCATTCAGGCTGTAGTCCCACCCTGCGTACTCTCCATGAGTGCTATCATGAGGAAGGAGGACAATTTAGCTTACACTTACTGGTAATCAGTTTTCCTTGAGCTTATAACAGTACCTGCTTCTTTTTTTACTGGCCCTTAGCCGGAAATTTTTTCATTAAAAAATAAATAAATATATATATACACATGTGGAAAAAATTCTTGGTACCGTCCATCAAATAAAGAAAATGCCACAATGGTCACTAAAATAACTTAAAACTGACAAAAGTAATAAAAATGTACTGAAAATCTGCTAATGGAGATCAGGCATTGCTTCTGAATTGTGGTTCAAGAGAATAATTTATAAAACAGACTAATGACACGGGCCTGGGCAAAAATGATGGGACCCTTAACTTAATATTTTGTTGCACAACCTTTTGAGGCAGATGCTGCAATCAAGTGATTTCTGTAACTCTCAATGAGACGTCTGCACCCGGCCACAGGTATTTCGGCCACTCCTTCTGGGCACCATGCTCCAGTTGTCTCAGGTGTGAAGGGTGCCTTCTCCAGACTGCATGTTTCCTTCCACAGATGTCCAATAAGATTTAGATCAGGGCTGATAGACGCCACATTCAGGATAGTCCAATGCTTTGCTGTTAGCCATTTTTGATGTTTTAGCTGTGTTTTGGGTCATTATCCTGTTGGAGGACCCATGACCTGCGACTGAAACAAAACTTTCTGACACAGGGCAGCACATTTCGCTCAAGAATACATGGATAGTCTTGAGATTTCATTGTACCCTGCACAGATTCAAGACACCCTGTGCCCCAAAACTTCCCCGAGCCTCTTCCATGTTTCACAGCAGGTACAATCTTCTTTTGTTGCCTCATTTTTTTTTGGAATTCTTTATTTATTCATTTTAAGAAACCAAAGTACACCGAAATAGTGTGAGGGATCAAAGTTACAGAGACCCATACACACTACCGTAATCAGGGCAGTACATCGAGTAACATTGACAACTTAGATAGACTGCAAACAAGTAACTTACAGGCAAAAAAGGTACACAAAGTCAAGTGCTGATCGTATTATAACAATGTCCTGAACGGTCTCGGGACCTCTATAAACTATAAAAAACATTTTCCATAGCCGCAAATGAGACTCCCCGAAAAACGGGGACTGGTACATAAACACTATATATCTGGTATCCATGTACAGTATATATAATACAAACTGTAAAAGTTAAGTGAGGGGGGAACAGAAAGGACGAGACACACAAGGAGGGAAAGAACAAGAGGAAGAAGTGACGAAAGAGGGAGAAGAAAGAGGGGAAAGAGAAAGAAACCAAGAACGAAGAGAAAAAAACCCACACTCCGGACTGTCTGGAATGGAGAAGGTCATCTTACCGGGCAATCAGAAAACCAAACTCCTGAGACTCTTGAAAGTCCATCCATTTCCTCCAAGTTTTGTGAAAATTTTTCTCCGTATTTTTCAAAGTGGCGGTGAGGTCCTCCATCCTCATTACCTCCTGAATTTTCTCTAACCACATAACCGTGGTGGGTGCAGCGGTCTGGCGCCACAGCATAGGGATACACGCTCTAGCCGCGTTTACCAAATGACGCACCACAGATCTCTTATAGGTCGCCGTAGAGAGGTCACACAGATGGAGCAGGAAGAAGGCAGGAGTTTTTGGTAGGGGTGACGAAGTGAACCTGGAAGAGATTCGCCAGACAGTGTCCCAAAAGTCAGTGAGGAGTGGACATTCCCAAAAGATGTGCAAGAGGGATCCCTCTGCCGCGTTGCAGCGCCAGCAGAGGGGGGAGACCGTGGGAAAAATTTTATGCAATTTAACGGGGACTTTATACCACCTAGAGAGCAATTTGTACCCCGCCTCTTGAGTTCTGCTAGCAATCGAGGATTTATGTGTGGCGAAGTACAGTCGGTCCTTTTGGTCCTCAGTAAAGGTCATTCCCAGATCACGTTCCCACTGCACCAGGAAATTCGGAGGGGGTAGGTCAGAGGGAGAATTCAACAGGGCATAAGTCCGAAATAGGGTGTGGCTAAGAGCTGTTGCCTCATTTTTACATCTGTGAACCTAGAGCTGATGTGACTTGCCAAAAAGCTTCCGTCTGTTAAAGGACATTCTCCCAGAAGGTTTGTGGCTTGTCAGTATGCATAATTTTGTCAAATTTTAGTCTCACATTTTTATGATTTGCTTTTAAATGTGGTTTCCTTTTCTGTCATCTTCCGTTAAGACAGCGATGGATGGTGTACCCTGACCTTGGAGTTCACTTCTAATCTCTTTGGAAGATGTTCTTGGGCTCTTTGGTTACCATTCGTATTATCCATCTCCTCAATTTGTCATCAGTTTTCCTCTTGCGGCCACGTCCAGGGAGGTTGGATACAGTCCTGCAGACCTTAAACTTCTGAACAATGTGTGCAACTGTAGTAACAGGAACATGAAGCGGTTTGGAGATGGTCTTATAGCCTTTGCGTTTAACATGTTGTCTATAATTTTCTCCTGAGACAACTCTCTCCTTAGCTTTCTTTGGTCCATATTCAGTGTGGAACCCACCATGATGCCAAACAGCACAGTGACTACTTTTCACCCTGTAAATAGGCAGACTGATGGATTACAAGTTTGAAGACACCTGTGATGCTAATTAAGAACACACTTAGGTTAACTTGTCACTGTGTGTCAAATTATTTTCAATCTTTCAGGGAAACCATTATTTTTGTCTGTTTGTTGAACAACAAATCAAAAGCAATGCCTGATTTTTATTATTTGATTTTCAGCATTTTTTTTTAATTTTCTTTTACTTTTGTTAGTTTCAGGTTATTTCAGTGACTATTGCGGGTTTTCCTTTCTTTAACGGAAGGTACCAACAATTTCCTCCATGTGTATATAGTTCATTGGTTCTAGGACAAGACTTAAGGATAAGGAGAGGTTCCCTTCTTTTAAGCAATTTTGGTTCTTGCTTCCTGTCCCGAGGAGGAGGTGGTCTCTCTATGGGTGCTTCCATAGGCTCAAGAAGAAACAATTACTGGTAAGTGTAGTTTTAATTTTTTCACTAATTTGGAGAAGTTGCTTTCCTCCTACTCTACTGAATATTTGGCTTCCTTTTGGATTAGTTTTAGATTTTAATGTACCTGCTTCTGTTTTTTTACTATTTTCTACGTTGTGAATGCTGTTTTTAGGCTCGGGGAGGGTTATTCTCTATAATACCCGCTCCCCTCTCTGTCCAGTACCCAGGGTGATAGGGCGGATAACAAAGCGTCATTTATTCCAATAGTGTCCTTTTTGCCCCAGATGGTCTGGTTTACCTGGCTGAGGAATGATCTCTGACCATCGTGACTTTCGTATGGTTTTGTGCCCTGAATGATTTCCTCTCCTCTCCTCATAAAGGCGCCTGCAGTACTAGAAGCCTCCAGCTCCTCCAGTTATTTCCTCTTCTCCTGAATGAGTCACCAAGGATGGACAGGAAGGAGATCAGCAGAAGAATATTAGACCTCACCTTGGAGATCATCTCCCTGCTGAGCGGAGAGGTAAACTTCTCTAGATTTCTCTCCTCTGTATTGTATTCTGTAACAAGTCAGACATCGGGAAGGAGAATCCATCATAGGAAGTGATAGGAAGAGTCCAGGGTCCTGGAGAACGGCCCCCAGACCTTCCAAGTGACGGAGAACCTGAGGATCAGCCCCCAGTATGGTGAGTGATGTGTCATGTGACCAGTGACCAATAGTCATGTAGGAGCCATGAGGAGGTAAGTAGGCACGTTGTACCAGGAGGAGAGGCCGGAGGAGAGCACATGGCCCCTGAAGGGTTTATTCCTAAGTGTCTCTCTCCATCCACAGGAGTACACAATAGTGAAGAAGACATCGGGGACTGTGTGACTCCATCATCCATCTCCAGGAGTCAGGAGGGCGGAGCAGGACCCCTCCCCCATCACAGAGCCTCCCTCACCCCTGATACATGAGCAGAAGATCCTAGAGCTCACCCACAAGATGATGGAGCTGCTGACTGGAGAGGTGACACTGCTGGGAATGCTGGGAAATTCTCCAGTAACAGCACTGGAGGGTCTGGGTGATGACGGTGTCATTGTGTTGTCAGGTTCCTATAAGGTGTCAGGACGTCACTGTCTATTTCTCCATGGAGGAGTGGGAGTATATAGAAGGCCACAAGGATCTGTACAAGGAGGCCATGATGGAGGAGCACCAGCCTCTTATATCACAGGGTAAGAGCCGTCATGTGCAGTGTATACACGTGTGTGCAGTGACATGTAATGGAGGAGCACCAGCCTCTTATATCACAGGGTAAGAGCCGTCATGTGCAGTGTATACACGTGTGTGCAGTGACATGTAATGGAGGAGCACCAGCCTCTTATATCACAGGGTAAGACCCGTCATGTGCAGTGTATACACATGTGTGCAGTGACATGTAATGGAGGAGCACCAGCCTCTTATATCACAGGGTAAGAGCCGCCATATGCAGTGTATACACGTGTGTGCAGTGACATGTAATGTAGGAGCACCAGCCTCTTATATCACAAGGTAAGAGCCGTCATATGCAGTGTATACACGTGTGTGCAGTGACATGTAATGTAGGAGCACCAGCCTCTTATATCACAGGGTAAGAGCCGTCATGTGCAGTCTGTACACGTGTGTGCAGTGACATGTAATGGAGGAGCACCATCCTCTTATATCACAGGGTAAGACGCCGTCATGTGCAGTGTATACACGTGTGTGCAGTGACATGTAATGGAGGAGCACCAGCCTCTTATATCACAAGGTAAGAGCCGTCATGTGCAGTGTATACACGTGTGTGCAGTGATATGTAATGGAGGAACACCAGCCTCTTATATCACAGGGTAAGAGCCGTCATGTGCAGTGTATACACGTGTGTGCAGTGACATGTAATGGAGGAGCACCAGCCTCTTATATCACAGGGTAAGACCCGTCATGTGCAGTGTATACACGTGTGTGCAGTGACATGTAATGGAGGAGCACCAGCCTCTTATATCACAAGGTAAGAGCCGTCATGTGCAGTGTATACACGTGTGTGCAGTGACATGTAATGGAGGAGCACCAGCCTCTTATATCACAGGGTAAGACCCGTCATGTGCAGTGTATACACGTGTGTGCAGTGACATGTAATGGAGGAGCACCAGCCTCTTATATCACAGGGTAAGAGCCGTCATGTGCAGTGTATACACGTGTGTGCAGTGACATGTAATGGAGGAGCACCAGTCTCTTATATCACAGGGTAAGAGCCGTCATGTGCAGTGTATACACGTGTGTGCAGTGATGTGTATTGGAGGAGCACCAGCCTCTTATATCACAGGGTAAGAGCCGTCATGTGCAGTGTATACACGTGTGTGCAGTGACATGTAATGGAGGAACACCAGTCTCTTATATCACAGGGTAAGAGCCGTCATGTGCAGTGTATACACGTGTGTGCAGTGATGTGTATTGGAGGAGCCCCAGCCTCTTATATCACAGGGTAAGAGCCGCCATGTGTGGTGTATACATGTGTGTGCAGTGACATGTAATGGAGGAGCACCAGCCTCTTATATCACAGGGTAAGAGCCATCATGTGCAGTGTATACACGTGTGTGCAGTGACATGTAATGGAGGAGCACCAGCCTCTTATATCACAGGGTAAGAGCCGTCATGTGCAGTGTATACACGTGTGTGCAGTGACATGTAATGGAGGAGCACCAGCCTCTTATATCACAGGGTAAGAGCCGTCATGTGCAGTGTATACACGTGTGTGCAGTGACATGTAATGGAGGAGCACCAGCCTCTTATATCACAGGGTAAGAGCCGTCATGTGCAGTGTATACACGTGTGTGCAGTGACATGTAATGGAGGAGCACCAGCCTCTTATATCACAGGGTAAGAGCCGTCATGTGCAGTGTGTACACGTGTGTGCAGTGACATGTAATGGAGGAGCACCAGCCTCTTATATCACAAGGTAAGAGCCGTCATGTGCCGTGTATACACGTGTGTGCAGTGACATGTAATGGAGGAGCACCAGCCTCTTATATCACAGGGTAAGACCCGTCATGTGCAGTGTATACACGTGTGTGCAGTGACATGTAATGGAGGAGCACCAGCCTCTTATATCACAGGGTAAGAGCCGCCATATGCAGTGTATACACGTGTGTGCAGTGACATGTAATGTAGGAGCACCAGCCTCTTATATCACAAGGTAAGAGCCGCCATATGCAGTGTATACACGTGTGTGCAGTGACATGTAATGTAGGAGCACCAGCCTCTTATATCACAGGGTAAGAGCCGTCATGTGCAGTCTGTACACGTGTGTGCAGTGACATGTAATGGAGGAGCACCATCCTCTTATATCACAGGGTAAGACCCGTCATGTGCAGTGTATACACGTGTGTGCAGTGACATGTAATGGGGGAGCACCAGCCTCTTATATCACAGGGTAAGAGACGTCATGTGCAGTGTATACACGTGTGTGCAGTGATATGTAATGGAGGAACACCAGCCTCTCATATCACAGGGTAAGAGCCGTCATGTGCAGTGTATACACGTGTGTGAAGTGACATGTAATGGAGGAGCACCAGCCTCTTATATCACAGGGTAAGACCCGTCATGTGCAGTGTATACACGTGTGTGCAGTGACATGTAATGGAGGAGCACCAGCCTCTTATATCACAAGGTAAGAGCCGTCATGTGCAGTGTATACACGTGTGTGCAGTGACATGTAATGGAGGAGCACCAGCCTCTTATATCACAGGGTAAGACCCGTCATGTGCAGTGTATACACGTGTGTGCAGTGACATGTAATGGGGAGCACCAGCCTCATATCCGGGTAAGACCGTCATTGCAGTATACACGTGTGTGCAGTGACATGTAATGGAGCACCAGCTCTTATATCACAGGTGAGCCGTCATGTGCAGTGTATACACGTGTGTGCAGTGACATGTAATGGAGGAGCACCAGTCTCTTATATCACAGGGTAAGAGCCGTCATGTGCAGTGTATACACGTGTGTGCAGTGACATGTAATGGGGAACACCAGTCTCTTATATCACAGGGTAAGAGCCGTCATGTGCAGTGTATACACGTGTGTGCAGTGACATGTAATGGAGGAGCACCAGCCTCTTATATCACAG
Source organism: Bufotes viridis (assembly GCA_033119425.1). NCBI lineage: Eukaryota > Metazoa > Chordata > Amphibia > Anura > Bufonidae > Bufotes > Bufotes viridis. The sequence continues at coordinate 1,354,491 of CM065589.1, read as the reverse complement.
GGTAAGAGCCGTCATGTGCAGTGTATACACGTGGTGCAGTGACATGTAATGGAGAGCACCAGCCTCTTATATCACAGGTAGAGCCGTCATGTGCAGTGTATACACGTGTGCAGTGACATGTATGAGGAGCACCAGCCTCTTATATCACAGGTAAGAGCCGTCATGTGCAGTGTACACGTGTGTGCAGTGATGTGTATGGAGGAGCACCAGCCTCTTATATCACAGGGTAAGAGCCGTCATGTGCAGTGTATACACGTGTGTACAGTGACATGTAATGGAGGAGCACCAGCCTCTAATATCACAAGGTAAGAGCCGTCATGTGCAGTGTATACACGTGTGTGCAGTGACATGTAATGGAGGAGCACCAGCCTCTTATATCACAGGGTAAGAGCCGTCATGTGCAGTGTATACACGTGTGTGCAGTGACATGTAATGGAGGAACACCAGTCTCTTATATCACAGGGTAAGAGCCGTCATGTGCAGTGTATACACGTGTGTGCAGTGATGTGTATTGGAGGAGCTCCATAGTTTCTTCTCACGTTACATTGGAGTCTATGTGTGCTTTATATAGGACATCCCTTGAATCTAGAACTTACCTCCTCATAGAAATTGTTCAGGTTAGTTTGACAGGACCGATCCCTCATAAACCCGAGCTGATGTAACATTATACACAAATTTCTGATATTCCAGGATAGCATCTCCTAGAAAACCTTCACACGGTTTACCCACCACAGATGTTGGACTTACCCGCCTATAGTTTACAGGCTCTGTTTTTCACTGTGGCACAGACCCTATTATGGAATTCTTACTGAGTTAAATAGGCCACATTTAATGCAGAGCATACTTTCACACTGTGCATTTCATCTGACATTTCAGTTTCCTCAGTGAGTAGAGTGGAGAAAAAATATTTAATAAATGTGCTTTCCCCTCATCACTCTTTAGAACTCCTCCTTTATCATTTTGTACAACCCCTCCCTCATCACTCTCTACAACCCATTCCTCATCACCCACTGAATCTCCTTCCTCACTTACCTCTACTACTTCTCCCTCTTGGCTTTCTACAACTCCTCATCACCCCTTAAAGTCCCAACAGTTTTAACCTTTTTACCATGTTTGTAATTGAAGGACATGTTCAGGCTAGTTTTCCTCTATTTTCCGGTGAGCCTCTCTGTCTCCAGTTTGGCTGCTTTTATCTGTCTTTTACATATTCTATTTTTTTCCTTTATAGTTTTTTTTAGTGCTTCTTTACTACCTTTTTGATTTAGTCATTTAAATTCTTTTGTTTTGTTATTTATTGCTTCTTTTATATTTGTATTTATCCACATCATTTTTTTGTTCCTAACCCATTTATTCCCATAGGATATGTACCTATCACATTAAAACTTTAGGATGCTTTTAAAAATATCCCTGTCTTTTACGGCAGTTGGTGTCAAACAACTGTGTCAACCAACAGACTTGACTAATTTGGCTTGTCCTAAGGGTGTTATCCTGGAGATCCTCTGGCATTCATATGTTAATCCCTGTAAGGGAATCTGGATTTCGCTGCAGGGATGCCACCAGGCCACTACTTCCTGGAGTAGTCCCTGTGTGGGGCACCAAAAGGTCAGGCAGAATTGTAGTCAGCGGCTGGCTGAGGTAAGGACAGGCATAGTATGTGCAGGCAGCAAAGGGTCAATATGGAGGTCTGTCAGCAGAGAATTGGTATCCAATAAACAGGCAGACAAATGAATACAGCACACCTTTACAGAAAACTAGCAAGCTAGACAACCTTTTGTCTTCCCACTGAAGAAGGTGCCTGAAGTACCCTAGCTTTGCCAGCCATTAGCCGGTTGAAGATTAGCATGCATGTGCTGGCCCTTTGAGATCTGGAAGGAGCACACGCGCCTGACCTACAGGCAGCTAGGCCTGCCATGCTGAGTTGAGACAACTCTAGTGACTGTGCCTGTCGCAAGGAAGTTGCAGAAGACCAACGGGTTCAGGCCTCTGGAGAAAACACTGCAAGTAAGTGGAATATGGGCCAGTCTGGCCTGTAGCCAGGAAGATGTATCGTTTGCTGGGTGCTGCAGTGTCTTCCACAGTATGTAGGTAAGTCCTCCACTTATCTCCTGGAATCTTCAATAATGAGATTTCTCTGACAGCCCATGAGGATGTCTACCAGCCCGAAGGTTAGTTGATTCTTATAAGAATCCATGTTGACAGAATTACTTGGCTGATATCAAAGCAGACTGACAACCTTCTGTCATGTCTGAATTACCATCATTAGGAAAGAGCGAAGTGCACTAGTGGATGAGGTATTTAAATCACCTGCACTCAGCAGCAGTGGTTGATGTAAGTTTCTTGTTGCTTTGCTTAATTGGTTTTATGCCCTTCTGACCTGTGTGCTGCTCCCTTTGGGTGTGGCCTGTTGACTCTACCCCCACCCCAATCTTCCAGATCCATAATTGTTAGAAATCATCCGGCTACCCTAAGAATGCTCAGATGTAATACACTGTAGACTTAGGGCTCTTTGACACAAGTGTGTTCCTTGTGGGAACCATGCTCCGTATGAGAGAGGGATCTTGTATTCTGGACTAGAAGCGCACGGCATTTTTATGATTGAATGTGGGATTGGTCATGACACTGAGGCCTGGATAAAACAGCCTCTGCCTGTACTACAGGGAGTGCAGAATTATTAGGCAAGTTGTATTTTTGAGGATTAATTTTATTATTGAACAACAACCATGTTCTCAATGAACCCAAAAAAACTCATTAATATCAAAGCTGAATATTTTTGGAAGTAGTTTTTAGTTTGTTTTTAGTTTTAGCTATTTTAGGGGGATATCTGTGTGTGCAGGTGACTATTACTGTGCATAATTATTAGGCAACTTAACAAAAAACAAATATATACCCATTTCAATTCTTTATTTTTACCAGTGAAACCAATATAACATCTCAACATTCACAAATATACATTTCTGACATTCAAAAACAAATCAGTGACCAGTATAGCCACCTTTCTTTGCAAGGACACTCAAAAGCCTGCCATCCATGGATTCTGTCAGTGTTTTGATCTGTTCACCATCAACATTGCGTGCAGCAGCAACCACAGCCTCCCAGACACTGTTCAGAGAGGTGTACTGTTTTCCCTCCTTGTAAATCTCACATTTGATGATGGACCACAGGTTCTCAATGGGGTTCAGATCAGGTGAACAAGGAGGCCATGTCATTAGATTTTCTTCTTTTATACCCTTTCTTGCCAGCCACGCTGTGGAGTACTTGGACGCGTGTGATGGAGCATTGTCCTGCATGAAAATCATGTTTTTCTTGAAGGATGCAGACTTCTTCCTGTACCACTGCTTGAAGAAGGTGTCTTCCAGAAACTGGCAGTAGGACTGGGAGTTGAGCTTGACTCCATCCTCAACCCGAAAAGGCCCCACAAGCTCATCTTTGATGATACCAGCCCAAACCAGTACTCCACCTCCACCTTGCTGGCGTCTGAGTCGGACTGGAGCTCTCTGCCCTTACCAATCCAGCCACGGGCCCATCCATCTGGCCCATCAAGACTCACTCTCATTTCATCAGTCCATAAAACCTTAGAAAATCAGTCTTGAGATATTTCTTGGCCCAGTCTTGACGTTTCAGCTTGTGTGTCTTGTTCAGTGGTGGTCGTCTTTCAGCCTTTCTTACCTTGGCCATGTCTCTGAGTATTGCACACCTTGTGCTTTTGGGCACTCCAGTGATGTTGCAGCTCTGAAATATGGCCAAACTGGTGGCAAGTGGCATCTTGGCAGCTGCACGCTTGACTTTTCTCAGTTCATGGGCAGTTATTTTGCGCCTTGGTTTTTCCACACGCTTCTTGCGACCCTGTTGACTATTTTGAATGAAACGCTTGATTGTTCGATGATCACGCTTCAGAAGCTTTGCAATTTTAAGAGTGCTGCATCCCTCTGCAAGATGTCTCACTATTTTTGACTTTTCTGAGCCTGTCAAGTCCTTCTTTTGACCCATTTTGCCAAAGGAAAGGAAGTTGCCCAATAATTATGCACACCTGATATAGGGTGTTGATGTCATTAGACCAGACCCTTCTCATTACAGAGATGCACATCACCTAATATGCTTAATTGGTAGTAGGCTTTCGAGCCTATACAGCTTGGAGTAAGACAACATGCATAAAGAGGATGATGTGGTCAAAATACTCATTTGCCTAATAATTCTGCACTCCCTGTATATCTTCATTCTGTGACCGTGCTTCACTAAAGAAGAGCTGTATCGGATGTGAGACTGTGGTTTCTTGGACTATGAGAAAACTAATTGTCACACCACCCTTGAGTACTTTCACATATATAGCGCTTTTAGGAAAAATATTGCTGCTTTGCAACAGTGAGTCATGAAATACACTAGAAACAGTAGGGTTTTTTGTGTGTTTTTTCCTTGCTTTTGGTGCCTTTTATGTTTTCTTTTAATTTTGCATGGTGTAATTATGGTGGATTTTTTTTACATGTTTTCCCATAGAATGCTCTATAAAAAAAAAAAACTTCTCAAAAATGTTTGACCAAAAAAGAATGCTTGTCAAAAATGTTTTATGTCATTTTTTTTACAATCCCAAAAAACTGTTAAAACTGTCTGCAAAGGAAGTGTTTGGGTGTTTTTATATGCACCTTTCTTTGGAAAAAAAGACTAAGGGGCTCATTTATTAAGGCCATTAATTGCTGGCTTAAATTTAGACCATTTTCTATGCCTTAAACAGGCATCTGCAGGCCCGTCCTTTTCCCCGCGTTCCCGTCTTTAGACCTGGCGTGAGCGGGGAAAAGTTGCCGCAATCTTCACCAGAAACACGCTACAAATAAGCGGATATCTGCTAGTAAATGATGGTCTAAATTTTTGTGACATTGTTGATACCGTTTTCTGAGCCAAATCCAGGAGAGGATCCAGCAGGTAGGAGTTTGTCCTTTCTTTTTAATTACCATCCTTCTGAATCCACTTATGGTTTTGGCTAAAAAAAAAACTGCATGAAAAACTGCCACAGGATCTTCCCAAAAAAGCCATATGAAACCACCCCCAGGATAGAATCATTTTGTTGCAATATTTTTAGCCAAAGCCAAGAGTGGTTTCTGAAGGAACAATTAAGCTATGTTCACATTGCTGGCACGTAAATGCAGTAGTCTGTTCTGGCAGAACGTGCCTCAGAATTTCTATGGGAGAAAGATGGCATTTATGCTTGATCCCCCTTCAGATCCCATTATAGTCAATGGGGATCCGACGGTGTGTAGCTATGCCAGATATGGTAACTTCTGTAGTTTGTCCTCTGCTGGAACAGTCTACCAAATTTATATGCCGAATATTTATGAATATGGCCTTATACTTCTTTCTGCTTGATCTAGTTGACCTCAAACCGTATCAGAACCTTCATGTGTGTTTGCAGCCTAATGAGAATATTATACATTTGTCTGCTCTGTGGTTTGAAAAAAAAAAACTAAATTCATTTGTAATTCTAACAGAAAATCCCTCTGAGGAAAACTTCATGTTATCAATAAATTATAACGTAGAAGATCAAGATGTCATGTTGTGCTCTTCAGGAAAAAACCTCATTACCCTGAATGTACATCCAGGACCACACAGTATAGATGAATCACACAATCCTCCAAATTATGAAGAACTTTCTCCTGACCAATCACAGAATGTTACCACGCATATAGGTCAGAAAGGGGATGAAAAATGTCAATCTCGTACTAGGCTGAAGCGATACTCCTGTTCAGAATGTGGAAAGTGCTTTACAAAGAAACAAACTCTTGTGATACATGAACGAAGTCATACAGGAGAGAAACCATATTCATGTTCAGAATGTGGTAAGTGCTTTACAAGGAAACCATCTCTTGTGATACATGAGAGAAGTCACACAGGAGAGAAGCCGTATTCATGTTCAGAATGTGGAAAGTGCTTTGTTATTAAAGCCAAACTTAAGGATCATCAGAGAATTCACTCCGGGGAAAAACCGTATTCATGTCCAGAATGTGGGAAATGTTTTGCAAAGAAAACAAATCTTGATAGGCATGAGAGAATTCACACAGGAGAGAAACCATATTCATGTGCAGAATGTGGGAAATGTTTTGATTTTCAAGACAGTCTTAAAGACCATCAGAGGATTCATACAGGAGAAAAACCATATTTGTGTTCAGAATGTGGGGAATATTTTTTTAGTAAAGCCAGTCTTAAATACCATCAGAGAAGTCACCCAGAATATAAACCATATTCATGTTCAGAATGTACAAAGTGTTTTACAGAGAAATCAAATCTTGTTAGACATCAGAGAAGTCACACAGGAGAGAAACCGTATTCATGTTTAGAATGTGAAAAATGTTTTATTACTAAACCCAAACTTAGAGACCATCAGAGAACTCACACGGGAGAAAAACCATACCCCTGTTCAGAATGTGGGAAATGTTTTAATTTTAAAGCCACTCTTAAAGACCATCAGAAAATTCACACAGGAGAAAAACCATATTCATGTTCAGAATGTGGGAAATGTTTTATTAGGAAAGCCAGTCTTAAAGACCATCAGAGGAGTCACACAGGAGAAAAGCCATACTCCTGTTCCGAATGTGGGAAGTGTTTTAATTTTAAAGGCACTCTTAAAGACCATAAGAAAATTCACACAGGAGAAAAACCCTATTCATGTTTAGAATGTGAGAAATGTTTTATTAGTAAAGCCCGTCTTAAATCGCATCAGAAAATTCACTCAGGAAGTAAACCGTATTCATGTCCAGAATGTGGGAAATGTTTTACAAATAAACCAAATCTTGAAAGACATGAGAGAAGTCACACAGGAGAGAAACCATATTCGTGTTTAGAATGTGGAAAATGGTTTATTACTAAACCCAAACTTATAGAACATCAGAGAAGTCACACAGGTGATAAACCTTATTCATGTGCAGAATGTGGCAAAAGTTTTGTTTTTAAAGCCAGTCTTAAAGAGCATCAGAAAATTCACACAGGAGAAAAACCATATTCATGTTCAGAATGTGAGAAATGTTTTCTTAGTAAAGCTAGTCTTAAAGACCATCAGAGGAGTCACACAGGAGAAAAACCTTATTCATGTTCCGAATGCGGAGAACGTTTTTTTAGTAAAGCTAGTCTTAAATACCATCAGAGTAGTCACCCAGGATATAAACCATATTCATGTCCAGAATGCATGAAGTGTTTTACAGAGAAATCAAATCTTATTAGACATCAGAGAAGTCACACAGGAGAGAAGCCGTATTCATGTTCGGAATGTGGAAAGTGTTTTATTACTAAACCCAAACTTAGAGACCATCAGAGAATTCACACAGGTGAAAAACCATATTCATGTTCAGAATGTGGGAAGTGTTTTATTTTTCAAGCCAGTCTTAGATACCATCAGAGAAGTCACACAGGAGAGAAGCCTTTTTGATGTTTAATATGTGGAAAATGTTTTACAAGAAAATTAGATTTTGCATTTGAGAGAATTCACACAAAGAAACAATATTCTTGTTCGAAATGTAGGAAATACAAAATAACAACAAATTAAGAGAGCACCTCAGCCTATTCACAGACATTACAACTAATAAGAGGATTTATTTCTGTGGTGGATTCATCCTGGGTCTTCCAAATGCCCATATTCAACTGTGAAAGAGATCCAAAGAGTATAAGTAGATGGATATAGGGAAGAGAACAGCCCTGTCCCATAATCCCCCCAACCCCACCCCCCGAAGAGCAGTAAAGATGAATTGTTCTCATTGACCTTGCTTCTTATCACTGTATTCACACCTCCACCGACACTGCCGGAGAATCCAGAGTGACATGGGGAAAAATAACTCCATTCCATGGATTTTTTTTTAACATATGTGGATATTTTAATATTTTATCATCATGCAAATGTTATTAAACATTAAAGGAGATGGATTTGAACAAATACCCTAACAAACTGACTTTACAATCATTTATTAACCAGTTACAGTCTGAGCCATTTACCCCTTCCTGACACAATTTTATTTTTTTTGCCCAATTACGGTGCAGCTTTTTAAGTTGTGTTCCCTTTCCATTATCTTCATTGTGAAATAGGTGATCTATCCTTTTCAGAGGTGGGGCTAGAGTTTAGAGTTTGTTTTGGCTTCTTTTTAGTTTGCACTTTGTGTCCTCCATATGGCCATATAGCCCCAGTTACAGGAGGAATACAGCCTCATGAGTCACACTATAGAGCTTACCTAGGTCTGCTAAGAATCAGCAGCTCGTGCAGTTTCCTGGCTCCCAGCAGTCGCGATCTGTAGGACCTGAGTAGTAAGAAGCATTGCTGCTGCCTGATCTGTATACACAATGCTCATAGAGAATGAGAGCTAGAGAATGCAGGGATCGTTAAACATGGGCTTAGTGTGCAGCTGCCAGCTTTGCATTCAGAGAGCTCTGAGGTCTTTACAAAGGTTATGGATTCTTATAAGCCTGGAAAGGGAAGATGGGCAAATAATTGGATTTCAATCATTCTACTGTCCAAAAAGTAGAGATTTCAGATAACTGAAATTTGGCCCGGGCCAGTCTGTCTCAACAAGATTAGCCTGATGGCAGAACACAAGATGCTAAGAGAATTGTTTAACCCCTTAAAGACAAAGTCTATCTTGGCCTTCAGGGCGCAGCCACATTTTTCATATCCGACACTACTGACTAGAGTTGAGCGAATCAAAGCTGATGAAGTGGAATTCGATCCAAATTTCAGGAAAAATTCGATTTGCACCGAATGCGAATTTCCTTGCGCTTGGTGGTAACGAATCACATTTTTCCCTAAAATGGCTGCTGCATGTGTGAGGATAAGGGGCAAGAAACTCTGGGAAGGTGGGTTCACCCATACTGAGATGCATGCAGCTAGCCAGACCTGTGATGTCACAGCCCTATAAATAGCGGTAGCCATCTTAGATTCTGTCATTCACCAGTGTACTGAGTGCAGGGAAAGACGTGTCAGCAGGCGCTAGGGACAGTGATAGGAAAGACTTAATTGTGGTGAAAAAAAATGATTTACAAGTGCAGGAAAAGATTATTCAAGGTGTAGGGAAAGGATAGGGAGGAATCATTACACCAGCATTTCTGTTGAACAGGGTTCAGTAAGGGAGGTTACAGCCTGAGTAATAGGAACAATCCTATTACACCTTGCTGCACTGACTGGGGACCCAAATTGCCATTATACAGCTCTGTAATTCTAGCAAACCATTCTTGTTATTGGGGTGCAAGTGCTGTGTGATACCGCCATTAACAGGGTTTATTACAAGGAACTATTTCTGTTTTATTTTCCCTTGTGCAGTGCAGTTACATGTTCTAAAGCATTTTTTGGCGTGTATTAGTGGGGAAAAAAGGTCGTCTTAGCCGTTGTGTGGTGAAGTGCGAAATTACAGCCCTTTTTGTTGTGTATTAGTGGCAAAAGTAAAATATATTTGCCGCTCAGCTGTGCAGTTACATGGAAAAAAGGTCTTTAGAACATATATTAGTGGAAAAAGAAAAAAAAAGTTGCCGCTCAGTGGTGCTGTGATATGTTGTATATGCTTTTATGGCCTGTATTAGTGGAAAAAGGAAAAATATCTTTGCCGCTCAGTGGTGCAGTGATATATTCTAAAGCCCTGTTTGCCGTGTATTAGTGGTGAAATAAAAATATATTCGCCGTTCATCGTTGAAAAGCCTTTTGTGTCAAAATAGAAAAAAATTAGGGCCTAATTGCTGTTCTGTGGTGCAGTGATATATTCTGAAAGCCTGTTTGCGGTGTATTAGTGGCGAAATAAAAATATATTCGCCGTTCATCGTTGCACTTAGGGTACTTTCACACTTGCGGCATGACGGATCCGGCAGGCTATTCAGCCTGTCGGATCCATCCTGCCACAAGTGGCCGTGCACTGCCGTGCTGCCGCTCCGTCCCCATTGACAGTGCGCGGCCGGAGATCGCCGGACTAAAAGTCCTGCATGTCCGACTTTCAGTCCGGCGATCTTTGCCGTGCACAGCCGTGCTGCGCCGTAGCTCCGCCCCCCGCCCCATTATAGTCAATAGGGACAAAGCGGCAGCACGACAGTGCACGGCCACTTGAGGCAGGACAGATCCGGCAGGCTGAATAGCCTGCCGGATCCGTCCTGCCGCAAGTGTGAAAGTACCCTTATCTGTTGAAATGCCTTGTGTTTAACAGTACAAAGAAATTAGGGCCTAATTGCCGTTCTGTGGTGAAGTGATATATTCTGACGGCCTGTTTGCGATGTATTAATGGCGAAATAAAAAAATATTTTCCTTCATCTTTGCACTTATCTGTTGAAAAGCCTTTTGTGTAAAAGTTGAAAAAAATTAGGTACTAATTGCCTTTGTGCCCTAGTTTCCCGTGTATTTGTGGCGAAATAAAAAATATTTGATCTAACATTTGATTATTTGATCTAACAGTATGTCAGACAGAGAAGTGCCAGGACCTGCGCAGGCAGAGGTCGCAACAGTAAGGGGCCATGGCATCAGGGGTCACTTCGAGAGGCCTGAGCTCCCGATGTCAGCTAGCGGTCGTGTTGTGATCAGCAACCCAGTGGTTCTTGAATTGTTGACTCGATCTTCGACTTCGTCGCAAGTGACATCAGACACCCCCAGCCAAGAGTCAGTGGGTTCGTCAGACACAACCCTTAGTTGGCATGGCCCGGGAGCAGGCCCTGTGCCCTCACCTATCCTCAACCTGCCTCTGTCCTTTCCTCCACTAGGCTGGTGTTGAAAACGGTCAGGCTCCTAAACCAGAGACCGTTGCGGAGGACATTAGCGATGTGCAGATAGTACTCGATGATGATGTAGCTGATCGCACTTGGGAGCCGGGTGACGAAGAGGCCTAATTTTTCTTTCTTTATATAATAATGTAATATTATAAAATCCGGTGTCTCCATGATAAATCTGCAGCGTAGGGTCCCGTGTGGCTTCTACACACTTTCAAAATAATCCTTCAGCAGGGCGAATAGATGCCCTTTCCAGGAGCTGCTGTCAGGAGCAGTAGTTCCTTTCTGATATGTCCGTATAGTGCGGGGGAATCCGAAGACCCTCTCCATCTCCGTGCACCACAGTATGTCCTCCTTCCCATCCATGATGACTGGGAACTCGTGATGTTTTCCCTGGCGAAGAGACCAAGGGCTGGTAGTTATAGTTTGAATCTTGATGAACATCGCAACTCTTCTGGGCTCCAAGCAATCTTGAAGCTTTGTCTTCTCATTGTCTATAGCCTCTAGAGGCCTGTTCATGCCAGGCAGGTTCCCCCAGAAGTATCTGGCTCGATGAGCAGCCGATACCGCACTTGTATCAATCTTGACAGGATTTGTCTCCCAGTGGAGAGAAATAGTTTTTTGGAATGCTTTCTCCATCGCAACCACGTCGTCAACTAAACTGAAGACTGGCGACTTCTCTCCTGTCTTAGGCAACACTTAATTTCTTTAATTACATTTATTAAATATTTAATATTAAATTGAACCAAAACTTGATTAAAATATAAGAAATTAAACTTAAATTTGCCAATATATTATCCCAATCTTAGAGAGAAATTCCCGGACAATCAATTTGCCAAGCCTTTTGTGCCGGAGAATGTGTATTATTAAATCGTGTTTTAAGCAACACTTTATAAAGTTGAGAAATTTTAACCTTCTGTTCTGTCCCATATTCCCTATAAATGAATAGACCAAGCGCCCACTCTGTGGCCTCCTCATGCTGCTGCCACCTCCGCAACCTCTCGTCATCATGCCACTCTGTGGCCTCTTCATGCTGCTGCCGCCTCCGCAATCTCTCGTCTTAGTGCCACTGTGGCCTCATCATGCTGCTGCCACCTCCGCAGTCTCTCGTTGTCATGCCACTCTGTGGCCTCCTCATGCTGCCTCCACACTCTGTCATTGTGCCACCCTGCGGCCTCCTGATGATGCTTCCACCTCCACACTCTGTCATTGTGCCACCCTTATGCTGCCCCCACCTCCAGACTCTGTCATTGTGCCACTCTGTGGCCTCCTCATGCTGCTGCCACCTCCGCAATCTCTCTTCGTCGTGCCACTCTGTGGCCTCCTCATGCTGCTGCCATCTCCACAATATCTCCTCGTCGTACCACTCTGTGGCCTCCTCATGCTGCTGCCACCTCCACACTATGTCACCTTGCCACTCTGTGGTCTTCTGATGCTGCTGCCACCTCCACACTCTGTCATTGTGCTACTCTGTAGCCTCCTCATGCTGCCGCCACCTCCACACTGTCATTGGGCCACTCTGGGGTCTCCTCATGCTGCTTCCGCCTCACAGCTATGTCATAGGGCCAGTCTGTGGACCTCTAATGCTGTTCCCACCCTCCCCACTTCATGATTGGGCCACTATTTAGCCTTTTTGGCTTGGCTGACATAATTTATTTGACCGTTCTTCTGATCTGTCAGAAGGAAGTAAAAATGAGACGCACAATGGATCCACTCTGTGTAGCAGCTGTAAGGTCTGTATGGCCCCATCAGAATTGGCTTGTGATTTGGTAGCCAAAAGCAGGAGTGGATTCAAAACACAGAAGACATGCAAATATTCCGTTCACGTGTCATCTCTGTTTTGGATCCACTCCTGTTTTTTTTTTTTTTGTCATTAGCAATACTGATGGATTACTGACCAAATGCTGGCCGAGGCGGACGCTCAACAGACAGGATCCGTTTTTTGGGGTTTATTGTTCTGACGGATCAGAGGAAGGGGAAAATAATCAGTGACGTCAACACAAACTTACTGCTGGCACCCTCTCCACTCTGTCGGGGGCTCTACTTGTATAAGCGTTTAATAGAACAGGTTCTGTAGACATCTATGTGGAATCAGCTGACGAGGCTGTAAAAGGAGTGCGCTTCTTCTTGGTCCTACAAGTTAGCAAGTTGATGGATGGGGAACATTAAGCAGTTGATCTGTGATGGAGTAAAAGAGTCTGTTAGTGGTCTGCTGAAATGTCGACCTAGGGCCTCTACAGCTGTGTCTAGCCTTCCTTCCAGTGACAGTGAAGTGTTATCAGGGTTGGAGGTGTAGGAGAGAGAAGTGGAATACAATTCAAAATCAGTGTTATGTAATGAATGACTGTTCTAGATCAGGGTAGGACACCCTGTGGCACTTCAGTTGTTGTGAAACTACAACTCCCACCATGTATACTTGCTTTGTTCATCTCAGAACTCTCCTAAAAACAAATGGAGCATGCTGGGAATTGTAGTTTCACAACAGCTTGTTTCCCAACCCTGTTCTAGAGGCTTTTAGTCAGATAGGAAGGTTTCTGGAATTAGCCTTCCAGGTATTTAGAAGGAGTGTTCCAGAGATTTCCATTGGCAGGACAAGTGTGTGATTTTGAAAAAGGATTGAGTGAAGGGGTCAGAAAAAAACAGCTATTGTTATTTAGACTATGGCCCGTTACTCTAAAGAGGTGTGGTGTTGTTAAGGTAAACAGTGGGTGTTATGTGAGACCACTATGTATATGTCTCATCCTGCCATCACCCTGTGTGGTATTAGGGCTCATACACAAGACCGTTGTTGTTTTGCGGTCCGTTTTTCACTGATCCGTTGTTCAGTATCTGAGGTTTTTTTCCCTCTAATTCAAGTCCTCTTCCGTTCTGTTATTGCACAAAACATATCCGTATTGTTTCCGTATGTGATCCGTTTTGTGCGGATCGTATACTGAAACAGTAACTTATTAATCACCAAATACATGAGCAATATGTGCTGGGCATAGCATTTCTACAGTATGGATCCGCAAAATACGGATGACATACGGATGTGTTCTGTGTGCGTTACGTATTTTTTGCGGACCCACTGACTTGAATAGGGTCTCGGACCGTGATTTGCGGACAATAATAGGACATAAACTACTTTTTTGCGGAACGGCCATGCGGACAAACGGAATGCACACGGAGTAACTTCCGTATATTCTACAGCCCCATTGAAGTGAATGGTTCCGCTTACGGTCCGCAAAAAAAACGGAACGGAAGCGGAAAGAAAATACGGTCGTGTGCATGAGCCCTTAAGCTGCAATCTGAGCGAACCCTGCTTGGACCTTTATTGTCTAGCCTTGAGACTCTGTGACTGTGGGTAGTTTTTTTTATTCCTTCCTCAGTTGAAAGAAAATGTCCATTTGATGAAGTATCTGCGGCTCGGGACAGCTCTCCAAAAACCAACGTCCGGTAGCTAAAATGTCCAATTTGAAGACATGGGTTTCCTAAAGGATCCAATGGATATGAGGGCTGAAATTTATTTAAGAAAGAACTGGGAGGTGTCGTCTGCAGATTTTAAACCAGCGATTGCTGCTACTTCTGTTGCCGGGTCACTCAAGCTATGGAAGGGACAGTTAGAGGCTCATATAAAAGGAGGCACTCCTAGAGAGAAATTGTGATGTTCATTCCCTAGTTTTTCTGGCTGACGCCTCTGCGTATTATTTGTGATTATCAGCCAGGCCTATTGCCCTATTTAATTCAGGACGCAGAGCTAGTTGGTTGAGATGTTGGAATGGAAATATAAGTTCCATGTCTAAGTTATGTGTCACTTGTTTCAGGGTGACTTTTTGTTTGGGCCTGTACTAGATGATTTATTAGAGAAGGCCTTGGGTAGAAAGAAAGGGTTTCCCTCTACTAGACTGCAGCCCTTTAGGAGTTCCTTTTGTTCCAAGAGTAGAAGAGAGTATTTTATAGGAAACTGCATATGGAATTGGGGAAAGGGGCCAAAAAATCCAAGTGGTTTCTTTTTTTTCTCCAGTTCCAGGGCCTCTAAAAAGGCACCTGTGGGAGGTCGACTAACACATTTTTTTCTCCACAATGACAAGAAATCTCCAACAGTCCCTGGATAAAGTCTGTGATAGAGGAAAGACTGAAGCTAAACATTTTGAGTCATCCAGGAGAGAGGTTCATTATCCCAGATTACTGTTCAGACCCCTTAAAACAGAAGGCCATTGTGTCAGATGTGGAAGAGCAATGGTGAGAGGCGGCAGCCCTGTCTTGTCCCCTTCAAGAGCCTAAAAGGTTTTGAGAGGAATCCTGGTAGAGTTATTTGTGTCTGAGGTGTGAAATAAAGAGCCCCTAAGTATGTCCCGAAGGCTCCTGTGGTATTTATACGATCTACTACCTCTCCCAGCCAACCCCACCCAACGTTATCAAAAGTCACCTGTGAAGGCCCGATTTGATGAGGCATAAAGTCTGCCATTCTATCCGTCATTATTTTGCAGAGGATCTTGGGGTCCTTCCCTGTTTTTGGCAGTAGTTTGATGTATGCCATATCACTAGCTGCTGTCAAGGCCTGTCCGTTGAGTACTCTGTTGTAACAATCAACTAGGCGTGAAAATGCGTCGGATTCCCGTAAGGTCCTCGGGCCTTACCTGGCTTTAATGTTCGAATGATCAAATTAACCTCATCGACTGAGATAGCTCTATTAAATCAATTGGCCAGCTTGTAATTTCGGGAGAGAAACCCTATCTAAGAGTTCTTTTGGAGACTCAGTGGTAGGTGGGTCTCTAGTATAGAGGTTCTGGTAAAAGGGCTCACAGATGTCAAGTACTTTTTCAGGCTTTAAATGGAGTGTACCCTGAGAATCTTTCAGTGTTGGAAAATTAGGTGTTCCCCTTCGCCAATCAATCGTGCTAGCAGTCGGACTGTTTTATTGCCATATCTAAATATATATATAGCTCTGAGCAAATCATGGAGAAGGCCGGTCTCCTGCGGGTTATCTCCGCGGAATAATCTCCAAAGAGAATCCGTCTCGACCCTCTCAGTTCCATGGGTTCCGATCTTCTTCTAAGGGCCTGAAGAATAGCTGTTTTGTCCTGAAAGTCGAGGTACCTAACTTTGACCTGCCTGGGTCAGCGATTTGGTTCCTTGTTGCTTTCTTTGTTGCGCTTCCCAGAGTGGGTGTCAGGGCCTCGACGGTATGCACGTTCCACTTTGCACATGGAGGATAGACCCAACAGTTCAGGAATCTCTTGTTCACATATGATATGTAATTTCTCCGGGACCTATTTTCGAGATCTTCCACTCGATCCCATAGCTTTTTGTTTTCTTGAATAAGACTGCGGATCTGTGATACATTTTCATCTAAGGTGGCTTCGATGCTCAATATGCTGTTTTCTGCTGCCTCAACTCGTGCTCCATGTTGCTGAAGTTCGTCGTGAATCTGTTGCATGAAGGATTTGATGGAGACTGTAAGGGTGGCTTGTAAGTCTGAGAGCTGAAACTCCACCTCAATCGCCAGTATTTTATAACCAAACCCCACAGGGTTATGCACTTCCTGTGAATCCAGCAGGAGAGGTAAGTCATCTCCATCGGCTAAAGGTGTTGGCTTTACGGGCGCCATGTCTGCCTCCTCCGCTTGTTCGGCGAGAAGTTCTGTTTGTGACTTGTTCTTTGTTTTCGTGCCCATAATGACTACAAAGCGGCACATTCAATGCAGCAGGACCTTCGAAACATGGAGAGCTGTTAAAAACTCTGGTTACTGACAAAGTAGAGGCAATATGTCACGCTGTTTGGTCGGGGAACCGTGAGCTGTAGAAACTGCTGCCTCACATGCAGGCGCCAGAACCGGAAGTCCAGTCCCTTGGTTTTTGGAAAGTACTGGGTATAGAGAGGGAGCTCCCTTTTTTAAAGTGGTTTCTATTTCCTGCCATGAGGAGGAGGAGACTGTCTTTCTGGTGGTACTGTCATAGGCTCAAGGAAAACCAATGTTTAATCTAAATTTTTCAGTTTCACTGCTCCTATATCTGCTCTTACCCAAAATAGGGTGAATGGAAACCAGAGGCCAAAGCTGTGTTTCTCTCATGCAGGCCTTTTCCTAAGTTTTGATACAGTATCATCCAGATGTTTCTTTGTCAAATTGTGGGAACCAGAGCTGTTCTTACCCAGAAAGGTTCCTCTGGTAAGATTTTCAGTTGCGTTTTTGTCTCCAAGTTCTGCAGAACAGAATTATTACTTAGGGGACAAAGAACCACTCACTACGAAGTTAGCCTTGGAAGAGTGGTGACATCTTCTGGGGGGCACCTGTCATTATCTACAGACTATAAGAACCTAACTTATCTTCAATCAGCTCAGCATCTCACCCCCGTTGTCCTGCATTTTTTCCCTGCCAAGAATTATACCAAGAAGCTGTTCAATGCTGCCGACCATGTGGAGGAAACCCTTCATATTCTCAATCCTGCCCACATCCTCTCTGTCACTGAAGTTCTGCTCAAGGGCATTCCACCCTCTATACATCGTGTCTGACCAGGTACAGTTTACTTTTAAGTTCTGGAGGTCTATATGTAATCTGTTGGTCATCAAACTGGATTTATCTTGAGCTTACCATTCACAGTCATATGGGCAAGTAGAATGCATTAATCAAGTCCTTGTCGACTATCTGCGATACTTAATTTCTTCTTGTGATGATGAATAGGTATGTTTGCTTTCATGTGCAATCCCAGTGAGTCTACCATCAAGACCTCTTTCTCCATTGTGAATTGTCGCCAATTATGGGTTCCTCTGCTGATACCTGTTTCCTCTGAAGTTCTAGCAGCTGAATCCACTGTCAGTGACAACTTCCAGATCTGTCAAGAGATTAAAACATCCCTGCTCCAGCTCACATGAAGAGATTCACTGATTGTAAACACAGGACTCCATTTCAATTTTCTTCCAGATATAAGGTCTGGCTTTCCTCTAAGAACATCAGACTCAAGGCACCCTCCTCGAAGTTGGCATTGGTCCTTTTGAGGTTTTGAATAAGTTTCATCTAGTCAGCTACAAGTTGTGCATCCCTTCCTTTCTACACATCCTTAACTGTTTTCATGTTTCTCTTCTCAAGCCAGTTGTATTTAGTCGCTACCCCAGCAGTTCTATGTCTGTTCTCCAATTGGCACAAGGATTTGGTCCTAAGGAGAGATCTGCGGAATCTGCTAAAAACATCATGGGTCTAACATTTCTACAGTGACAGAAATTTTTACAGTCGGGACCAAAGAAGAATGAGGTATAAGGAGTGGGGTACTATTATACTGGCAGTTTGTGCCCACAATCATGGACACAGCAGCTAGAGGCTCACTCATTCCTCTGTTCCTTCCTTCCTTCCTTCCAGTGGTGAGATCCCACTGGCATACTCCAACCCATCCCCAGTGGTCATCACTGTAATGCTGCTCTGCCACTCCACGCTAACTGCGGCCTTCTCCTGCTTCCTGGTATCTCTGCCTCTCCTTCTGCACTCCATAGTGTGTGTGTGTTCTCTCTTTGAATGCATACACCTTGTTCCTCCCAAACCAATCGCTGGCCACATTAGGGAAGGTGCCTGAGCAATAGGGTTTAGTACTCTAGTGTCTTGCAATGGTGTGCTCTCATTTGTCTGCCTACATATCAATTTCTGCCTGATCTCCAGATTCGACTCATCACTTCCTGACCTAACCTCTGCCTGTTTTCTGTTCTGACCCTGAGCTGTCTGCCCTGACTCTCTGAGGGACCCTTGGATTGCACAAACTCTGCCTTCCCTGACCTTGGCTTCTCCCTGATTACAATGTTTGCCTTACCCCTCACACCGGTGTCCCTTAACCTCTTGTGTCAGAAATCTACTGAACTGAGATTACTTGTAATGGGGAGCCGGCGACGCGCTCTTATTTTGCAGAGCTGCCAGCATCCCGCTGGTGAGGAGGAGCAAGGACGCGGCTGGCGTCCTCGTCTACATGGTGACAAGGGGGCGGGGAGGACCTGGCACCATTCCTCAGCGTGGCCAGCGTCCTCCATCCCCTAGACAACAAGCAGGTGGGGGACTGAGCGCCGATGTTAACGAGTCGGGGCTCAGCTGTACTGAGATGTGGGACATGGGTCATGTGATGCTGGCCACGTCACATGACCCATCTAGAGGACCTATTTAAACAGGTAAACTGCTGGCCACAAGTAGCATGTGATTGGTCTTACTTATGTAGTGATTCTTGTATGTGCGACTTCTACCTTTTGACCTTGGCTTGTATTTGACTCTGACCTGGTTCTACCCCCTGTATTGATGCGATCTTTTGGCTCCTGACCTTGGCTTGTATTTGACTCTGACCTGGTATTACCCCTGGTACTGATGCGACCTCCTGGCTTTTGACCTCGGCTTGTACTCACTTGGCATTATCGTTTATTGTGTGCTTGTGTACCCTCCTATCCTTGACCTTGGCCCATTGCTTCTATTTCTATTCTGTGCCGGCCTGGGAAGCCTTGCTTCTGTGTGATCTGTCTCACTATTTTGTACTCTCTGTGTTCCTTTCGTTAGGCCCCTGCACGTACGTAAGCGAGGGACAGCCGCCCAGTACGCCGTCGGTTAGGACGGACCGTGCAAGTAGATAGGGATAGAGGTGTGGGTGCAGTTTAGGGCTGGACTCCTCCCTACCTTACGTGGCACTACTCTAAAAGGCAGTGGCCTGGTTGTTCCCCCGCAGTAGCCTCCAGATCACTGTATAGCAGTCAAAGGTGAAGACCAGGGGGTGGCTACTTAGCACCAAGTAAAATCTGTTCAGTAGACAGAGGATCCACATCTACTTTGTAAAAAAGGTATTTGAGTCACAGAAGGAAACAGCAGATCTTTTTTTAGTTTTTTAATCCATCAACTTAAGCTTTATCAACTGTAGAAATGAAAATCAAATATTAATTAATGTGTTAAAATTGATTACATGAGTTGTCCATACGTTTTTGGGAGACTGTAGTTGGAGACCTGGACACATCAAACTCCAGGCACATGTCAGGGCAGGAGAATGAATGTACATAAGCCTAAATTCACTTTAATTTTTGCTTTACATGTGAAAAAATTGATATGTTTAAAAAAAAAACGGAGTATTTTCTCAACTGTGCAAATGTTCAGGAGGTCCCTCTGGAATTTGTTCTATTGGACATATGGTGAAAGCAGAAACGTCACAATTGTGAATTAGCTTATGTTTCATGTAACCATTCATCATATTCCACCAATGCTTATTTATATCGGCATGGACAGTCTGCACAGTGTCCGATGTTCTTAAGCCCTCATGGGCATTCCAATAAATCACATGAGGCTAAAGAAGTTAATATTAAAAGGATTGTTAGTCTTAGTGAGGGCTGGGAAAGGGCTTTTTTTCTACTAAAGACCCATCAACACCGCTCCAATTGAGCACTGAGGTTACAGTCCCCATTCCTTCCAGTCCCTTGGTCTCATACCCAGTATGGACACATCAATGCTGAGGCCAGGGAATGGCTGCAGTGGTGCACATGACTACAGATGGAACATCATACTTCTGGTTCACTGTGGACTGAAAGAAGTAGGGACAGAAGCCTCAAAACTTGATTGGGTGGTATTGATTCGGTGCATTTTTTTCTTCCTGTCCTCGCAACAATTTGTTTTTGGGTCTGACAACCCTTTTTATATCCTTTTCCTTGGGATTTTACTTTGAAATGTGTTAATATTATCGGTGAAGATTGGACACCATTTACGTGTTTTATTATTACATTTGCTTTTTTCCCTTCAAGAGAAGGTAAAATTTAATACTTTTCATTCAGGAACTGTCTGCTTGGTGCCTGTTACAGGGGGTAGTGGCTGTGGAACCACTGTGCCATCCAGCTGGTTTGACTATTGTAAGGGATGAGAATCCATTTTGTATAGACATGTCCTCCATCTTGTGGAAAATTATTGAGCCAGCTGGCAGGATGTAAGGAGTCTCCATGTATATAGATCAGTAGTTCCTAGCTGCAAGGTCAAGATAGCAGCTCCCTCGCTCCCTTATCAGAGTTTGACATACAAGAGACTTATGTTCCTTCTAAGTTTTGGGATGTACTGCTGGAGAACGCTAATCTTGAGATAAGATGCTGCAGAAACTTTTTAATTATTAGAATTCTGTTAGTATGGTGCCGAAGTATTGCCTTTTATGAATAATGAATCAAATCACTAGTTTCGATTTCCACCCCCTTGGTGGTGCCAGATTTGTCTGTGATTATCTGTAGTGTTATAAAGATGTATACGGTGTGTGGCATAAAGGAGAGAATCAGATTCAGCGGTATGTCTGTGTCAGCTCTCTGAGCGCTCATAAGAACACCTCAATTGGGACCCCAACAATTATAGAGATGGGGTTTTTGCCCCAACACTATTGATTAGCCCTAAGGGCATTTTCACTCTTTAACCTGTACAGGGATCTGGCCTTCACTGCAGGGGCGCAGCCAAGCCACTACCTCTTGGAATAGTCTCAGGGTGGTTGACACCAGTGCATTGCACCCAATGAACAGGCAAAGCTGATGGTCAATAATAGGCAGAGGTCAGGGCTGGCAAGGGGTGCGTTAATCTGTGGAACAATCCTAAGGTTAGAATTAGTATGATGAACAGGTCAGGTACACAGGCAGACAAATGGATTTAAGCTCTTTTACAGGCTCTAGACCTCACTAAAGAGAGACCTAGCAAGATCAAGGACTGAAGATCAACAGAGATCAGTTTGCAGAAGCCAGGAAGTGGAGTCAGCAGCACAGCTATATGGGAGCAGCTGATTAGCAATAGGACACAGCCATGCAGCAGCTCACAGAGCAGAAGACTTACCCTAGCAGAGCTAAAGACGGAAGTGCAATGAATACAAGCTCTAATTCACACACAGGAATTTACTGTGTATTTACTGATTTGTAGTTTCAATAGGTTTTTATTATAATTTTCAGTAAGTATTAAATACAACTGGATGTGGGCGCAGCCACTGTCATAAAATAAAACCCAATGTACATGCATAATCGAGTGATAATATATTAGAGCGAAATACAAACACCAGGGCATCCGCTCGGATGCTGCCAACCTGGTGGTAGATTAATGCATGTCAATACATGAATGAAACGAAATTTCTCCTAGGAAGAGAGGTACAGTGGTCGCAGCCACTCAAGGCAATGTAAAAATTTCACATAAGAGAGGTAAAAAGATAACTAAATAGCAAACAAAGTAAAGGGCCAGTATAAACCTGTAGGACTGATATTGGTAGTCACTCTTCAGCATGTGAGAGCTGCTTAGCAACAGATTGTGACTTCAATACAAGTGGTTATAAACACAAACAAGATAGGAGAAAGGGGGAGGGGGGGGACCCGACGTCTCATGAGAGAGTTATAGCAAATGATGGCACAGGTATACCAGTAAAGAAAAATCACAATATAGTTTCAGGAAGTGGAACGGCATGAGCACTGGACAGCCAAGCCATCCACCTATTAGAGGTTTGAACTCTACTGCGGAGGTCTGGTGCAAGGATAATCTCATGTTGCATATACTGATTGACCAGTTGTTTGATTTCCGAGAATGGTGGAGTAATACTCTGCTTCCAATACCGGGCTATCACCTTTCTAGAGGCTGTGAGGATATGAGCCACCACCCACCTGTAATCACTTGGCAAGTCGGAGATTCCCATGCTCAGGATAGCCATCTGTGGTGACAAGGGTATGGCGGTGTCAGTGATTTCAGAGAGCATGGACTTAACTTTAGCCCATAAAGGCGTCATATAGGGGCAATGCCACTACATATGTGTTGGCGTTCCTTTATATCCGCATCCTCGCCAGCAAAAAGGTGAGTATCCTGCAGAGATGTGCGCTATTCTATCTGGGGTGAGGTACCACCTCAGTTGGATCTTTCTATTTTGTTCTGCATGGTTTATACACTTTGAAGGTTTAATTGCCCACAAAAGGGCTTCATGCCATTGTGACAAAGAGAAGCTGACTTTGAGCTCAGATTCCCATCTGTCCATAAAAGGTGCTTTCCGATCAAATTTAGCGGATACCTGAAGTTGGTACATTATGGACAGGCCTTTCTTTGCTGATGAGGACAAGCCAAGGAATTTCACGACTTTGCGACTGCAGGTGGAGGAGCAGAGGTAGGTGGACGGGGATATGCGTGCAACAAATTCCTGATCTGGAGATATTGGTAAAAGCGGTTATTGGGCACTGCATATTTAGTGTGCAGATATTCAAATTGTACCAAGGTTTGGTCAACATATAAATGACCTAATTTAGTGATTCCTCGTTCCAACCATGAGAACAGGGAGAGACCCGGTATAAGATATTGAAACATTTGAAGAGGGAATTCTTTCCAATTTAGGAATTTCAGTTCAGGAAGTTCAGAGTGGTTTAATAGCCGTTGCCACGCCAGTAAAGAGGCCTTCATTGGCTCAGTAGGCAAGGGGGTGGAGGACTGTCGTATAGTCCGAGCAGCCAAGTAGCCATTAAGGGAGGAACCACTCAGCAGACCAGATTCCAATTGAAGCCAACGCTGGGGCCCAGACGGGCACCACCACTCCTTCACCTGAGCAAACAAGGAAGCCCAGTAGTACGAGTTCACATCTGGCACACCCAGACCCCCTTTACCAAGAGCAGGGTATAAAGCTTCCTTACATACTCGGGGCTTAGTGCGTCCCCAAATAAACTTCAGCATCCCTCTCTGGAACTGGTCTAATACAGACATAGGTATACGCACCGGAATACATTGAAATTTGTACAAAATTTTTGGGAGTAGAAGCATTTTTACCAAATTGATCCTAGCTGTCCATGTTAAGTTTTGGGAAGCTAAAACTTCATACTCTCTACAGAGATCTGCCCGCAGCTCTTTGAAAGTCACTGAGACCAGTTGACGGAATGAAGGGGTCCATAGAATTCCCAGATATTGTATACGTTCAGATTCCCAGGAAAATTGGTATTTATGGCGGATGTTGGTTGTTGGATGTTTGCATTTCTACAGGGACAAATAGTGGCAAAATATTAGACTTAGTGACATTGATTTTATAATAGGAAACTGTTGAAAACTTCTCCAGTATATCCCAGACTGAGTCTAGGGATTTTTCGGGGCTTGTCAGGGTTAGGATTATGTCATCTGCATAAAGCGTAAGCTTGTGGTTCTGGGACCCGACAGGAATGCCCACAATCTCCACGTGAGACCTGATAGCCTCAGCCAGAGGTTCCATAACCATAGCAAAGATCAAAGGGGAGAGGGGGCATCCCTGTCGGGTGCCATTGGTGATTTTAAACTGCCTAGAAAGGAAGCCCGAAGCAAGCACCTGTGCTGACGGGTTAGAGTATAACCCCATAATTCCTTTGAGGATAGCTCCTTCAAATTCAAATTTGTGCAGAACACCTTCCAGGTACCCCCAATGCACTCTATCAAATGCTTTTTCAGCATCAAGAGACAAAAACACAGTGGGGGCCCTGGAAAGCTCCGCGACCTGGATGAGGTCTATAACCCGTCTGGTCCCATCTCTACATTGTCTGCCAGCCACAAAGCCCACTTGGTCAATATCTACTAGTGAGGGGAGTACCTTATGGAGTCTAGAAGCTATGATTTTGGAAAACAGTTTGGTATCCGTGTTCAAGAGGGATATGGGTCTAAGATTACCCGGAGTATCAGGTGGCTTGCCCGGTTTGGGTAAGGTGACTATCGTTGCAGCCAGCATCTCAGGGGGAATGTGACCAGCAGACAGAAAGCTATTGAACAGCCTATGCAGGTACGGAACCAGAGTGTCACGGAAGGTCCGATAATACTCATTTATGTATCCATCCGGGCCTGGAGCAGAATGCAGCTTAGTGGATTTAATTGCATCGCTAATTTCGGTGGTAGAAATAGGGGCATTTAATAAGTCTAACTGCGCAGGCGTAAGGCGTGGCAGTATAAGCCATCCATAAACTCCCCAATCAGCTCAGTAGTCGGTTGTGGGGTATCGGGAGAGGTGTTTAGGTTGTATAATGTTTCGTAGAATTTAGCAAAGGTATCGGAAATTTGCTGGGGATGAGTTACCAACCCTGCCGTGCCATCCTTTAAATGCGCTATCCTATTCGCCGCTGACTTACGCTTTACCCGCTTTGCCAGGAGGGACCCAGCCTTGTCTCCCATATGGTAATATGAGGCTTTCACCCTGCGCAGAGATTTTTCATAATCGTAGAGCAGAAGAGAGCGCAAATGGTTCCGAGCTTGGGACACATGATCCTGCAACAGGGGGGATGGGTGCGCCTTGTATTCCTTATCTAATTTGGAAAGGGAATCAAGTGCCTCAGACAAGCTCTTAAGTCTGCCCCTCTTCATTCTAGAAGCAAGCTGCAGTAGCATACCCCTCATGTATGCTTTTTGTGTGTTCCAAAGGGTGCATACAGAGACGTCAGGGGTGTCATTCATAGAGAAAAAATCACTCAGATGTTTCTCCAGGTATTTCACCCTATCAGGATGTTTTAATACATAGGCACTCAGCTTCCACTGTGGCAGAGGGGGACTCGGGACATCTGTGTTAATCTCTAAAGATATGGGGGCGTGGTCTGACCATGTGATAAGACCAATGGTGGAAGTATGTACTGATTTGTGATAAAGTTTTATGAAGGACCTGTGATGACATCATCATCATGTGATCAGAACAATGCATTTTATCTTTTACTGAAGCTGAGCTCCGCCCTCTGCACTGATCACATGACAATGACATCATCACAGGTCCTTAACTACTGCCTCTCCACTGCTGAGCCCCGCCCCCTGCACTGATCACATGTTGGTGACGTCACCCCAGGTCCTTCACCACCTCCTCTACCCACTGCTGAGCCCCGCCCCCTGCACTGATCACATGTTGGTGACGTCACCCCAGGTCCTTCAGCTCTGGCAGTGCAGCAGACACTGGGCAGGTCCTGGTCGGTAGTCAGGGCTCTTGTTCTCTCTGGTATCAGCCATTCCTCCAGCCTGCAGGTAAGATGAGCTGTGAGGAGACAGTGTGGTGGAGAGCTCAGACATGTCACCTCTGGAGATTCTCCTCCATTACACACAAGGAATCCTTCTCCACTCCTCAGCTTAGTATGATGGGGGGAGTAGTGGGGGTAGTGGGGGTTGTCATCATTCGCTGGCCCCTGACTGTCCTGGTGAGGGGCCCCTGCCTCCAGGAGGAGAATGAATGGAGCGGGGCACGGCCTGAGCTCAGCTCTCTCCAGTCTCTTCTCTAGGAGCTCTGGACACAGCTGAGCACAGCCCAGAGGTGGGACCTGCATCTATCAGACACTTATCTCCTGTGGAGCCACCAGAGAGCTCCATGTTGGGGCCCCTGGAATCCATGTGGTGGGGCCCCTCCAGGCTCAGGAGGTGCGGTTCTGGAGGTGACATCTGGTCTTGTCCCCTGGATGATTTCCTCTCCTCTTCCCATAAAGGCGCCTGCAGTACTAGAAGCCTCCAGCTCCTCCAGTTCTCTCCTCTTCTCCTGAATGACCCCCGAGGATGGACGGGAAGGAGATCAGCAGAAGAATATTAGACCTCACCTTGGAGATCATCTCCCTGCTGAGCGGAGAGGTAAACTTCTCTAGATTTCTCTCCTCTGTATTGTATTCTGTAACAAGTCAGACATCGGGAAGGAGAATCCATCATAGGAAGTGATAGGAAGAGTCCAGGGTCCTGGAGAACGGCCCCCAGACCTTCCAAGTGACGGAGAACCTGAAGATCAGCCCCCAGTATGGTGAGTGATGTGTCATGTGACCAGTGACCAATAGTCATGTAGGAGCCATGAGGAGGTAAGTAGGCACGTTGTACCAGGAGGAGAGGCCGGAGGAGAGCACATGGCCCCTGAAGGGTTTATTCCCTAAGTGTCTCTCTCCATCCACAGGAGTACACAATAGTGAAGAAGACATCGGGGGACTGTGTGACTCCCATCATCCATCTCCAGGAGTCAGGAGGGCGGAGCAGGACCCCTCCCCCATCACAGAGCCTCCCCTCACCCCCTGATACATGAGCAGAAGATCCTAGAGCTCACCCACAAGATGATGGAGCTGCTGACTGGAGAGGTGACACTGCTGGGAATGCTGGGAAATTCTCCAGTAACAGCACTGGAGGGTCTGGGTGATGACGGTGTCATTGTGTTGTCAGGTTCCTATAAGGTGTCAGGACGTCACTGTCTATTTCTCCATGGAGGAGTGGGAGTATATAGAAGGACACAAGGATCTGTACAAGGAGGCCATGATGGAGGAGCACCAGCCTCTTATATCACAGGGTAAGAGCCGTCATGTGCAGTGTATACACGTGTGTGCAGTGACATGTAATGGAGGAGCACCAGCCTCTTATATCACAGGGTAAGAGCCGTCATGTGCAGTGTATACACGTGTGTGCAGTGACATGTAATGGAGGAGCACCAGCCTCTTATATCACAGGGTAAGAGCCGTCATGTGCAGTGTATACACGTGTGTGCAGTGACATGTAATGGAGGAGCACCAGCCTCTTATATCACAGGGTAAGAGCCGTCATGTGCAGTGTATACACGTGTGTGCAGTGACATGTAATGGAGGAGCACCAGCCTCTTATATCACAGGGTAAGAGCCGTCATGTGCAGTGTATACACGTGTGTGCAGTGACATGTAATGGAGGAGCACCAGCCTCTTATATCACAGGGTAAGAGCCGTCATGTGCAGTGTATACACGTGTGTGCAGTGACATGTAATGGAGGAGCACCAGCCTCTTATATCACAGGGTAAGAGCCGTCATGTGCAGTGTATACACGTGTGTGCAGTGACATGTAATGGAGGAGCACCAGCCTCTTATATCACAGGGTAAGAGCCGTCATGTGCAGTGTGTACACGTGTGTGCAGTGACATGTAATGGAGGAGCACCAGCCTCTTATATCACAGGGTAAGAGCCGTCATGTGCAGTGTATACACGTGTGTGCAGTGACATGTAATGGAGGAGCACCAGCCTCTTATATCACAGGGTAAGAGCCGTCATGTGCAGTGTATACACGTGTGTGCAGTGACATGTAATGGAGGAGCACCAGCCTCTTATATCACAGGGTAAGAGCCGTCATGTGCAGTGTGTACACGTGTGTGCAGTGACATGTAATGGAGGAGCACCAGCCTCTTATATCACAGGGTAAGAGCCGTCATGTGCAGTGTATACACGTGTGTGCAGTGACATGTAATGGAGGAGCACCAGCCTCTTATATCACAAGGTAAGAGCTGTCATGTGCAGTGTATACACGTGTGTGCAGTGACATGTAATGGAGGAGCACCAGCCCCTTATATCACAAGGTAAGAGCCGTCATGTGCAGTGTGTGCAGTAACATGTAATGGAGGAGCACCAGCCTCTTATATCATAGGGTAAGAGCTGTCATGTGCAGTGTATACACGTGTGTGCAGTGACATGTAATGAAGGAGCACCAGCCTCTTATATCACAAGGTTAGACCCGTCAAGTGCAGTGTATACACGTGTGTGCAGTGACATGTAATGGAGGAGCACCAGCCTCTTATATCACAGGGTAAGAGCCGTCATGTGCAGTGTGTACACGTGTGTGCAGTGACATGTAATGGAGGAGCACCAGCCTCTTATATCACAGGGTAAGAGCCGTCATGTGCAGTGTATACACGTGTGTGCAGTGACATGTAATGGAGGCCATGTATTCAGTCACTGCTTGTGTCTCCACAGATGGATCCAGGAGGAGAAATCCACCAGAGAGATGTCCCCGTCCTCTGTATTCCCAGGACTGTCCAGAGGAGAAGCCCCCAGAGAACCCTCAGGTAGATGGAGCTGAGCCCTATACACATCTATATAGGGGGTCCTGCAGTCATAGAGGGGTCATAGATGGTGGGGGTCTCTTCTGTGGATCTGTTAGATTTCCCACCCGTCTGCTGTATTGTCCTGAATTGTTACAGATGACAAATCAGGGGGAAGATGTGACTGATATTAAAGTGGAGGATGAAGAAGAGCGGATGATGGGCGATCCCCGTGTAAGAGTGAGGTGGAGGAGGACCTTCCAGGAGATGTCACCACAGGTATGGGATCATGGATGGGGAAAGTGACTTTGTTGGTTTCTTAAGGTGAGGCTCCTCCGTAGAACTCTAGTAAAGTAGCACTCCGGGCAGTGATCCCGTGTGTTAAAACATCCGGCGACTAAGGGGCAGCCAATAGCAGGGCACGACAGGAACGAGCCTCCCTAGCATTGCGGGTGCCAGCAGTACCGTAGTGCAGGACAAAATACCACCTCAGCAGAACCAAATACCACATTCCAGCGCAATATACTTTCGCCCGCCCCACAGTATGAAGCTGCGCCTGATGCTCCTAGATTAATTAATGCTGAGAGCATCAGATCTTTATGTACCTTGCTGACGCCCAAGAGGAAGGATTAGGTGGCCCCTGGGCATTAGCTCACCAGGAAATTTCTCTGTAGGGTCTATGGCCAATCCGCCCATGGTCTAGACCTGCACCCGATTTATCACAGGGGCTCAGGCTGATGATACATTTCGTGCAGACCCCTTTCAGTAGCTCTTACTTTTATATCAAATTTTACACCAGAATTGTGGCTCAATTTAGGTGCAAAATGATGCATCTTGACCAATCTCCCTTTTCCATTAAGCTTCAATACTTTCTGATAAGTCCTGCACATTTTCAAGGAAGTCGGAAAACTCTAGCTGCCCCAATATTGTGCCCCTTTTTAGACAGATTTTAGGCGCAGACACTTTAGTAAAACTGGGTCAGCGTCTTATTTGTGGACAGGAAGTCAGGTTCTCTATTCAGTCCTAGCAGACTCACATCGACGCTCTCATAGGTGTCCAGCACCACAATCACCGGGCGACAATGTGTTATCATGGCAGCTGGCATCTGTTTTTCATGGCAGCTGGCATCTGTTTTTCATGGCAGCTGGCATCTGTTTATCGTGGCAGCTGGCATCTGTTTATCGTGGCAGCTGGCATCTGTTTATCGTGGCAGCTGGCATCTGTTTTTGATAGAACCCTCGTTCCCCTTAGAACATCTTGAATTATTAGTGTAATGGACCCAACAAGGTGCTGGAAACCTTTATTACAGGTAGCTTTGAGCAAACTTGTATTTTAAGTTCGGCGTTCAAAGTTCGGGTTTGGGTTATCGTAGCATCCCGTTATGGATTCCGCTACCACGGACCATATCGGCATTTGGAATCCATAAGGGGCTGCTTCAATGAACCCGAACCTTGTACAACACTAAGGACTTGGGGTGACGTCACCGTCATGTGATCAGTGTAGGGGGCGTGGCACAGCACTGGATTAGATAAGAGGTGATCCAGTACTGAGCCACGCCCTGCACTGATCACATGACGGTGACGTCACCCCAAGTCCTTAGTGTTGTACAAGGTTCGGGTTCATCGAAGAATCCCCTTATGGATTCAAAATTACATTATGGTCCGTGGTAGCGGAATCCATAACGGGATGCTATGATAACCCGAACTTTGGACGCCGAACTTAAAACTCTAATTACACGTTCTGATTGATGGCCTCCCTCTGTGTATTCCACTACATCCTACAGATGTCTATAAACCTGAGATCTGGTGACTGTGCGGCCATTAGGCTTTACACAGTATGGTTGTAATCGCACACACAGATTTTATGGCAGTTTTTACTGCAGTTTTTTAATAGTTACTTACTGCTCGATCTTTGGCTCAAAAACCTGCAGCTTAAACTACATAAAAAAGTGCATATGTTCTATTCAGCTTCTGAGGAATATTATAAATTCTTCTGCTTTGTAGTTGGTAAAAAAAATTGAAATGTATTTTTAATCCTAACAGAAAATCCCTCTAAGGAAAACTTCATGTTATCACTGAATTATAAAGCAGAAGATGAAGATATCCTGCAGCGCTCTTCAGGAGAAAGCTTCACTACCCTTAATGTACATCCAGGACATCACAGTACAAATCTGTCACATAATCCTCCTAATTACGAGGAACCTTCTCCTGACCAATCACGGTTTGCTACCACAAGTGCAGATCAGAAAGGGGGTGAAATGTTTCACTGTGGTAAAGAGTTCACAACAGTGTCATTTCTTTCTACACACAGAAGAATTCACACAGGGGAGAAGCCATACTCCTGCTCAGAATGTGGGAAATGTTTTACAGATAAATCACAGCTTGTTATACATAAAAGAAGACACACAGGAGAGAAGCTGTATTCATGTTTAGAATGTGGAAAGTGCTTTACAGAAAAATCATATCTTGTTATACATGAAAGGAGACACACAGGGAGAAACCGTATTCATGTTCAGAATGTGGGAAGCGCTTTACAGAAAAATCAACTCTTGTTAGACATGAGAGAATTCACACAGGAGAGAAGCCATATTCATGCCCGAAATGTGGGAAATATTTCACGCGAAAATCATATCTTGTTATTCATGAGAGAACTCACACAGGAGAGAAACCGTATTCATGTTTGAAATGTGGGAAATATTTTACACGAAAATCATATCTTGTTACACATGAGAGAAGTCACACAGGAGAGAAGCCGTATTCATGTTCTAAATGTGGGAAATATTTTACGCGGAAATCCTATCTTGTTACACATGAGAGAATTCACACAGGAGAGAAGCCGTATTCATGTTCAGAATGTGGGAAATGTTTTACACAAAAATCGCATCTTGTTATACACAAGAGAACCCACACAGGAGAGAATCCATATTCATGCTCTGAATGTGGAAAATATTTTACAAATAAATCACACCTTGTTGCACATCAGAGAATTCACACAGGAGAGAAGCCATTTTCATGTTCAGAATGTGGGAAATGTTTTAGACAAAAATCAGATCTTGTTACACATCAGAGAAGTCACACAGGAGAGAAGCCATATTCATGTTCAGAATGTGGGAAATGTTTTACACAAAAATCAGATATTGTTAGACATGAGAGAAGTCACACAGGAGAGAAGCCGTATTCATGTTTAGAATGTGGGAAATGTTTCATTACTAAAGCCACACTTAGGGGTCATCATAGAAGTCACACAGGGGAGAAGTCATTTTGATGTTCAACATGTGGGAAGTTCTTTATTAATAAATCAAATATTACACGTGAGAAAAGTCATAAAGGAGAGAAGCTGTATTCATATTCAAAATGTGGGAAATGTTTTGTACAGAAATCAGAACATGTTTAACTACAGAGAAGTCACACAGAAGAGAAAATATATTAATATTCTAAATGTGGGAAATATTTTATTAGTAAAGCCGATCTTAAAGATCATCAAATAATTCACACAGGAAGAAGCCGTGTTCATGTTCACAATGTCTTATTACTAAAGCCCAAATGAGGGAAAATCAGAGATTTCACACAGGAACAAAGCTGTTTTCATGTTAAGAATGAGATCCAAATTTGGGGATCCTCAGAGAAGTCACATAGCAGAGAAGCCATTTTAATGTCCTGTATGCTGAAAATGTTTACAGGAAAGTTAAACTTTGAAACTTACACAGAATTCACATTGTCAGACCTTACACTGGTGCAATGGTCCCTGGGTTTCACCCTATGCAAGACAAGGCTGGTCCTTAGCCAGTTCCTGATGACATCGACTGGCCCTCAGAATCCTTAGACCTGATTCCAATTGAGAATGTCTGGGACATTCTGTATCAGTGCATCTAATGCCGCCATCTAGCGCCACGGACACGGAGTTCACTGATGCATTATTCTCTGGGAGGAGATCCCCAGGACATCATCTGCTGTCTCATCGGGAGAATGCTCAGATGTTGTCAGGAATGCATATAGGCACATGGGGGCACATTATGAGTCGTTGGGATGAAATTCAAGTAAATTAGATCTGCCTATGATTTGTATTTTTTACCTATGATTTGAATCTGGCCCTCAAATGATTTATGATTTTGGTTTTCATTGACTCATTGACAAAAAAATAATGCACCAAGAAGGAATCCTTGTTATGAAACTTTCTATTTGTGAATGTAATACTGATATATGTAAGTGATTGTAATATTAGGGCAAAAGGAGACATTTATTGGAGGAAACTGTACATTGAAAGGAGGCTGTAGGACCTTGTTGGGATACCGCTATCCTGGATACAAAATGAGACACAGCCTCTAGCTGGGATGCAAGATGAGATACGGTTGGGCATGGAGGCATACAGGTTCCAGCATAGATGTCGCAGCTGGGGCTGTAGATCCTGCATACTTGTAGGTTGCTAAAGCTGGTGTCCCAGCTGGTCCCATAAATGTTGGATTGGTGATAAATCTGGCATCCGACAGGCTAAGGAAATGTTGCAGTCTGACGAGACATTCCTGGGAAAGCTTTGCTGTGTGGAGCACATGTGGTGGCAGGATGTTCTGCACATATCACTGAGCTGTTAGTGTCCTCGTATCACTACTAGGGGAGACATCAGTCGTATGCGATGGCCTCTTAGTTTATCACACCAGCAGTTGGGGCAGTGTGTCACTCCACAGCAGTGAAGTGCTCAGCACAATGCCGAACGTGGATTCATTGCTAAAGATGATATAGTTCCAGTCTGTAGCAGTCCAGGTTTCTCCTTCACACCACTGCAAATTAAGTCAATGGTCGCTGTCAATAGCATGAAATGTAATGGGCTCCATGACACCAAATTTCCTTCTGCTTAGCTCCTGGAAATGGTACGGACCGAGACAGGGGTTTGTACTAAAGGTGTCCCCCATGTCTGGGTGGTAGGCAACAGAACTGTGGGAGCTGCTTGTGTTTGTTGTTCGATCCTCCCTACTGGTGGTCTGTCTGAGCTGTCTAGAGCCTGTTCACGTGCCTGTGCACTGTTCTCCAATTATGTTTGTCAACTGTCCCAAATGTCTTTTAGCGCATAGTAGAAGCATGTTTAGAAGTCAACAATCTCTCACCAAGAGGTACACTACCCAAAAGTAGCCTCTGAGAGCCTTTTTATAGGGTATTGGGGAGCACTTTTACGCCCTCCTGTGGCAAGACCCAGTGTCTAATCGAGCCACAGCTGTAGCATGTCCAAGCTAGGAGTTGTAGTTTTGCAACAGTTGGAGGGCTGCTGTTTGGGTATCTCTGGACTATAGGAAGAGGAGGAATAATGTAGATTAGGCTCCAGCTCCGTGACAGTAAGAAAGCAGCCAGAATACGGGGGCAGTCCCCTGTGAACAGGAAGCAGAACTTCTCCAAGTTAGAATTGCCGTTGGTGGCCAATAGGACTATAGAGTGTTGACCCCTTTTCCTAATGATCATCTGAAATATTTCCAGATTCAGTTCCCACACCCCAGGTAACCAGGTGTGTCTGCTCAGAAGATCTGCAGAGATGTTGATCACCTTATGTGGACTGCTGACAAGTCTACCCAATGATTGTCAGGCTACTGAATGATGAGAGCACATTCTTGTTCCAACTTAGTGCCTCTCTGATTGTTGAGCTAAAACACCAACACCAGGTTGTTGGACTGGACCTGGGAATACAGACGATGATCCTGAAAACAAAGGCCAGTCTGATTGTACGTAGGTGCTTCACATTATGTTCACATTATGTTCCCTTGGTTCGATGACCCTGTGGAAGAGCACCTCTACCCAAGGGGCATCTGTGGTTTGAATTTTCTGCTCCCGAGGAGCAGTGGACTTTCCTTGAGAAATATCTCTAGCTGGGAGCCACCAAGTCATTGATTTCCTGGTGAAAGCAGGCAGCCAAACCGATCAATCCATATTACAAAGATTTGGTTCCATGATCTGAGCAGGAAGGCTTCAGCATGTCCAAGATGAGCCTTTGCCAGGAAATTGCATCAATGATTATGGTCAGGTACCTCCGGATTATCATGATTCACCTGAGAGATTTGGAGGGATTCTGAATGACGTGACTCATAGACAGGACATGACAGGTCTCTTATCCAAACAAAATAGGAGCTTTATATGTCTATCATCAGGTCTAGAAATCTCAGAGATGTTACAGGTAATAGCTGAGATTTCTGGAGATTTACTAGGAATCCGTGATGTTCTACAATCGTTCTTTAGATTCAATTCTGCAGAATCTCTCCCGAGGAGCCCTTCAGGAAACAATCTTCCAGGTAGCATATTGTAAAAGTTCTTTGAATGTGGAGATAAATGGCCAGGACTAGGGCAATCTTTATAAAAATCCTTGGGGCGGATGAGCGGCCACTCCTGAGAAATTTACTGAGATTCTTGAGGATGGAAACATCAAGGTAAGCTTCCTTCAAATCTAGCTTTGCCATTACATCTCACTAGGTAATCACAACAACAAATCTGAGAATCTCCATGTCAAATTTGTTCTGGTGATATCTTTTTTGGTCTCTTAGGCCTATAAAGTTGTCCAGTTTTGGAACAGCAATCACATGGGCGGGGGAGGGGTAGTAGTGAACTCTAGCTGGTAACCAGAGTGTATTATCTTGAGGACCCTGCAATGTATGGTAGAGTCTTCTCACACTGCAAAAAAAAAATTACTTAACTTGGTAGTTGGCATAAACTGATGGGTCTGCTGGCCTGCCATCAATATTGGTAACGACACAAGGCCTAACTGGAGAGTAGATTTTCCGGGTTGCCATGGATAAAGGTCAGCACTTCTGGTGTTGAATCCATGGCAGTGGCTGAAGTGAGTAGAAACCAGTTCATAGTTGCAAATTCTGCAGACAGAATTTGTAGTCAAACAAGCAAAAGCTCAGGGCTGTGAAGAGTTCATGCAATATGATAATCCAAGCAGACAAGGTCAAAGGCAAGCAGCAGATATTCATATTGCTCAAAGAGCATTGTGGGAGGGGTACTTAAATAGCCATAGAGTTCAGTACTGAAATAGTGAAGAACTGTTTAGTTGCTGGCCTGGGTTTAGTCAGGTAACATGGTGGAGTGAGCACAGACAGCAGAGCCGACTTTGAAATAGCATCCTCTCTACTGGCAGAGAACTATTCCATCCTCTTATGGCTGTGATTTAATTGTGAATGAGATTAAGAGCATTAATGTTCTTCACCTGTTCTGAGGATCTCTCTCCAGGACCCAAAAAATTTCAGTCCACAAGAGAACAATTTCCCCCCTAAACTGTTAACCCCTTAAGGACACCCCTCAATGTGGTACCTAAGGCTTGGAGATGTTTTTTTTCACCTTTTGATCTGCACTTTTGAAAAGCTATAACGTCTTGTTTTTCCATCAACATAGCTGTATGAAGGTTTGATTTTTGCAGGATGAGTTGTATTTTTAATGGCACCATTTTGAGGTACCTCTAATGTATCTCATAACATTGTGGGTGACAGGCTGACAGCATTAAAAAAAACTATCTCTAACCAAGAGGTACACTACCTAAAAAGTAGCCTGTGAGAACCTTTTTATAGGGTATTGGGGAACACTTTTATAACCCCTCGTGGTAAGACCCAGTGTCTAATCAGACCACACCTATAATCATTTAATGCAATCTGACATTGCTATCTGGGTGCATTTTTTTTGTCAATGAGTGTAAATCAGTAAAGAATTTTAACTATATTGTTTTGTTCATTGAGATGCAATGTGTGATATGTTTCCTTAATTTTTGTGACTAATATATTTGACTCATTCCCTAGAACAGGATATACAACAGCAGCTAAACAAAGGGCAGTCCCACTACTGGTATATAAGACACACTGCCCAATCACCAGAGTGAAAAAACAAGTGAAATATTGATGCTTAAAGGGTTTATTGAGGGAGGAAGGGATAGTGCTGCCTTGACCCAAGGAAAAGAAAATTTCTGGTAAATTTTATTCTTCTGCATCCTCCTCAGCAGCATCCAGGATGGTAACAAAAGATAAGAAGTGGTGGGAAGAAAGCTGACTGCCTTAGTGAAAACTCCAGGGTTGAAAGGAGTCTATCTTTGGGGGCCTTTCAGGCAGACCCTTCATCATGTGGCCAGACCTGCAGAGGGAAGCATACTTACCTGCTTCATCCCTGCTGGGTTCTGGCTCTGGCAGCCAATCACTGGCTACAGCAATGATGTTTCCCCCTTGATCAAGTCAATAGGTCATGTACAGAGGTTTTCAAACCAAATGTTGACACAAAGTGCTGAAAGGGCGACTGGAGCCAGAACCTAGTGGTGGGTTCCAGATAACTTTGTCTCTGCAGGCCGGTTACATGGGGTGGTCTGCCTGAAAGGCCCCCAAAGATGGAAAACTCATTGAAGGCTGATGGATCTTGAACATTCCAGGGGACAGCTTGGCAGATAAACTGCAAGAGAACATTTGCTAACTCAGTGCAAGAAGCTGCAGTGTACCTGGTGGTATAAGCATGAATTCACAGAGGCGCAGGCAAGATGTTTGTTTTTAGAACTTTAGTAAAGTATTCTGGTGGCAGTTCATGCTACTTCTGGTGAGCACAGCCGCCACCTTGCTCACCTGTTCCAGGACTGTAGCGCTCTATCTCTCACCCTATATGCCCCTATAATCTTCCCCAGCCAATGGCTGGTTACCCTGGGGCACTTAGGGCACCTTCCTCTATGGGGAGGCACATGAGCAATAGTTTCTAGAAGGCTAGTTACTTACAAAAGTGTGCCATTAGCTTGTTTGGTCTGTTGTTTTTTTTTTTAGATTGAATATACTCTGCTGCTCTGACTTCAACCAGTCCTTGGCTATGGCTTTGCCTGATCCCTTGGTGCTCTGCACCTGTGTCTCTTGATCCCAGTGGGTCAGCAGTCACTTAAGCAGAGACAGTTCCAAGAGATAGCAGCCTGGTGGTTCCCCTGCAGAAGAGTAGAGATCCCTATACAGGGGTTAAAGGGTGAAGACCAGGCAGGCACTTAGATAACGCCCTTAGGAGTAGCCGCAAGTCAAAACCTTTCAAGTGATCCACGTCCACTTCCGAACAGATAGCAGCCTTAATTATTTTGGCAAAGGAAGCTTTGCTAGCTTTCTAACCACTTCGGGATTCAAAGAACTGAGACAGACAGGGAAAGGACGTCTTATAGGGTCTTTAGATATGTGGACCCATTGGTATTTAACTTGAGCCCTGCATTAAAACCTTGCTGGAGATAAGAGCAGGACACCAGGACTTGCACTGCTATAGACTGCACTATACAACTCAGAAAATATTCTTCCCACTTTATGACTGACCTTGTTAGTAAAAGATCTATGGGAGGAGAGAAGAGTAGTGATATCTTCTAATATGCTCTGACTGGACAGATTCATTCTTTAAGTGCCAAGTCCTCAGAGGAAGGGGGTCTAGATGGATAAGCGAATCCTTTTTGAGAGAAGCAGATCTCTCCTGAGAAGAAGATGCCAATAGATTTCCCTTGAAAGATGCAAGAAGTTCAGAAAGCAAGCCCTTAGGCGCCAGAAAGGAATGATCACTAGTATGTCTGCTTTGTCCTCCCTTGTTCCTGAGGACCCTCTGGACTATAGGAAGAGGAGGATACATGTAGATTAGACTTCACCTCCATGACGGGGAGAAAGCATCCACAACAAGGGGCAATACCCTGTGAAAAGGAAGTACTACTTAGAAGATAGAATTGCTGTTTGGTGGCCAATAGGTCTATCGAGTGTTAACCCCTTTTACTAATGATCATCTGAAATATTTCCAGATTCAGTTCCCCACCATGGGTAACAGTGTGTGTCTGCTCAGAAGATCTGCAGAGATGTTGATTCCCTTATGTGGACTGCTGACAAGTCTATCCAATGATTTTCATGCTACTGAATGATATAAGCACAATCGTGTTCCAAGAAACTACTCCTGGTGCTTCCCTGATTGTTGAGGTAAAATGCCAACACCAGGTTGTTGGACTGGGCCCGGGAATACAGAAAATGATCCTGAAAAAAAAGGCCAGTCCGATTGTCCTTAGGTGTTCACATTTGAGGAGATTCTTCTTCATGACATTATGTCTTAGGGGTATAGATGGTGGTGATGAGAACATAGTCCTACCACTTTACACATCACTGGTCAGACCACACATGGAGGACTGTGTACAGTTCTGGGCTCCTGTGAACAAGGCAGACATAGCAGAGCTAGAGAGCGTTCAGAGGAGGGCAACTAAAGTAATTACTGGAATGGGGGATCTACAGTACCCTGAAAGATTATCAAAATTAGGGTTATTCACTTTAGAAAAAAGACGACTGAGGGGAGATCTAATAACTAGGGATGTCCCGATACCGATACTAGTATCGGTATCGGGACCGATACCGGCATTTTCACGAGCACTTGTACTCATAAAAATGCCGCCGATACCACTGCCGATACCGGAAGTTCCGGTTCGGCAGCGGCTATATTCTGTTTCATTAACCCTAACTTACTGTGCCCGTGATTACTAACTATGTCGCGCAGTCCCTCCATGCTCCTGCCCGCGCGCCTTCAGTAATCATAAAGTGGGCGGAGCGGGCAGGCAGGCCATGAGCGCATGGAGGAATCGGGCAGCATGAGCTCTCAGTTCCTCCATGCGCCTCATGTCCCGCCTGCCCGCTCCGCCCACTTTATGATTACAGAAGGCGCGGGGCAGGAGCATGGAGGGACTGCGCATGTAGTTAGTAATCACGGGCACAGTAAGTTAGGGTTAATGAAACAGAATATAGCACTCTGCGAGCGGTGTATGAGTCAAGCTGCAACGGCCCCGACACTAATGGGGGATCTGTGGATGACATGTATATAGCATAAGATGCTATATATGTGTCATCCACATACCCTAACAGTGTCATCCACAGATCCCCCATTACAGCCTCATCCACAGATCCCCCATAACAGTGATGTCCACAGGTTCCCCCATAACAGTGATGTCCACAGGTTCCCCCATAACAGTGATGTCCACAGGTTCCCCCATAACAGTGATGTCCACAGGTCCCCCTCCCCCATAACGGTGATGTCCACAGGTCCCCCCATAACGGTGGCGTCCACAGGTCCCCCATAACGGTGGCGTCCACAGGTCCCCCATAACGGTGGCGTCCACAGGTCCCCCATAGCGGTGGCGTCCACAGGTCCCCCATAACGGTGGCGTCCACAGGTCCCCCATAGCGGTGGCGTCCACAGGTCCCCCATAACGGTGACATCCACAGGTCCCCCATAACGGTGCCGTCCACAGATCCCCCATAGCGGTGCCATCCACAGATCCCCCATAACAGTGCGTCATCCACAGATCCCCCATAACAGTGCGTCATCCACAGATCCCCCATAACAGTGCGTCATCCACAGATCCCCCATAACACTGTGTTATCCACAGATCCCCCATAACAGTGCGTCATCCACAGATCCCCCATAACAGTGTCATCCACAGAGCCCCCATAACAGTGCGTCATCTACAGATCCCCCATAACGGTGCCATCCACAGATCCCCCATAACAGTGCGTCATCCACAGATCCCCCATAACAGTGCGTCATCCACAGATCCCCCATAACACTGTGTTATCCACAGATCCCCCATGACAGTGCGTCATCCACAGATCCCCCATAACACTGTGTTATCCACAGATCCCCCATAACAGTGCGTCATCCACAGATCCCCCATAACAGTGCGTCATCCACAGATCCCCCATAATGGTGACATCCACAGATCCTCCACAACAGTGTGTCCTCCACAGATCCCCAAAAACAGATCCCCTGGAGGTACATTGGTTTGAGCAGCTATTATATTACCATTTATTAATTTATTAACACTTGTACAAAGGAAAAGAAAAGCAGTTATTCATAGCAACCAAATTCCAGCTTTAATTGTTTTCATTGCTATCAGTAACTCCGACGCTGTTTATACGAGGTATCGGTAATTGGTATCGGCGAGTACTTAAATAAAAGTATCGGTACTCGTACTCGGTCTTAAAAAAATGGTATCGGGACATCCCTACTAATAACTATGTATAAATATATCCGGGGTCAGTACAGAGATCACTCCCATCATCTATTTATCCCCAGGACTGTGACGAGGGGACATCCTCTGCGTCTGGAGGAAAGAAGGTTTGTACACAAACATAGAAAAGGATTCTTCACAGTAAGAGCAGTGAGACTATGGACTCTATACTGTAAGAGCAGTGAGACTATGGACTCTTTACTGTAAGAGCAGTGAGACTATGGACTCTTTACTGTAAGAGCAGTGAGACTATGGACTCTATACTGTAAGAGCAGTGAGACTATGGACTCTTTACTGTAAGAGCAGTGAGACTATGGACTCTATACTGTAAGAGCAGTGAGACTATGGACTCTGTACTGTAAGAGCAGTGAGACTATGGACTCTTTACTGTAAGAGCAGTGAGACTATGGACTCTGTACTGTAAGAGCAGTGAGACTATGGACTCTATACTGTAAGAGCAGTGAGACTATGGACTCTATACTGTAAGAGCAGTGAGACTATGGACTCTATACTGTAAGAGCAGTGAGACTATGGACTCTGTACTGTAAGAGCAGTGAGACTATGGACTCTATACTGTAAGAGCAGTGAGACTATG
The DNA here is from genome assembly GCA_033119425.1 of Bufotes viridis. NCBI lineage: Eukaryota > Metazoa > Chordata > Amphibia > Anura > Bufonidae > Bufotes > Bufotes viridis. The sequence continues at coordinate 1,313,510 of CM065589.1, read as the reverse complement.
GACTCTGTACTGTAAGAGCAGTGAGACTATGGACTCTATACTGTAAGAGCAGTGAGACTATGGACTCTATACTGTAAGAGCAGTGAGACTATGGACTCTATCTATACTGTAAGAACAGTGAGACTATGGACTCTATACTGTAAGAGCAGTGAGACTATGGACTCTTTACTGTAAGAGCAGTGAGACTATGGACTCTGTACTGTAAGAGCAGTGAGACTATAGACTTTACTGTAAGAGCAGTCAGACTATGGACTCTATACTGTAAGAGCAGTGAGACTATGGACTCTGTACTGTAAGAGCAGTCAGACTATGGACTCTATACTGTAAGAGCAGTGAGACTATGGACTCTTTACTGTAAGAGCAGTGAGACTATGGACTCTATACTGTAAGAGCAGTGAGACTATGGACTCTTTACTGTAAGAGCAGTGAGACTATGGACTTTTTACTGTAAGAGCAGTGAGACTATGGACTCTTTACTGTAAGAGCAGTGAGACTATGGACTCTATACTGTAAGAGCAGCGAGACTATGGACTCTATACTGTCAGAGCAGTGAGACTATGGACTCTTTATTGTAAGAGCAGTGAGAGTATGGACTCTTTACTGTAAGAGCAGTGAGACTATGGACTCCTTACTATAAGAGCAGTGAGACTATGGACTCCTTACTATAAGAGCAGTGAGACTATGGACTCTATACTGTAAGAGCAGTGAGACTATGGACTATTTACTGTAAGAGCAGTGAGACTATGGACTCTTTACTGTAAGAGCAGTGAGACTATGGACTCTTTACTGTAAGAGCAGTGAGACTATGGACTCTGTACTGTAAGAGCAGTGAGACTATGGACTCTTTACTGTAAGAGCAGCGAGACTACGGACTCTTTACTGTAGGAGCAGTGAGACTATGGATTCTTTACGGTAAGAGCAGTGAGACTATGGACTCTATACTGTAAGAGCAGTGAGACTATGGACTCTTTACTGTAAGAGCAGTGAGACTATGGACTCTTTACTGTAAGAGCAGTGAGACTATGGACTCTGTACTGTAAGAGCAGTGAGACTATGGACTCTGTACTGTAAGAGCAGTGAGACTATGGACTCTTTACTGTAAGAGCAGCGAGACTACGGACTCTTTACTGTAGGAGCAGTGAGACTATGGATTCTTTACGGTAAGAGCAGTGAGACTATGGGACTCTATACTGTAAGTGCAGTGAGACTATGGACTCTTTACTGTAAGAGCAGTGAGACTATGGACTCTATACTGTAAGAGCAGTGAGACTATGGACTCTATACTGTAAGAGCAGTGAGACTATGGACCCTATACTGTAAGAGCAGTGAGACTATGGGCTCTATACTGTAAGAGCAGTGAGACTATGAGACTCTTTACTGTAAGAGCAGGGAGACTATGGAATGTTTACTGTAAGAGCAGTGAGACTATGGATTCTTTACGGTAAGAGCAGTGAGACTATGGACTCTATACTGTAAGAGCAGTGAGACTATGGGCTCTTTACTGTAAGAGCAGTGAGACTATGAGACTCTTTACTGTAAGAGCAGTGAGACTATGGATTCTTTACTGTAAGAGCAGTGAGACTATGAGACTCTTTACTGTAAGAGCAGTGAGACTATGGACCCTATACTGTAAGAGCAGTGAAACTATGGGCTCTTTACTGTAAGAGCAGTGAGACTATGAGACTCTTTACTGTAAGAGCAGTGAGACTATGGATTCTTTACGGTAAGAGCAGTGAGACTATGGACTCTCTGCCTGAGGAGGTGGTGATGGTGAGTACAATAAAGGAATTCAAGAGGGGACTGGATGTATTTCTGGAGTGTAATAATATTACAGGTTATAGCTACTAGAGAGGGGTCGTTGATCCAGGGAGTTATTCTGATGCCTCATTGGAGTCGGGAAGGAATTTTTTCCCCTTAAGTGGGGAAAATTGGCTTCTGCCTCACAGGGTTTTTTTTTTTTGCCTTCCTCTGGATCAACTTGTAGGAAACAGGCCGAACTCTATGGACAAATGTCTTTTTTCGGTCTTAAATACTATGTTACTATGTCCCCTTGGTACTATCCTGAAGAAGACCACGTCTACCCATGGGGCATCTGTGGTTGGAATCTTCTGTTCCTGAGGAGCAATGGATTTTCCCTGAGAAATATTGCAGTCTGATTCGTGTTCCATGATCTGAGCAGAAAAGCTTGAAGAAGTCCAAGATGAGCCTTTGTCCGAGAATCGTAGACATGTTCAGGTACCTTGGGATCCTCATGATTTACCTGAGGGATCTGCAGGGATTCTGAATGATGTGACTTATTGACAGAACATGACAGATCTCTCTTTTCCAAACTAAAGAAGAGCTTTATATTCTAAAGGTCTATTATCAGGTCTATATGCCCATACAGTATAGGACCCAATTTAAACTGCTTGTTCTCACTCACAAAGCTCTCCACAGTGCTGCACCCCCTATATCTCTTCCCTCATCTCTGTCTACCACCCTACCTGTACTCTACGCTCAGCAAATGACTTCTGCTTGACATCCACCATAATCCAAACTTCTCACCCCTGGCTCCAAGACTTCTCCCAAGCTGCACAAGTGCTCTGGAATGCCCTACCCCAAAAAACACATCTTTTCAGGGTGGCTTATCACATTCCCTGATCTTACTCCTCTCCATATATTAACCATTTATCATGAGTTCCTGAACCTGATCCAACCAGACCCATGCACCCAAAAGCACTACAGATATTGGCTGGTGACTGGCTCATGCAGCTATATATCTGCTCCATTTTCCCAAGATGGTTGGACCATTGCACAAAACAAGGACTTTTACCTTTTTGTGTCACCCGTTTCCCCTCATAGATTGTAAGCTCTTGTGAGCAGGACCCTCATTCCTCTTGTTCTAATTATTGACTTGTCTGTTTCTATGTTATTTATGACTGTTTGTACGTGAACCCCTGAACTGTAAAGCGCTATGTTGGCACTATATGAATAAAGATTATTATTCTTGCAGGTAATAGCTGAGATTTCTGGAGATTTACTAGGAATCTGTGATGTTCTACAATGGTTCTTTGGAAGTGATCCTGCAGAATCTCTTCTGAGGCGCCCTTGAGGAACCAATCATCCAGGTAGGGTATTGTACAAATTCCTTGATGACAATGGCAATCTTTCTGAAAATGCTTGGGGCTTAGGAGCGGCAACTTTGAGAAATTTCCTGAAATTCTTGTGGATGGGAACATGAAGGTACGCTTCATTCAAATCTAGCTTAACCATGAAATCTCACTAGATAATTGCAACGGCTCATATGAGAATCTGTATGTGAAATTTGTTCTGGTTTTGGAACCGCAATCACAGGGAAGGGGGAGGAGAAGTAGTGAATTCTAGCTGGTAACCAGCATGGATTATGTTGAGGACCCTGCCATGTGTAGTACAGTCTTCTCAGGCTGCAATTCATTTAAAAAAATTGCATAACTTGCAATTGGCATCAATTGATGGGTCTACTGGCCCGGTGTCAATCTCCGTTCTTGGTAATGACATGTGGCCTACCTGCAGAGTGGATCCTCTGGGTTGCTGTATTATCGTGGGATCTGAGGTTTGGAGAGAAAATAGACTTAAAGGGGTTGTCTGAGTTATGAAAAAAATATATATAGCACTGAAAATTTGATGGGCAGCTATATATGACTAAGCTAAGCAAGTTTTAGGCAAAAGAATATATATATTTTCTAATTTCCCTGGTTGTTTTCTGGCCCTTGTTTACATGCAACAACAACAATCTCTGCCCCTCCCACTGCTCTGCTAAGGGAGTGAATACAAGAGCTGCCCTGAGTGCTGGGAGAATCAGCAGCATGTTGTATGTGCAGAACTACAAGTCCTAGCTGTATAATAACACTGCTAATACACACAGGATCTTCCCTGTGTTTACCTTCTTGTGCAATGCTCTCTCTAGTCTGTCAGCTCCTGTGCCCAGCATTGTCTCCTCACTGCCTGCAGCTACCCTGTCTGTGCAGCTGAAGGGGTTAATCCTAGGAGAGAGCAGACAGCCCGGCAGTGAAGGGGGGCATGGCCAGCACAGTGACGTCTCGTTTACAGGCTTGTGCAACGAACTTTATCAGAGCAGGGAGAGAAGCTGACATCACAGGTCATGTGACCCTCAGTGAAATCTGAGTAACCAGGCTCTGCAGATAAAGCGAGTTAATTGTAAAGTTGTTATATTTGTCTAGTTAAGAACATAGAAAGAACAAAAAAATAATTTGGACAACCCCTTTAACGTGACTTAGGTGCAAAAAGAGAGTCCACTAAACTATGTTAAAAGATTATATATACAGGGTGGGCCATTTATATGGATACACCTTAATAAAATGGGAATGGTTGGTGATATTAACTTCCTGTTTGTGGCACATTAGTATATGTGAGGGGGGAAACTTTTCAAGATGGGTGGTGACCATGGCGGCCATTTTGAATCTAACTTTTGTTTTTTAATAGGAAGAGGGTCATGTGACACATCAAACTTATTGGGAATTTCACAAGAAAAACAATGGTGTGCTTGGTTTTAATGTAACTTTATTCTTTCATGAGTTATTTACAAGTTTCTGACCACTTATAAAATGTGTTCAATGTGCTGCCCATTGTGTTGGATTGTCAATGCAACCCTCTTCTCCCACTCTTCACACACTGATAGCAACACCGCAGGAGAAATGCTAGCACAGGCTTCCAGTATCCGTAGTTTCAGGTGCTGCACATCTCGTATCTTCACAGCATAGACAATTGCCTTCAGATGACCCCAAAGATAAAAGTCTAAGGGGGTCAGATCGGGAGACCTTAGGGGCCATTCAACTGGCCCACGACGACTAATCCACTTTCCAGGAAACTGTTCATCTAGGAATGCTCGGACCTGACACCCATAATGTGGTGGTGCACCATCTTGCTGGAAAAACTCAGGGAATGTGCCAGCTTCAGTGCATAAAGAGGGAAACACATCATCATGTAGCAATTTCGCATATCCAGTGGCCTTGAGGTTTCCATTGATGAAGAATTACCCCACTATCTTTGTACCCCATATACCACACCAGTCTTGGGGGGATCTATCCAATGTGGGTTAGTGTGAGGCCAATAGCGGTTGTTAACTTCACCATTCACATAAAAGTTTGCCTAATCACTGAACAAAATCTTCTGCGTAAACTGAGGGTCCTGTTCCAATTTTTGTTTCGCCCATTCTGCAAATTCAGTGCGCTAATCTGGGTCATCCTCGTTGAGATGCTGCAGTAGCTGGAGTTTGTAAGGGTGCCATTTGTGAGTAGCTAATATCCGCCGAAGGGATGTTCGACTAATGCCACTCTCCAGTGACATGCGGCGAGTGCTACGCTTTGGGCTCTTGCTGAATGAAGCTAGGACAGCCACTGATGTTTCTTCATTAGTGACAGATTTCATGCGTCCACATTTTGGCAAATCCAACACTGAACCGGTTTCACAAAACTTAACAAGCAGTTTGCTAACTGTAGCATGGGAGATGGGTGGTCTCGTAGGGTGTCTTGCATTGAAATCTGCTGCAATGACCCGGTTATTGCGTTCATCAGACATCAACACAATTTCTATCCGCCTCTTACGTGTTAACCTCGGTGACATGTCAATGGCTGTAAACAAAGAGAAACTTGTAAATAACTCATGGAAGAATACAGTTAAGTTAAAAACAAGCACACCATTGTTTTTCTTGTGAAATTCCCAATAAGTTTGATGTGTCACATGACCCTCTTCCAATTGAAAAAACAAAAGTTGGATTCAAAATGTCCGACTTCAAAATGGCCACCACGGTCACCACTCATCTTGAAAAGTTTCCCCCCTCACATATACTAATGTGCCACAAACAGGAAGTTAATGTCACCAACCATTCCCATTTATTAAGGTGTATCCATATAAATGGCCCACCCTGTATATATATATATATTGTGGGGAGTCGCTCTGGTAGATAGCGGTGCGGGTGCAGTACAGAGGCAAAACAGGGAGTCCAGAAAGTGCAATAAACAGTGTTTTATTCACACTTGCACAAAATAAACAGTAAACAGTCTCTTGGTGTTAATTCCACACACATCAGAAATCATGAGGCAAAACAAAACAGTCCAATACAGGTTCCAGTCACCTAG